>CM039680.1:22591498-22783998 GCA_022537955.1 Schmidtea mediterranea | reverse complement strand
AACGAACTTGCAAAACGACTGCTTTATTTTGGTAAGTAATAAATTAATGACAATTAACAATTAAGGTAATTAGAAAATTACCATCAGGAAGAAGCTTGATAACCAATTTTGGATATGCTAAATTTGAACAACCACTTGCCTGTCGACATACTCGAATACAGTCTTCAGCGGTGGCACAAGCCACTTCGTCTATATTAATAATAATAATAATAATAATAATAATAATAATAATAATAATAATAATAATAATAATAATAATAATAATAATAATAATAATGATACTAATAATAATAATAATAATAATAATAATAATAATAATAATTTTAAGAATAGGCTTTTAGCCTAAAAATATTAGTCAGATTGACATCGCTAAACGGTGACGTTTAAAATAATGACGTTTCAGTGACGTCACAGAATAATTACTAAATTTTGATTATAGTAATTTAATATGGAATACATCATCAAGAAATTACTAAATTTGGATTCTTGATGACGTAAATCTAAAAATAGAAATTTATTTAATCCTTAAATATAAATTTAGTAATTTACAGGTAAACTAACCCTAAATATTTTAATATAAATATTGAAGCATTTTAGTATGAGGGGACCCCGTAAATAATCCAAAAACGAGAAAAATCAAGCAGTACCAAAATCAAAAAGAAACAATTGCAAAATTAGATATTCAAGAAGATTATTGATTAAAGAAATATTTGTAATCAAAATAGAAGCAAAGTGAAGTGGTACAAAAGCAGTAGATCATTTAAGGCATTGGAAATAAATATATATATATATATATATATATATATATATATATATATATATATATAGGGGAAAATTTCATTTAACGGGGAATAGAGAAAATCCAGAAAAAAAAAGAAAGACAATTAAACAACAGCGAGAAACATTTTATTCACAGAAAAATATTCCGAAGAATTTCCAGGCCAATTAGAAAAGGATACATCATTATCCTGACTTTTGGTAATTTTTTGTTATTAATATAAAAGTCCTAAAGAAAAAGCGGATTCTTCAATTTGGCTTACAAATAATTTAATTAATTTTAAAATCAAAAATACCCAAAGCAGCTGACAGCTTTCATGGTATCTGGGGTGCCTCAAAATCAAACTTACTTACCCTCTGATCTTAGGATAAGTCGTTGCGTCGGCATAGTGACCATCGACTTTTTGCGGGCCATTTGGCAGGGATCATTTGATCCGGATTTCTTTCAAAACCTGTAATTGTATATATAAACCTTTGTAAATTTTGTCAAAATTACGCCAATTAAATTTTGTAAGTAATTAATTGACTTGTCTTATTTATTTACGTAGGACCACAACCGACCTTTTTATATTTTTGTGTATTAATTCATTTTTAGTTTGATATTAAATTTGAAGTCAGAAATTTAAACTGTGTTAAGATCGTAGCCGTCACCTTTTTTGATCTTAACAATAATAATACTAATACTAATAATAATAATAATAATAATAATAATAATAATAATAATAATAATAATAATAATAATAATAATAATAATAATAATAAAATAATAATAATAATAATAATAATAATAATAATAATAAAATAATAATAATAATAATAATAATAATAATAATAATATTGCATGGAATATCATTGTAAGTTTCTACAAAAATGTAAGTTCAATAGGATTTTTGGATGTTCGAGTGTGTTTAATTATTAATTTTTATCTAACAATAATTATCATTTCTATTTTAAATCAAAACATTTAAATTTTAATTATTATTTAGGTTTTTCTTTATTATATAATTAAAGTCATTGCTATTAAATATTTGATCACTTTTAAAAGTTTCCTTCAATACATAAAATGTTGTCTTAATGGATTATTTACTACCTAATTTTAAAATTACGGTTTTATTTCATCTGACTTTTCAAAATTTGTCCTTTAGAAATTATGTAAAAAAATATAAATGACAAAATATCCTTAAAAAGATTTGCCCACCGAAAATTGTGTATAATATTTGAGCCAGGCAGGTCAAACAAAATAATAATAAATACCGGGAAATAATATGCGACTGATCATTCCGGGCATCACCATTATGAATAATGGCAGAAGTTTCAAAATTCCGGCAAATATAGTGCCACCTTTGGCATGGGAAAGATTTTTCGCCGACAACACCCGTTGAACCATCATCTAAAATATTAAATTTTACATTAGTTTACATCGCAAAAATTTTATTACGATTTGGTGCACAATTTAAACTTTATAATAATTTTCAAACACAAAATTATCATGCAAATAAATCTAAAAAGATTTTTTAGGTAAAATAAAATTTGTTTTTTGATACGAAAGGCAAGAATATTTGCTAATCTTAGAATAGGGATTACTAAAGAAAAGATATGCAATAATGTTGTTTCATATGGATGAAATATAAAGTGTAATATTATATTTAATTGTTAAAAAGAGACATAAGTACACAATATTTATTCACATTACAACTCTTCAATACACTCTTTTATAACTCTTTGTTGCGTAACATCTACAAAAGAGTTTATTTGTTTTCTAATTATTGATAAAGAATACCGATATATAAAGAATATACCGATATTCAAGCACAATCATCAAACATTAAAACCAACCTCGGATATTTAAACTACAATTTTGACATAGTATTACATAATAGGTCAATTTACTTAATTATAAAATATTCTTTAATTATCTTTCCATACAATAATAATTATTACGCAAAAAAGAAACTAAGGAGGATTATTTAATAATCAAAACTTTTTTCAATATAATTATTACTTTGCAGCAAGAGCTTCTTTTATTATTCACTTATCTGATATAGATATAATTAAGCCTGGGCAAAATTATTGGAAAAGAAGGGTAAAAATGCATTTTTCGATGGATTGTATCGGGAAACCATAATTACGGCTTTTTTGCTGTAAATTCCGATAGTTTTTCCGATACATATACTATTTTTTGGAATTAGTCTTATTAAGAAGATTTCTGTAATAATTTAAATAATAGATAAATAAAAATACCCTTGGAAAACAAAAAACAAATAGATACAATGAAAAGATTCTTTAAGTGAATCCATAAAAGTAAAAGAATTGTTAGAAAGGCAAGACAGGCAAGAAAGAATATATATATATATATATATATATATATATATATATATATATATATATATATATATAGTAGTAGTAGTAGTAGTAGTAAACAAAAAGGCCGAGGAAACGTTGTGTAAAAGATTAAGAGAATTCGGGATGAGGGATAAGAAAGTGCATTATAGAACAAAGCAAGTATATAGAGCAAATTTTATAATATAAGCTAGATATTGATGAGTTTAATAAGTTGGATAAATAACTGTGAATTATAAAAGATGTTATATAAAGAATATGTGGATTAAAAAAGACAGTTGCAAAGCATTAAATAATTTTTTATATTAGGTGCTTGTATTAAGGCCATAAAAGAGGTTGAAAGAGGAAACATAGGATTAAGATTTGAATTTATTAACCTACTTATTATTTTGAAAATTAAATTAAATGTATGTGTACGAATTAAAACTTTGAATCAAATAGAGCTAATTATAACATATTGAAATGAATATATCAATTTATTGGCTATTTGTGTATTTTCCCATACATTTTATTTATATTAACCAATTAGTTCTATTAATTACCGCTTTCACCGACATATTTATTGGCTAATTTTAAATAATGTTTTAGCACCAAAATTCTTTGACATATAATTTATCTTTATGACCTCCAATCATCTTTCGAACGATCTTCTTGTCAAGGTAATTGTTTCGATATTAATGGCAATATTCCAAAATATACAATAAGGAACTTTGTGAAATTACATAAAAAGGTGTAAGTTTAATAAATTACAAAAGTATTCGTTGTTTCACGAAGAATAAAATGTTTAATAAAAAAAAGTTATTTATTGAATTAATTTAATTAAGACTTTGATTCCAATACAAAAACAACAATATATTTATATTTTTTGTGTCAAACGACTCTGACTGGTCATATAAAATCCTTCCATAATCAGAAAATACTCTCTCTACCTCTACTGTGACTAAGGGTACATATGACATTTTCTTTTCAGCATAGGGAGCACGTAATGCATTAAAACTTTTAAAGTATTGAATTTCTGGATTTTTGCAAGTAATATATGCTAATATTCTTTCATCAGAAATATTTCTAATAATGAATTCAATATTACGAACTTGTTCATCGACGGATAATGAGTTTTCGGACATTTTATTAATAGCATTGACAATTGGTAAAAAATTAAGGCAAAATTTTATCTGATTTTCAAACTCAATAGAATTCCAATTTTTTTATATTCTGTAGAGTTTAACCTATCAAATTCTTCAAAAAAACTGCCTATGTTTCATTCACAAATAAATAAAATATTTGTAAATAAGTATCATTCTTGACTAACAACCGCTTTAATATATTATTAAGTATTTTTTATAAATTCATAAATATGTATTCTATCGGAATTCTGATTTCCGATATTTTTGCGAAGGCCTAGATATAATAATAATAATAATAATAATAATAATAATAATAATAATAATAATAATAATAATAATAATAATAATAAAAATAATAATCATAATAATAATAATTATAATAATAATAACAATAATAATAATAATAATAATAATAATAATAATAATAATAATAATAATAATAATAATAATAATAATAATAATAATAATAATAATAATAATAATAATAATAATAATAATAATAAAAATAAAAATAATAATAATAATAATAATAATAATAATAATAATAATAATAATAATAATAATAATAATAATAATAATAATAATAATAATAATAATAATAATAATAATAATAATAATAATAATAATAATAATAATAATAATAATAATAATAATAATAATAATAATAATAATAATAATAATAATAATAATAATAATAATAATAATAATAATGGATGAACTCCAGATTCAACTCAAAGTAATAAAGTCCTGAAAACCGAAAAAGACATAATTACTAAATAAGGACGACCACTTCACTCGTATGAAGTGTTACCGGCCGATCTTGGTGAAGGACGAAAGCAGTATAAGACGAAACAAACTTTTCCATACTTATAAAGTCAATGAAAATATTATACATTCATTTTGGTCAAAGGAATACCAATATTTTTGGGAACAATTGATATGGTCTAGGCGACTATATGTGATGATACACCCTGTACTTTTTCAATCTAAATCATCATCATTTCCTAGTTTGTTCAACTTCTGTTGATAGCTTGGAACATGGACACCATAAGCATGGATAAAGAATTAAGCAACTGTGAAAACTGTGAATAGAAACAATCGAACGAGATGAGTCGTAAGACATAATAAAGAACAATACACGCATAAATGTAGAACGAAAATAATTTTGGTACTAACATTTTAATGAAAAAACAAAATATTAAAGTTTTCATAAAAAATACATATCATCTTATTTTATGGTGACTGCCATTTTATAGTTAAAAGGCAATGAATTGTGAAAAGTTAATGAATTATGTTTTTGTTTTAATGATCCTATTTATAATTATAAAACGATGATTTCTTGATAGCAGCATAAATTAAAATTTTTTTAAACCAGTAAATAATAAGCACTTGGGATAAAGTATATATTAAATGAAAAAAAAATCGATTGGAATTATTATACCCCCGAAAATATTTTTATCCACTTAATATTTACTTTGCAGTAAGGGATTATCTTATTATTTACTTGATTCTGTTTATAATCATATTACTCTAAATAATATGTAAAAATATAGTAAATAGAGCATTATAATATCAATTTGAATACAAATACCTGATCTGTACACCAGTACCAAATCGAAGCTGGAGTTTGCCCAAGAATAAAACCTAACCAGGGCATATCATTATCATCCAACGGCCGAAACATTTGAAAGGCTTTCTTCGATGGTAAGTAACAATGAAGAGTAGAAGAGTTTAATATGGCGGGAAGCTGCGTTTCGTTAACTCTTGCAATTGCTTGCCCATATTTTTCAAACAGAGCACTAATACCACCAATTTTAGCAAAACCTTGGAATATAAAAAAGTGATATGCAAAGTAAAAGTATACATATTATATTAAATATTAATAAATTTTTAATAAATTTTTATTATTAATCTTGTATAATCAACATGTAACTCAAGTTTCTCTCGAAAATTTCGAAAAAAATTGGTTTTAAAAAACAGGAATTTGAATAGTTAAATTTGGTACCGAAATCCCGAGATCGAGATAGTGTAAATACCGGTATTTCGGTGCTCAATTTTATTCATTTTGTCCAATAATTGCTGCTGTCATGTAAAGTTGAAAAATTGCATTCTTGTGTGCAGCATCAACTATGTTTCCCCATGTTATGGATCTGGCAGTTGTGGATGCACTTACAAAAAGCCCATATTGACATCAATTGAAGAAGTTTGTGATGACGAAATCCAGAACAAATTTTGCTGATGAAGATTATGATGATCAAATTTTGTCACCAAAGATGGGCTAGGCTGGTAGATGAGCTTTATCCATAGATCTCGAACGTAAGTATTAGACGATGGACTAGCCAAGGAATTTTGCAGACTAATTTATGAGACGGTGTATTCCCCATAATAACCTACATAGTATAAAACATTGTTATCAAGGCGTTTAGAAAATAGTCGATGACAAATCTATGAGCAACTCAAGAAAGAATGCACTGCAGAAGAAGCTCGGCAGTACCATCAACAAGGAAAAGAATTCCAAAATTAATTTTAAGATATGAACCCTGAAAAATATAATCAACATAGGTGAAAAATAACGGGCAATTTTCGAAAAAATCTTGACAGTTGCTGAATACCTGAATTCAAAACCAAGTGTGTTTTCTGAATGTGGAAAAATTTCAACAAAAATCAGATTATCATTATCTTTATTTGAAAGTGTGGGCATTTTGTGCTTATTATAATCTTGCTTTAAGACAAAAAATAGCTAAGTTAAAACCTAATGTTTTTTAATTTTCTGTTATAGATTAAAACCTTCTTACAGTCCCTTGGGCCACACCAAAATCCCTGTGAATTAACTATAAAGATGGCTAAATGGCACAAAAAGCAGATTTAATTTGCTGTGTGTCATATGGATAGGCAGTTATGGCGTACATTATAAAGCCATATAGTATAATATATAGCATGGGTTCTCAAGGTTCGTCGTATGATACATTAGTGTATCACTAAAGTTTTTGAAATTTTATTAATTTTTAAAATATAATTAATTAAATTTTACATCAATCTTTTTTAGCGTCGATGTTAAAAAAGAATTTTTAAGTGTGTCGCAGGAAAATTTGTATTGAATAAGTGTGGCTTATTCACCTTTCTAACCACACATTTATTTTACCCCTACACACATACGCCCAGCGTGAGATAATTTATGGGTGTATGTATGTAGCGGAAAATAATTGGATGGTTAGAAAGGTGGATTAGCCACCCGCTAGTTTTAGTGGCAATACTGGAACAAACATAGACTGCAATAGAGATTTCTGTTGCGTGCAACTGAGCAATAACCATCAAATTTAATCAATTCTTACACTTTCGGGCTTTAAAATTACTTTTCAAAATATAAATAAAATCATTAATTTTATAATAAATTTTAATTTTAATCGGTAACATGTTATTTGGTTTTGATATTGTTTTAAAATGGTTTCACGTCAAACATTATATAATTCATTTAATTTGGATTAATTTCTTTTAAAACTTATTTATTTCAAATTTCAAAAAAACATTTTTTTAAATAATTCTGTTTTGAATAAATTATACTAATTAATATTTAATTTAAAAACCTACTAGTGTTAATGAGAACATTATTAAACTAAAGTTTTTAAGGACCCCAGGCATAATTATTGATAAATTTAATATTTATTATTATTATTATATAAAATATGTTGTAAAATTTTAAAAAATGACTTCAATTAAATTGTTTTTAACATAATTTTTAAAGTCATGCTCAATAAATGTTATCAATACAAATAGGCACTCTTGTATAATAAGTATGGGAATGTATTGCAAATAATGTAATTTACGTTTTTTATAATTTAAATTAATTTTTAATAGTTTTATACCTCATTATATCTTTGCTTTAAGCTTTATATTATCAAATTGTAACACTCTGCTGGGTCCATATTAACCGAAATCAGCGGCATTCAATCATAATATTCTTGAAAACAAATCTTGCATCATGAGTATAATTGTTTTAATTTTATTCCAAATTACCGAAGTTCGGATATTGTCAAAGAATATTTTACTTTAAGTTTTGTAGCTACGTTTTTCGGCCGAAAGAAAACTGATAAAAATATATTCACCCAAAAACGTTTATATAGAAGTTCATAGTAAATGTTGATATGTATAATAGTAGGACCGACAAGTATTACAAGATTGCAATAGGAGAAAACATAGTGTTACTCCATTAGAAATCGTAGAAGACAAAGTAATTTGAGTGACACATTTTATCAATAATACAAATTAATAATTCCGATGAAAATACCACAAAGTAATATGTTGCTATTTTGTGATAAATTCAAGCTCATTACACATAACCAAGCAACCACCTAAAGCCCAACTAAAACAATAAGAAAACAATTCGATATTTTATATCAAAGGTGGCCGGACTTTACTCCGGCAGGAGCCATAATTCATTAACTTAAATTTTGGAGAGACATAATCAAAATATACAATGAATAGAGAATAATAAATATCACCTATCAAATGAAAAACTTTAACGAACTCATAGGAATTTTAAATTTTAACGGAAAAATATCAATCAAATTGAATTTGAAAATTTAAAATTCTTGGAATTAAATCGGAAAGCAAAGAAAATCGTAGAATATTTCAATCAATGCAATTTTAATATTTCATGTGTTTTAATTTTAAAATAAAAATTTTTTTTAAAAAATTTTAGTTCACGTCATGTCGTGAGTCAATGGGACCCGCATAGATGATGCTAAAGAGCCACATGAGGTTCGAAATCCACAGTTTGGCCATTTATGTTATATATTTTATATTAAACAATTCACCAATTTGATCAGAAACATTTATGTAATTATTTTGTGATTTACTTAGTAGTTTATATGATTGAAGTATTTTATAGTTAAATGATATGCAATGGCATATTTTTGGAAAATCAATTATTATTATTATCATTTATATATCAAAAGAATATGATAAAAAAATTCAAATATGTATAAAATAAATTTCTCAATTTTCTTCATATTAATATTGTGATCAACATGTTTTTCAAGTAATTATATTATTTTGTCTAAAATAATTAGAAAACAATTTTTATCTTATTCTTATTACAAACAAGTCACTGACTCCAAAAGAATTTTATTTTTATCCACAGACTAAAAGATATTTTTTTTTACTTGAATTTGATTGGATAAAAATGACATATTTTAATACTGCTCCTGACAAGTGGGCGGAATGTTTGATATAATAAATATGATATACAAATTAGTTGAAGGACTTATGTTTAGAGTTTTTAATTATTTTTATCCATAATAATATAAATTTAATAAATAAAAAAATTCAAATATATAGAAGTTTAAAAATTAAAACTACTTTATTTTAATTTTAAGAGCTGCCAAGAATTTTATTACAACGAACAATAGAATAATGTTTGTTAAAACAGAATTTGGGTTTTATAGATTTCCAAAGTTACTGAATCTATTATAATTTAATAAAAATTAAAATTAACAATATGTATGTTACAAAAATCAAATAATTATATTACAGAAAATTTTCCCACTATATACTTTAACAGTTATCCGTTAAAGATAATTGAAGCTAGACTAGTTAAAATGAGTTCAATTTACAATACAGAATTCAATGTTCGTGATTATAATGCGACAAAATAAATAACTGCAATCACTACAATTTAAGGATTAATCGATAGTGATAAAAATTGAGAAATAATAAATAAATAATAAGAAATAGCAGTGATTATAAAATAACTAACTAATAACTGTAAGAATTATTGACCCTATCACCATGATTATACATTGAAACGTGTCGGTATATAGTACAGCTGCTAGTCCACCTAAATAAGGAATAATTTCATAAACTTTTTCACTTAAATTTAAGAATGTGTGGTATTATTTTAATCTGTATAATGGTTTTTTCGACACATTCTTGAAAAAATTTATTTGTAAAAATAACCGAAATATAAAAATAGTACGTAATAGAAACTTGTATTGTACACTTCCAAGTCACATTTTTAAATGAATTCCACAATTGAATAAGCAAAACAATATATAAAGCAACTTAAAATTAAATGCGTATCAAAATTTTGGTCGTATTCATCTGAAAAATTCAAAATTGTAAAACGACCACAAAGTTTTTTGACAAACTTTCTTCGAATATTAACTCATTATATTCGGATTTCATTGTTTTTGGTAATAAATATTATTAGTAAACTAAACCCGTTCATGACACTCGGATAAGACTCATAAAATTATAAATGTGGATTTTGCATGGTTTACTAACAATTCTTCATGAGAGGTTTAACTGAAATAACAAGATTGAATCGTATGAAATATCATTTCAGCTGTAGTATATCAAAAAATACATCCAATATTATATTATACAGAAATATTTATGCTTCAACTTTATATGTAAAAGTTCTACATATTAAAAAATAAAATGCTATTCAAATAAAATATTATAACGACAATTATAACACACATATATATAAGGGTTGTCAGGCTTTTCCCAATTTATGCTCTATTTTATTAAATTTTTAACATCATTCAGGAAAATTGTATTACTGTCCCATGTTTGATAGTAAATTAGAAAAAAATATAAATATTTTTTACTTTAGCCACCGAGTATATATATATATAACATGGAAGGAAATGCATGATAGTATGAATTACCAATTAATCAACCAACAAAACTATATTAATTAGATACTTTAACTATTTGGACTCCTTGAAATATGCGTGAGCTTTGTCAACTGAGTTATTTTCTATACATAGAAATGACAACACATTGCAAAAAATTGAAGTAGAATGTCGTTCTTCCAAATGAACGATAAAGTTCATTGAAGATAATCAAATATTTTAAGCCTTGATTAGCCAGATATTTTTTCAGATACGCAACACAAGTTTCCAACATTTATTAAAATATGAAGTTAATATAATTTTTAGCGGAAATTTGTGTTTTTAAGTACCTAAGATCTATTATTGTACATTTGTAACCGTTACAGTTTGATATTCAAAAATCATTTTCAACATGACTTGTGTTTCATTTTATAAGGATGACACAGTATAGGTCCTTGGCATATTAAGCTTATTCATATTAAACAATTCAAGATATGAACATAATTCCTGTATGAAGTGAAGAGTTATTAACCACAAAATTCGGGAACCATTGATTAAACCATAAGTAAATAAATTTTTGTAATTAAATTCGCATTTCGACACATTTTAACGATAAATAAACACAAAATAAAAGTTTTCAAAACTGAATTACAGAATTATTTGCAATGAATCTATGTATAAATGTTATGTTGAAATTTCAGCGGAAAACTTACCCGTGACAGTAATTAAACCAGTCAGTGCAAGAAGCACCCCAACTGAGAGCCAAATATTGAGTTCTAGGGCCTCGTAAATAAACAACGATGCGGAATATAGATTCACCTAAAACAACTATTTTAGAACAATATTTTCATATTTTATATATAGTATTGAATAAAGGTGGTATCGAATTGTAAGTGTATGTAGCACTCATCAAAACCAGCGTAGTGCCTGGGTTTAAAAATACTTCCTTCAAATGTTTTCCCACAAAAATTTGAATTATATAAATACTATAACAAGCTTTATTTATTGCAATATTAAATTCATTAAATTATATTAAAAGTGCAATAAATAATTTGTTTGTATATTAAGAAATTTTACATAACTAGAAATTTGAATTTTAATAAATTATTGGATTATCTTATTTTTAATAATAAATTCAATTTTTATGTGTGTATATACAGTAAACCCTCCAACTGCGCGGTAGATACGTTCCACAAAAACAACGCGCAAACCGAAACCGCGCACTGTGAACCCGATTTTATATGTAATTATGGGGTTAGGTTCCAGATATTACAAAAATATTAAAAAATATAATAAAAAGTCTTTATTCAACGACTAATATACATATTTACATTTATATAAACATAAAAACTAATAAAAACAGTCTCAATTTATTGCTTTTACATAATTAATATTACTATTATAAAAATTAATAAAAATTTAACATAAATAAAAATTATAAAAAACAATACAAGAACTAAAAAACAGTCTCAATTCAACGACTAAACATAAATAAAAAATTAACATAAGTAACGTTATATTAATCACTGATACATGCTGATGAGCTTGATTCTATTGACTGTGATTGTATATTTTTTGGAAAAAAGCTTGTTAACACTGATTGCTTACCAGCTTTTTGTTTTTCTTTATAAATTTCAGCATATGGTGCTAAAGCTGCTGTCAGATTTCTCCGAAATTTTAAGGCACGCTCCATATCAGGGTCCATATTAAGAGCTTGCTGTTCAAGTTGACTACCAAGTTTTAAAAAACTTGATAGTTTTTCGGTAGTAAACTTTTTCTCTTCTGTAATCTGTACATCTTCTTCACTTTCATCATTTTCATCATTATTACCGCCGAACTGTGTCAAAATATCGTCAACAGTATTATGTTCTTCATTTGACACAAGGACTTCCGTGATATCTTCTGATTCTAAATTTTGAAAACCGTCCCCACCAATTGTTCTACCTAAAGTCACAATTTCCACAATTTCTGGCATTTCAACAACAGCTTCTCTAATGCAGCTTTCTGGCCATAATTTTTTCCATACAGCATTCATGGTCGTAGTTTTACGGGATTCACCATAAAAAATTAAATTGACATGATTTTTCTTGTTAAAATAGACAAAAACAAAAAAAAACCGCGCAGCTACGAAATTTTTAGCGCGCAGATCGAAATTTTGGTATTAAAGGTTTGGCCGCGCAATGAAAAACCGCGCAGTTGGAGGGTTTACTGTATATATATATATATATATATATATATATATATATATATATATATATATATATATATATATATGTGTGTGTGTGTGTGTGTGCGTATTACGGTCAAAGTAGATATTTCGGTAAATGTGCACATTTACCGGTTAATGTGTACATTAAATGAGGAATATTATGTAATTCCAAATTCCACAATAGCAATTCTTGCTCAAATAAATAAATCTTTTTTTATTATGAAATTTATGTTTGTTTATAGTTTTATAAAATTTAAATGTTATAATAAAGAAAAGTATGTTATCATTATTTGTTTTTTTCATCGTATTGGTTCTGAAAAACCAAGACGAAAATTGTATTTAATTTGTATTATAACTTTTCTTAAAACATAAAGCTAGTAGTATACATTTACCAAAACGTAAAGTTAAATGTACATATTTACCGGGAAATTTACATGTACATTGTATTCAGTTCACATATACCTACACATTAACCGGCAAATGTGCACATTTACCTAGAGTGGACATTTACCGTAACATATATATATATATATATATATATATATATACTTTGCAGCGAATTAGAGACTATATTTGGAAATAGAAAGTAACCAGGATTTTTTGTCCTTTTTAATTCTTGCATATGATTTGAACTATGAGTGTTAGGAGTAACCAGTTCAAATCAAATTCGAGAATTAAAAAGAACAAATAAACCCTGGATACTTTCCATTTCTTAGATTGCAAATGACCTAATTAATACAAATTACTAGGAATTCAGAGTTCACCTAAACCTTAAGACCTAATAGAAAACCACTTCTCTTAAAAAAGAATTTACAGTTACTAGATTTCTGGCTAAAAAATCCCCGATTTACTTCGAAAGAGCGATTTTTGAGCTATTCACCTACTCAAATATTTCTTGATAATTTTCGAAATTTTATTGAAAAATAAAAATTTATATGGCTTTCTTATTATGAATAAAAATTGTTTTGCAATTGTCCATTATTTCCTATATTAGACTGACTACTTATTGGGAAAACCAAAAAGTTCTTAGTTTGTTTGAATAGTTCATTTTTCTTATTAGTTTGTTTGAGTTTTTAAATATCAACAGAATATTGATTGATGACAGAAAAAACGGATATAAAAGAAATTGAAAAATGATCAATGGTAAATTAATATTTTCAGCTTCCTGGCGTACATATCGCTGATACTGATTTTTACTTTTTAAAATAAAATATCGACAGATTTGTTGGGGAAAGAATTGATCAAATTACAATGGCACGAATAATTTGATATTACAACAATTCGTATTACGTGCTGTTTACAGCCCTTCGGAAAGAATAGCACTTACAATACACTTTAAAATTCACAAAAACTTGATTGATGTTTCTGGATTACTCGAAATTACTCAAAACTCTCAACAATGACTTTAATAATTTCAACTGTTTCTTTATTCTTGCAATTTCTTTTCCACAATAATCTCTTGTTTCCCTTTAATTGTCTCGTTTAACTCGTTACACTCTTGTTACTCCTTGTCACTTCTTTGTACTGTTTAACGCACTTTTTCTTCGTTAACTTCTCCTTTATTATTTTTCTCGTTTCACAACTTCTGTCCTCTCTAAATATTTTAGTCTGATTCACTAAAATTTATAGGCTATATTTTAATGGCACTTAATGGTAACGATATCAATCTCGAGACCTTTTCCCGCACATCTTGTTTGTTCTATTCCAATTCATTCACTATATCTGACAGCTATTGGGATACATAATAATTTTAATACGCCATCTCTCGGCTTCCCTGTTGACCCTTTTTCCTTATCTCTAAAAGGCTTTCGAGATATGTCAAACTAATTTCGTATTTTGCTTTCCTTTCTTTACTTTGTATTTTTTATTAAAATGACTTTATATTCTTTTATTATTTTCTTTTTTGATTTTTTTTTCAATTCTTTGCCATTTTCTTTTGTTTAATACTTTTTTTCCAAATCGTTTTATTCAATTTAACGATAATTATTTTATTTTTATTTTTTAGATATCCTTGACAAATTTATAATTACCACATAATACAACTAAAACTCAAAAAAAGGTCAAATAAAAATATTAAATGATACTTTAATTATAAGGACTTTTTTTGTTTTTCACCTCAGATTTCTTTATAAGTGACATAATATTTTCTACAAAATTTGACTATGAATCAGATTTTGTAGAAAATATTATGATACTTTTATCCTGTAATCTTAAAAAGTCTTATTGAAAACTTATTTAATAAAACAAATTAATAAAAATATTGAAATGGCCACATAGGAAAACAAAAACAAAACCAACCGAGATCTTTGTAAAAATGTACATCATAAGAGATACCACGGCCAAGTAGCATTGAACGCGCTTGCCGCCAAACCGCTTGTGCATGTACTCCGGTAAAGTGTACGCCTTAAGGTAAAAATTAGCATTTGATAAATTATAATTTATTGGAATATATGCATAAAATCGTAGTCATTAATGCTTCATAAATCATCGTATAAAGGTGCGGAATTCGACAAATTTATGTAGAAAGTAGATTATGTAATTTATTTGAATTTAGGAGGTCACCAAGTACATTTGCAGACTCTTAACTTTTAAGTTTTAGTTTACCGATTTGATAAAATGCATATAAAATAAATTGTTAAACCATCGAAACCATCTTAAAATAGAGTAGAAATGTAATAGAAATGTAATAAAGCTATGAAAATAATAATAAGAAATTAACTAGACATAATATGTTAAGAATAATAAATAATAAGCGTGTAAGATGAGATAATAATGATTGATAATAACACAGGACTACAATTATTTTTGTGTCTATTATATAAGAACGGATTCTGAAAAATTCTGATTGCTGAAATCAAAAATGATGTTTGAGGCTTCCAAGGGCACATTGTGATGAAGTGATTGCTTTCAATGCACATGCCACAAATTTAATAGACTACGCATGGAGAAACTCAAAGCAGTCATTTATTATGGCCCTCAAATAAGAAAACTCATTTCCGATGTAAATTTTGTCAATTCAATGACTTATGTTGAATCGGATGCCTGGCTCTCTTTTGTATCTGTCGTTGAAATTTTTTTGGGCAACCACAAATCCGACAATTACAAAGAAGTAATAAACAACATGCTATCGAATTTTAATGATATTAAAGTTGACATGAGCATCAAACTGCACTTTCTATAAAAGCATTTATAATGCTTTCCTAAAATCCTTACCCATATAAAAATCATGGAAGTAAGGTAGGAAAAAAAAAACTATTTACGATATATTTATTTTAAACAGCATTAATGATGCTCATATAATGGAGCTGTAATTTACATATCACGGAAGATGGTACACCAAAATGATGTCGTATTATTTTGTTGTCTTTCGGAATATGCTTCCTTATGTAGGGTAAGCGTAGCAAGAAAACTATACCTGATGAATAAAATCTAATGTTATTTTCGAATTCAGCGCATCAAAATAATACAAAATCACATCTGATATCTCAAACACCATAAAACTTTTTTTTAATAAAGATAAACAAATTAAATAACCGAAGCATTAGGACCTCGATGTTTGATGACTGATGCGGGAGTGTTGTTGAGTGGAATAAAATGAAATAAGTATTACTGGTCAATCCTATTTGCAAGTTGTGCGCCTATGTTTTGCATTTGTGTTTTGTTTGTTATCGCGTCTGTGTTCGCATGAAATTTGTTTTAATAACAAAGTCTGTGTCCATTGAAATTAACGGCTTTTTGGAATTTTGCAATTTTAATAAGATTTGTTTATTCGTGGTAAATTTTTTAAGATTTTTCAAAAAAAAAAACTTGGGTGGAATTTGGATATATGATTGAATTTATGTAATTGAATTTAAATAAACGTTTCAAAATTGATTTTATGTTAATTTATTTATAAAATTTATGATTATTTAAAAGAATTAAAATTAAAAGGTCTATTGGAATTTTTCGATCGTCAACTGGTGCTGAAGCATATGAAGAAAAAGATACCTATCACACATGGTATAATGAACTAAGAGTAGTACAAGTTTCTTCTCCCTAGAAGAACATCCAGTTTTGTTAACTGAAGCGCAATTGAATCCAAAGACAAACGATGAAAATATGAATCAAATTATGCTGGAGACAATAGATTCAACAAAATTGTATGATGCAATTCAAGCAGTTCTTTCTTTAAATGTGTCTGGGCGTTCAACGGTTATCGCTCTAGATTCTGTAAATGGTGTATTTCACGCTGTGCCAATTTATGAAGGTTATTCACTGCCTAATGCAATTTACAGAATTGATCTGTCTGGCAGAGATTTGTCAGATTATTTAATGAAAATACTGACCAAACGAGGGTACAGTTTCAAAACTACACCTCAAAATGAATTAAAACGAAAGAGAAATCAATAATTACACAATTAAAAGCGTTATAAATTATATTGTAATTTTATGTTGCGGTTTGGATTTCCGTAAATAAATATTACAAGATTACAGTAAAACAAAAAGAATTTACAACTTTGTCATTCCTGATTCGCATGTACTTTAATATTTGAAATATGTTTTTCTTTAAGCCTTGAATTATGAAAATAATGAAGAATTTAATGTACTTTAATATTATTATTATGTTTGGAAATTATTTTGATAATTTTCTAGCCCTTTAGAAAATAAGAGGTTTCTTTCTAAATTATGGTTCTAAAAAGATCACAGAAATCTAGTTATATACTACATGGTGCTATAAATACTAACTCATACCCTCTTAAACGTTCAATTTGGACAATACTTGCAGTTTTATCAGGGCGGATCCAAAAAGTGCAAGGCCCGAATGGATTTCTTTCACAGGGCTTTCAAATTTTAAATAAAAAAATTAATTAACAGTTTGAATTTAAATATTGAAATATATATCTTAAATATTTAGTTAACCCCTTAACGCACGTTTTTTTTTATACAACGTTAAAAATAAACCATTTTTTTTATTATTGATAATTAATATACAGACATATGTCATAAATTTATTACACTGCCCGAGATATAATCGTTAGTAAATCTTTAACAAAACTTTATATTTCGTATACCTGAGGCTCTCTTGGGAATGCACAAATTTGCCAGTAACACATGCCCGATAAAAAGTCATAATCCGTAAGGTAGAAAAATTTAAACATTAAAAAATCTGTACCAAATATAAAAATAACTACATTTTATTGAATATGAACATAAACAGAAAAATTTTAATGTTTCTAGATTTTAAAATGAATATAAATTTTTGGGAAAATTTAAATATTTAGATATATAAATTTTGACGCTCGGGGTCCATTGGGCACGATTGGTTCACTAGCCTGTGCTTTATGAAATGCGACACTTTCAAGAACAAGAACCGGAATTTAGTCAGAAAATTTGCAAATGTTTGAGCGTTGAATGGTATTAGTTGTGACTTTTTATGGACAACTCTATTGAATCCAATTAACGTTCGAATCGCTGCCATTGTCTTTTATTGAGTTTGAGCGGTAAGAGCATGTCCATATTAATATCTAATGGTAAACTATACACAATTTGATCTAAAAAAACATGTTATGAGGTGAGAAATATAGGGCGGCCCACATCTATGTCTTGGCTTAATATCTGTTCCGGTCGTTAATATAATGCTAAACTTTAATTTTTTATTTTTAATAAAAAAATTAATTATAATTAACATACTGTAAATAAAAGAAAACACTAATCCACAAATATATATTCCACTACGATATATTTCGATAGGCTCTCTGTCAACGTCAGGTAGTTTTGAACTTAAAACTATATTGATTTAAAATGCTTTATTCAAACAAATTTCTTCATTTAAATTTTAAAAATTATTTCCATTAAAAATATCAAACTCTGTTTTAAAAATTTCAATTATTTTAAAAATCTAATTTAATAAATTTTATAAAATTGAAAATTAACAAAATTTAAATAAGCTTTAAATAAAATATTTTCAAACTTTTAAATTAAAAAAAACATTTTACATTTATTTTCATCTTGCAGCACAAAATTGCATTTACTAATATCAATCAATTTCATTGTAAATACTGTTTCTATAATTATGTTGACATGTCTTACTTAATTTTCAACTTTGGCTATAAATTAATGTAAATGTTTTTTGGATCAAGATATTTTAAATGAGAATAAATAAAAACTAGTTACTAAAATTATTTCATTATTTTTAGTGATGAAAAATTGGGTTTTTACCGTTTCAAGACTCTTTGCATCATTTCCACATATATGACTTGACTTGCTCAATATATTGCTCAACATATTGTCTTTTAATTCACTCCCAAATAAATTTTTATTATAACTGTTTAAATTCTATGATTAGGTATTTTATATTAAAAAAAACTGCTAAAGAATGCAACAAGAGATTAAATTATAGGCTCATACA
This sequence comes from Schmidtea mediterranea, assembly GCA_022537955.1. Lineage (NCBI taxonomy): Eukaryota > Metazoa > Platyhelminthes > Tricladida > Dugesiidae > Schmidtea > Schmidtea mediterranea. Next base: position 22,764,543 of record CM039680.1, on the reverse strand, counting down.
TGTGTGAGTTCGTGTAGATGAAGAGGCTAGGAGTCAATGAAATTGAAGTTTTTGATAGCATTCTACACGATATAGCACAATTCTGGCCACCCCTATGAAATGAATGACACTGTCTTTTGAGTGAAATATTGTTTTAAATGATAACATTATTTTCTTAAAAAAATTTCTGGGGGTTAATTAAAAGACAAGTATCGGTATCCCAATGCCCATAATGTATTTTCCAAATGTGTCTTCTTCAGAAATCCTAAAAACTTGCAATAGAAATTTTCTAGGTCACGGTTATGATGATGTTAATGTTTCAATGCAAATTCCAATCACTATTGGCCATTCATTACAAATGGATTAGTTCAAAGGTAAATCTGAATAGATTCGTAAATTTGTTCAAATCTTTCCCACAAACTGTGCTATTGGGTGTGCTGAAAAACCTCCCCAGACAATATTTAATTATAGATGTTTTACTAATGACACGTTTATTAATTACTAAATTGGCTTCAAGTTAAGATCTGCGAAGACAATGAAAATAATCATTTCATGAGAAAAAAGCTTTGTGCCGATCACAAACTGAACAAATAAATGTGCGTACATAATACAGACGTCAAATGGTTGTGAAATTATTTGGAAAAATCAATATTGCACTAGTGCTCTGACAATTGTGATTAAAAGATAAATTTTTTTGCTGATCTTTGTTGAATTAGTCGCTATTTTGGTAGGAAACAAATAGTTAGACGACGTTTTTATCTAAACATTTTGGTTCAGTTATCCATGGACCGAATAAATTGGAATAATTCATTAATTGTAATGAATTTCAAATACTATTTTGTTTTAAATGAAAATTTGTTTTTAATTCTTTATTATATTAATAGTTACAATTTGTATAATTATTATATTCTATTATATTGTTTTATTAATAACGAATTTTCGATACAAACATGATTTTCCAGTGTTTACTTAGTTTTATTATTTTTTTCATTTTTTAATTAATAAATAATTTTAAGAAAAATAATAATAAATTATAATCCGTTCGGTGATGGGGTCAGCCAAAATAATATTATAAGGACTTTTTATGTTTTTCACCTCTGATTTCTTTATAAGTGACAAAATATTTTCTACAAAATTTGATTATGAATAATATTTTGTAGAAATTTTCGTTATTATCGTTAGTAACATTATTATAATTATTTATTTATTTATTATTATTATTATTATTATTATTATTTTTTTTTTTTTTTTTTTTTTTATTTTTTTTATTTTATTATTATTATTATTATTATTATTATTATTATTATTATTATTATTATTATTATTATTATTATTATTATTATTATTATTATTATTATTATTATTATTATTATTATTATTATTATTATTATTATTATTATTATTATTATTATTATTATTATTATTATTATTATTATTATTATTATTATTATTATTATTATTATTATTATTATTATTATTATTATTATTATTATTATTATTATTATTATTATTATTATTATTATTATTATTATTATTATTATTATTATTATTATTATTATTATTATTATTATTATTATTATTATTATTATTATTATTATTATTATTATTATTATTCACGAATTTTCGGCTCAGCCTTTTTCAATTGATTTCAAGGGAAATTAAATCTACTTACAATTTATAAGTATGCATTACAAACACGGATATCCGCAAAATTGTTTTATTAGTTCTTTTTAGTGCACAAAATAACTGAAAATTGAAAAGTATTACCACTGAAGTTATATACGGTAAGAATAAATGGCTTGTCTCTTGCTGTCTCTTGCTCACCCCCCACCCCCCTCTTTCTCTTAATAGTAAATAATATTAAAATAATTTGTGAAATAATTCGAAGGAAATTATACAAGTGGAAATATCGAGAACACTAACCCCACTGTTAATAAACACCGGAAGAAACACCCATCCAAGCAAATGCAACAAAATTGAAGCCTAAATATTTAATAAAAAATTTAATAATAGCTTTTTGATTTATTCATTTATTAACCCACATTTAATTCAAATGCACCAACTCCAATGCCTTTTGCGGCACCGGAACCAGCTAAACCAATGAAATGCTCACTGCCAATATTACTAGCAAACAACGAAGCTCCGACCTAGATATTTACAAATAAAAACTATTTTTATGGTGCTTTTAACTTGCTGGAAGCCAAATCATAAATTGCCCGGCTAGAAAATATCCTTTAATTGTATCTCTATTGGATCTACACATGGACTGTATCAATCTCATCAATCAGAATAGAAATATATTAAAATCTAACTATGAATCCAGTTGCAATAAGACATACAAAATATATCACTATCACAGATATATCTAGAGGGCCTATATTTTTTAACATTTTTATATAAAAAATTATCAATAAAATTCAAGTATAAAATATGTTTATATTGATTATTCAAAATTCTTCCAAATCAAATAGATTTAAAGAAATTTCAATTTAATTTCTATAGTTTGTAAAATTAAATATATTGAAATTCAAAATAGAATAATATATAAAAAATATACTTTAAATAACTTATTTTCTGAGAAGGTCAAATAGATTACATTAGAACATTAAAACATAATTAAATTGAAAAACAACATACAAGTTCATGTGTGTTAAAAATAATTTTTAATTGTCATTTTAAAGATTTTTGAATTAATCTCGTATAGATAAAGATATTTTTGATTGATAAATTATATTAAGATTAATTTTTAATTTTCATTTCTTAACTTTATTTCTTTAATTGGTGAAATTTTAACAAAATTATTTTAAAAATGTATAGGTAAATGAATGAAAAGATGTGTTCACTGTGATTATAAATGTCATTTTAGCAATTGCGCCGCGTGAGTTCGGAAAAGAGCCGTTGTATATGGTGGGCACCTTTCAATACAAAAGGAAAAAAACTTCAATGGTAATTTTCAGATCCATGTTGTTACTAAGCACATATTACAAATAACGTTGAAATAGTGTTATGGTAAATGGTGATCGGCAAGAGGTAAATGCTAGCTCCAAAATGCCTGATGCTTTTACGTAACTTGAGTTCATAGGTTACCTTAATAGGTATCTTACCGTATTAACAATCAAGTCCGCCCAATGTTATGCTTTCGAAGAGACTAAATAATATTCGAATATTCGAATTTAAGGCAAAACTGTAATTTATATTTACAATAAAGAACAAAAAGAATATTAAAGCTTCACGTGATTTTCAAAGTTAAATTATTAAAACGATATTAAAGTGAATCCATGGTTTTCTTTGGAGAGCCAAGATGACAACGGGCTATCAGCTTTTTGATCCGATTTTCTTCCTTTTTGCTAAAATAAGTGGTAAAATGAAGCTTTAGTTTAGAAACCTCCAGAGAAAAATCCAATGGCTTCACGGCTTCTTTTGTTTGTATTTTAGTCACAGCGAACAGTTACTGTTCAGAGTTGTCAAGCTTTGGGGAAAGTCCATCATAAATATGATACTATACTTTATGTCTCTCAATGATAACTCTTTCTGAGCCAATTGCTAGTTAGACTTGTGGCAAATACTTCTTGCTCTTTACTACACTAGTAAAAAAATTATTTTAAGTTTAGGCATTTAAGATATTCGTGTCAAATAACAGAATAGCTTTTGTTAAGTTTTTTTTAATTTTGAAATCCAGATATCTAACAGTTTAAGTAATATTTATTGGCGAGTCTTTAACAATCTTTTCAATCAACGTTATTCAACCAACATTAAAAATCTCTAACTCATCAATTTATTTAGATGCTGTGCACTGATAGGTAATAAAAGATTTTATAGGGGTCTAAGGGTTAACCAATTCCTATCGAGCGCCTGCATTAGAGTTTAACAGCTAGCCACCCGTCAAAAACGACGTCGGTACTGTGTGCTAGTGGGTGAATATTAGCAAAGGGTGAGCCTCTTCCCAAAGACTACCAATGCTCTAATATTCGGTTGGGTCCATGAGCTGTCGTAGAAGACTTCATGCTCTGACTTTAGCGGTCTCCGCTCTCAATTTTCTAACTGATTTAATTCTTTCGTCAATAAAACAAAAACTAGACACAAATAACATTACTATTAATGATTAAATTTAAAAACAGCCAAACAAATATCACAATGTTGAGTTATTTTTGTGGGTGCTCAAATCTCGTTAGATTTGAGGATGTGATCCATCATGCGAGCAGTTTTAACTTTATTCTGCCTCTCGCGCTCCTTTTTGCCGGGATTATTTCTATGCCTATTTCTTTTCGGCTTTTCTTCTGGCGGGCACTAGGTTCCTGGCGTGATGATTTTTACCCCGATATCCTTTCCGATCACATTTCTTATGACTATTGCCTCCTGCTCGGTGGATAGCTCACTGCCGCACCGTACGAGTCCAGCTCGGATCTCGTCTTTCAATTTTAACTCTACTATTTCGCTGTCCTGCGTTCGGATCTTTTGTTCTATTTGCTTCAGGGCTTATTCCTTTTGAGCCAGTTTCAAATTTCAAATTTGGATTTCGGCCTTCAATTTAATAACTTCCTCCGACCTCAACCAAGTTTGTTCAATGCGCCGGCATCGGCGTACTAGAGCTTCGGCCCTTTGATTTTGAACCATTGCCTTCTGATAGTATTTGGCTATATCTTTACGGAATCTTTCTATTATTTGGTTATTTTGTTCTACTAGAATAAAGTAATGATTAGATAAAAAATTATATCTCTTATACGTGCATCTGATGGTATTCCCTTGAAAGTGGCCTCGAATATTATTTCTTTTTATCCATCTGATACCCAGCACTAGTTTATAAATGACACCATTTCAAATTGACATTAGTTTTGTATTAATGTTGCATAAATCAAAAATAGCAAAAATGAATCAAATTGACAGAGAATTAATTGAAATTTTATGAGAAATGCGTCGAGTAAGTTAAAACAAAAATTTAAAATTAAATCAAACTCTTCCTCCAATCTCAAAACGTTTTGGTTTTCAATTATTTTTAATTCTTGCAAAGTTTCGGCAGATTCATTTTTCTCTTCTTTCTGATAAAGTCTTTTCAATAATAATTATTGTGCTGTTAAATATAAAACCTGTTTAGTAGGTACACATTTTGGCTAAATTACCTTTAAAAAAATTTCCATTATATTTTTTATTTTTTATTTTTCTCATGTTTTCTAACAATTTACATGCTATATCACTTTTCCGATCACAGTCCACATACACCCGAATTGGGATACATTTTATGAATTTTGAAGTGCTTAAACTATGATGTTGTACTCAAGCCAACAATATTTATATCCTATTTCTAAACCTTGCGCCGCGCTTTTGTGTTGTTCGATAATTATATTGTTCAATAATTACCTTTTTCAAATCAGCCTTTTCAATTAAAAATTAATATAAATTTTCACTTTTTTCTCAAAAAATGTGTTTTGCACAATTGCAAAACCAATGTGAAACACATTTTCAAATTTTATATAGAAAACATGAATAAAAATTTTTTATCAACGGTTTTATTATAAATTTTCTTTTAAAAATTGAAAGACTCGGACTCGGCGACCAGTAGAGTCTAGTCGTGAGTCCGAGTAATTGTTCAAATACTCGGCGAGTCCAAGTTCACTCTAGCAATATTAATACGAACATATCAATCAGGTTAATAACCCTTTGCGCAATTATTTTAGATAAGGATCTTACTGCTACCATAGCGGTCTGGTCTTTAGAAGTGTTGTTAGATCAAAAATTGAACCTAGTTTTGACTCAAAGCAAATCCTGGCACTCTTAGGTTTTCTCATTGTCCTTGAGTTAAACTAAACATATCTCTTGAGGTTCAAAAAAATATATTTTCTTACATTTTTAAAAAGGTTTTTTTCAATAAAACTTATTTTTTCCATATTAACGTGTTTTACTTATAAATTATCTATGTTTAATTATGTGTTTTCTTGATTTTTCTTCAAAACAAATCCTAACTTATTTTGGGTTTGACCCCAACAATATTTATTAGTAAGATTCATTATCAAATATCCTAAAGTTCCAAACCCTAAAAGTCATTTATTTCTTATTTTCTGCATGCTTCGATTGAACTAAATGGGGATGATAAATAAATTGCTCAATAAATTGAGCAAATTATTGTTGTTTTAATAAATAAAATTTTATCCCGCGATCATGCTTTACTTTTCCGAGTTAATGTCATTTCAAATGTCAAATAATTATTTTAACTCATAAAAATAATTGTCACTCAGTTCGCTTCCTAAATTAGGAATAGCATCAAAACAAGATAATAAGTTTGATTCTTCTGATATATTTAACAGGACAATGAAAGACTTTAGATAGAATATGAATGTAGTTTAGGCTAAAATTTCTTCTTGCCACATATTTTTTGTACAAGTAAATGAATATGAAAACATGAAAAAAGTCTTCTTTATACTTGTTTTGTTGAAAAATTTAAGTTATAGCTTTCATATATAAAGTTTAATTCACTGGTTTGCTTAAGCCTTTAAAATGTATGTAAAAGATTGAGCACACAAGAAATGATCATTGAGCCGTTTCAATCATTATTGTTGATCCATTAAACGCTACGCTCAATGATTTCTCATAAAATAAAAGAAAACTGAATAAATTTATTCTTCAAAATCATTCCAAAGTCGGAGCAAGATCTGTCGCATGCAATTTTCATCGAAATTTATTTCAATGAGTTTCAACAAAAAGATGTTATTCATTGTCATAAATCGGCTTTTGAATAGGGTCAGTTTTCTATTTTTATCAATGTCTAAATCTGAAGAATTTACGTAATTCACGGGCAGACGTTGTAAAACAGACTCTTCAATCCAGCAATAATTTAAATGATTTTCTAAATATCTCCCAGTTATAACTTTATAGATAAAATTTATCCACATTATTCCACTATAAACCAATAGCACCCAACACAATACAATCCAAAACCAAATCGAAATGGCTATCTTTTCATATACGGCATTCTCCGGAAGAACACATTGAACAGTTTCAAAAATTTCTTCATTAAAAATTCCAAAGCCAATATTGCATTTTATAACTCTTGGAAAAACACCAGACTCTTCCCAGGAGATCTGATTGAAAAGATCCTTTACCAAATCGTATCCAAACAAAAGAGACGGTTCCTGAATCATTATTTGGAGAAGATAAAGAATTAACACAGAATCTGCAAAGCATAAGATCTTAATTAGAATATAACAAATGAATATGCTTTTATCGGCAAATATATTTTCAGGCTTTTGATTTTTTGTAGTAAATTTGTTGATATTGGTGAAACATGTGCTAATATATTGTAAAGCGTTCTCAGTATTCTTGCAAGTTCGGTTCCAAAAGGCTGTGACAAAAAAAATGTGATTGATATCTATAACATAAAACGATTGCAAAATATTCCATATAGCATTCGGCAAACTGGCCAATCCGGCTAGACATAGAAAGAAATACGGCATCCACTGATAGTAATCTAAAATGAAATACGAATTAATATGATTGGCTATTTAAAATAGATATCGTGGACAAATGAAAAATGTCTCAATGCGCAAGCTAATGATAAAATTTGAATAAATTATTATTTTCACAAAATGTAAAAATAAGGAAGCGAGCATCAAAAAAGCCCCTCTCCATTTGTGATTGATATATTCTAAGGTAATAACATGCTGATATTTATGATAATCTTTTCATTTATCTATATAATTTTAAATATTTGCATGTTTTCCAATTTAATGAGAAAAAATAGTGTATCGCTTAAAGCTGTTGAATATCCTTTGTAACGCCAACTATCGTTTGATTTGTTAATAAAGTGTTTTTCTTTAATTGAGATATTAAATATTCATTTTTCTAGACATTTTCCTGTAGACTTAATGTCGATTAACAAATTCATGTTGAATGCAAATAATAGCGATCAAAAAATACAATCTGTTATTCAAAATTGATATTAAATATCAATGGTAATTTTAATTTAAACTTTTCAAAATTCATTTAGTGCTCAATCCATACTGAGTACCAAAGTGAACCTGAACCACCGAGACATAACATATCATTTCATACATCCAGAAGCGTAAGTAGGGTATGGCAGGCAACTGAAGGGCGGCGCAAAAAAGCGCCTAACGTATAAATACGGAAATGAAAATAAAAATATATTTTTATAGATATAAATGTATTAACAAACTGCGTAGGAAAAAGCGGTTTCTATTGCCAGTTGCGAAAGATCATTTAGCAAATTACAATTGATACTTTCATATTTGAGAGCATCGATGGACCAAAGTCGATTATGTGATCTTGCTTTACTTAGCATAGAACGAGAAATGACCGAAGAAATTTACTTTGATAATATAATTAAACAATTTGCGTCAGCTAAAGCAAGAAAGATAAATTTGTAATAAAGTGTTAATAGATTTAACTTGTGTGATTTTTTAACACAATTTTAAAGTAGTTTTTTAGAAAATAAAACGTAAGTAACCTATCGTCGGAGAGGGGCGCAAGATCGATGTTTGCCATAGGTGCCATTTACCCTAGGTACGCGACTGCATACATCAAATCATTTTATCAGTAGCCTTCGTATGTTTTGACCTACAATAAATAGATTTTAAATTTTGTGTGAGATAAAAGACAAAATAAAGGATTTCTTTGGAAAGCAATGTAAGGTTGGAACAATATACAAAATATAAGATGATAAAGAGACAAAAACAGGCTTAATCCTACATAATTGCATGACAAATGATCAGTCTAGTAAAAATGAATCTAAACAGAATTTAGATACATTTTTTTAGATACAATTTAAATACATCGGAAATCAATTAGTTCACAATTAATTGATTTTTACTAGTGCACTCAATAAAATTTATCAATAATCATTTGTATTACTGATGCCTCCGATAATTTCATTAGACGCATTTTTCATGGAAAACTGATATTTTTCTTCGAATAAACAATATTTATTAATATATTCATCCCAGCAATCATTCCATTCGAGTGGAGACGCACAAGATATCTTGGAAAACATGATATGCCGAATCCAGGACAAAAATCCTATTCCAAAAATAAACAGTGGAGTAATCTAATGGTATAACAATAAAGTTAATCATTTATATCAATCACCTTCATGAAAATGTGATCAATGTAATCATTGGGATATTGTTTGGAGAAAATTGAAAAGTCAAAATGTGAATAATAATGAAGAAAAGCCATTTAGACAATGAGAAATTTCAATAGAAGACTTTATTTAATAATAGTTAATTAAGATAATAGTTAAAATTAAGCAGTTTAAAATGACCTTCTAAAATATAAGTTAAACTAGTAAAACAGTGTAAGAAATAAAGTAATTTGATAAATTTTCTATTATTAATAAATGTGAATTATTGTATAAAACAAGGGTATTTAACCTGCGGCGAGTGCATGATATAACAAATATAAATCATTTCAATGTTGATAAGTGTTTCACAATTCATACCGTCGAATATAGCATACATTAAAAAAGTACCAATTTCAAAAGTCACACTAAGTTCAAGTTTGTTCAAAGTTACCACATCACATTGCATACCAAGATTATAATATTATTTACATTAGATATACAACGTATTTTTCATTTTATCCCATATTCTACCAGAAATATTGTTGGGCCAGCACTGAGTTTTGTTTAAATATATTGGAAATAGCACGCAAACATAACAGGAAGATTTAAAATCAGACCCATAAAACATCAAGTAAACACCTTAAAATGCGAGAAAAATATAATTAAAATAGAAAATCAAAAACATTAAAATAAATTAAAATAATAACAAAATGCACCAAGATCAGCACGAAATAAACATAAAAATAACAAAATAATATAGAAATTTGACCGAGAATTGACAATTCATTTAAAAGAGCAAGAGTTAATGAAAAGTGGAAGTAAAATTAAATGATTTTAATTGGAAATAATTCAATTAAAAATTAAAAAAATGAATTGTCAAACTAAACCAAGAAAATAATAAAATTAGAGTTAGATTATACAAATAATTTCAAGGTCAATTTTTGTTTTATCGCATTAAATTTAACACGCAAGGTTAGTGTCACAGAACAGGTATATACAGGTATCCCTTGTATAACGCGGTCTTATACAACGCGGTTTCGATATAACGCGATTTGGAAAAAAATTCTGTTTCGGTACAACGCGAAATTTTGACTTATATAATGCGAAGGGGAAAATACATAATTATAACAATAAAGTTTTTAATAAACCTTTAATTTGTTTTAGTTTGTTTTGAATCCCATAACGCGCACTTATTCTGGAACGTAACTACCGCGTTATACAAGGGATACCTGTATATAAATTCACTTTCACGGAATTTTAACCTTAAACCATTAACTTGGAGTCCTATTATAGACACAAATTTAAAGTGTGTAAACTTTGGTGAATCAATTCAAGCGAACAATTATCGGCAAATTTTTCCATACAGGGTGCGAGCAATCTCAAGTAAGCTCTACTCGGGCGCATGTATGGGGAAATATTCTTATGTATGCTGACTATCAACTATGCTGTACCAATATGATGAAATATATGCTTCGAGAAATATGTTATGTTGAAATTTTTCCAGCCCACAGCCGAAACATCACCGCAAGTTATTAAAATACAACATAACTACCGAGATGTTTAATTGCGGTTCATCCTCCAATATTTCGTGTTCGTGAAGGTTCCGGCGTGCGTAACGCCGGAACACAAACGTCAATATATTCCGTTTATATGGGAAGTTGGAAGAAGAGGGGGTAGTCTTTTGGCTGCTCTTTCACCATCCAGTTCCCGAAAAATCGACCTAAAATTCGCGTTACACATCAGCTCAAAATCATCTACACTGAGTAGTCCAGTGGGGCACTCATAATATCATAATATTGACATGTCTAACCCTAAGATCAGATAAGGGAGATGAGTGCGGGTAAGAGTCGAGAATCGTTGCTATGTCGAAAATAACTAAATTGAATAACACTAAAATTGAAACGCAAAATTCAGAGCTTCAGTAACGATAATATCTACGTCGAAAATGAATCATAAAATTAATCAGTTTAAAAAATTAGAAACCAAAATTGAGAGCCTTAAATCATGATGATATTTACGTTAATGATAGAAAATGCAGTATTAAAATTAGAACGTAAAATCAAGCATATTAACGTCGATAATAAATGATAAAAATAAATTAAATAATGGAAAACTTTGGGACTCCAAATTGAAAGCTTTAAGATTAATAATATTTGTGATAAAGGTAAATTCGAAATATAACTGATTTTAAATCGGGACTCTGAATTCGAGAGTTACAATATTGACAATATTCATGAAAAATCATACGACTTAATGAGTAAAAATGCGGTGTTAAAGTAAGAATCCCAATCCCAGTAATACTAAGACTAAAATGCGATGATAATTAGAATTAAAACTCTGCGTATTAACAATAACGAAAATAAATAAAGCCATTAAATACCACAATAAAAATAAAATATTCGATAAAAATAAAACCATAACGACGTTAAACAAATTCAGGAAAAGTGCTGCTCAATAAGTACGGTGAAGATTTTGTAATATAATCAAATAATTAATCCCTGATATAGTTTATGAATAATTTATAAAGGAACATAATCAAATACCGTTCGAGTGTAATTAATTAAACATCAAAAGTAAAAAATAAATAATATCAAATTTAGTTAACAAAAAATAGGACAAAACCATACCATACTGAATCAGAAAAATTATAATAATAACGACAAAACACAAAAGCAACCAATCATCATTAAAGATACCAAGCATCATAATTCACAAAATCAAAGAACCAAATAATCCAAGACATCACGTTTCCTTCATAATCAACGGTTGTATCTCAGATACCCTGATTACTCCCATTCATACTATCACTAGAAGGCATCCGGTAATGGAAATCATCGATGAAACTCTGAAACTCGAGCATGGAGATGTCGCATTGAAAATGAAGTTGTTGAGCACCATGACGGAAAACTGATTAGAGAATTGACAAACATCATGAACTGAAAATAAATTAAAAGATACTTACCCAAACCCTCCTGGAATAGAAAGATAGAAAATGCTAGAAAGGATCAAATGAAAAGAGATAAAAACTCCACGAGAAATGAATAAGCGAAACTCCACATATGTCACGAACAACTATAAATCGGACACGTCCGCAAGTAATAACATGTTGCATGGGGTGAGAAAATAAATGCACAGCAATTAAACCGACACGAACAGAATATGTCACGTCGCGAAGGTTAAAGAAAATGTGACACCCCGATCACGATGAAGCAGAAATTATACATGCCACGTCACCGAGGACAGAAAAATCGATGAGTGTGTTGGCATGCAGAAACCTATAAATAACTAGCAGCTTTCAGAAGTGCTTAGTTATTAATTCAACAAGAAAACAAACCAGCAATGTATGCAAACGGACGACAATTATACACAGCTCCGACTCTGAAAAAGGATCATGGCACTCGACCTCGAGAAGAAGAACCAAGGGAAGGATCAGTGAAGAGACGAGCGGATGTGGACGCATTGGTTCACATCATTAAGATTCCACAATAGGACGTCACAATCCCAAGGCGGAAAGAGTAGTTCCAACCTTACGACAATTAACATAAAAATCGAAGAACTTGCTAAGGTTCTAAACGAAAGGCATCACATAGACTCTTATTAATTGAAAAGCGTATAGAGAACTCTGTATATTAAGATTTATTTTATAGACGAATCTTGGAATGATGCATCCAGGATCACAGTGAGTTTTCCAGCACGATCCACCGCCAGATGCAGGCAGGCAATGTGGGACGCGGGATTTACGATTTCCCCGTGATGGAATCCAGAGAAGGTCGTATGGACGACTACGAGGAAGCAGATCTTCCATACATAGCAATCAAGAAGGAACCAGGCCGAAACCCAGCCCATGAAATCCGGAAACGTGCAGAATTCATTTTGGATCGCCTCGAACACCGGCAAAGACAAACAAACTGGCAGGTAGCAATGGCTAAACAGCACCTGGTCAGAGTAAATGCAGATATTGCTGTCGGAAGAATTCCTCGTACGGACGGATATGCCCTATCTTAAGGCATATCGTATGAATTAGATGACCCTATGTTGACGGAGCCACTAGGCCTATGGATGTAGTGATCCCTAGGAAATTACTACCCAAGCATATACGAGACGCTGAGAGAAGTCCTGCGATACGACAAGAACATTCGTACGCCCGGAAGTGTCCTAGATGAAATTCAAACTCGTGTTACCGAAACTCAATGCGAAAATAAATTGTTGAGTTAAAAATTTTAACTTTTTAATCATTGAATGTTCGTATAGTTTTAACCTTTCGAGACTGAGATAATAATAATATTGAGCTAAGACAATTTGTATAGTGTATTTAGACAATTATCTAGTAGATTTTTCTTTAGCGGATTAAATTTAGATAAATAATAATATTTCAATGCAATAACAAATGATGAGAACCTATAGTTAAAGATGTGATATTTGCTAACAATTCGTCTAATTGTAGATATGGATCCGTTCAAAACTCTAACTAGAGAGTTAATGAAATCGCGCAAGGAGAATGCGGAGCTTCACCGCCAGTTACTCCAGATGACTCGAGAAATCCATAAAATTCGAGCATCATGGATGGAACCAACCAAAGCCAAAACAATTTACCAGCGACTGACCACGGCACAGCGTGGATGGGCGGAGGAAAAGCAACTCGATCAAGCGCTAAAAACACAGATACGTAGCTTGGAAGTGGCGCTATCGGCTTGCCACGAAGGCAACGCCGTAACGTATCCACTAGTATTCGCACCGGCTCAGCTAGCATACAGGGAGGCAACTGATTCAACCAAGCCGGCGGTGGCGAAACATTCTCAACGACGCCCAGGGAAAGCGGAACGTGCTAAGTGTTGGGCGTAGCAAATCAAAGATTTGCATTAATTTATAGTGTACTGATAAATAAATTATTATGGCTATTTTTTTAAAAATTTCGTTAGTGTGGTTAGTAAATTGATTTGACAAATGAATTTATTCTACTGAAATTACTACATGGGACTCGTGCAATAATTGATTCTAGAAAGTGTTGAATACATACGGAAGGGACCGAAATAAGAAATCGCACACAGACCTTCTATCGGTAGTGCGTTAGACCCACCATGAGGCCGGGCCTTAGCAGTTCTCCAGTAGAGCTCACCTTTGGCGGTCTCATAACCAGTGATTACAGTTCCAACGTTGCCTAGCAACGGGTAATCATTGTAGTGCAGAAAGTATTGCATGTAGAGGGGTCAAGGTTAGATTCCACTCACCCCACCATATTTATAAATATTAACTAGCCCATTCTCTCTTATGACCATAACTATATCTCCAATGTTAATTTTTATGTGAATTCTTACTTTGTCATTATTGTTTTTCTGAATAAAATTTTTGTTTTTACTGTTTCTAATACAAAATTATGTATTTCTTCCATGTCCAATTTCCCTCTCTTAAAGGAAAGAACAATAAAGCGATTCCCCGATAAGTAATTGCTTATCAATTCGTAATTGTCGACCAAAAAAAATTCATATTGGAAAAATCCTGTTGTTTTTTGAATTTTGAATCTGATTTCCTTTCAAGAATTGAAAAATATCATTCCAAGCTTTGGATCGTCTTTTTTTATTGTTCAAAATAATCTCTCTGATAATTCATTACATTGTAGATAATATGACGATGAAAAACTTTGTTTGGCTGAAATAATTATGTTGAATATTTTGATGCGATTGCATCTAATATTTGATCCATTGTCTGAATGCACATATTCTGGGCAACCAAACTTAAAAATCCAATGCTCCTAAATTTATCTCGTTACTGTTTGAGCAGTAATATCTTTAATTGGAATAAGATATTCATATTTCGAGAAGTTGTAAATGATACCCAGAATATGCTTGTTGCCATAAGCTGTTATAACCAATGACCCAATGACATCAATTGCTATCATTTGAAATGGATTAGTTATAACCATATTGAGGATTGGTCCTTTTACTAGTACACTTTTATCCTTTGATTCCTGACTAGCTTGGCACAACATTATACTTTATTTAGTATTTGTTAGAATATCTGGTCAGAAATATTCGTTTCTGATAGCTCTGAAAGTCTTTTCAACAAGTTCAAATTTAAAAAGAAATTTATTTATTATCTCTTTTCGTTTGTCCATAGGTGCAACTTATCAGTAAAGTCGATTTTCTAATAAATACACGAAGCCACGTTGAGACAAATCATCTATAATATAAAACAAAAATCAATAAATTTATAAAATATAAACACACCAACTCACTTTTAGGTTGTTTGTAAAATAGTTACTGAGACAAACCTTACACTATAGAAAATCAAAAAGTGACAGAGAAATAAAATAATGCACATTAACACAACCTATAATAAAACATGCATGTAAACTTTTAACATGTAGCCATCAGAAGTTGAAAAAACCCCTATAATAAATTAATTTATAGACATTTTTGAGATAATTTTAGAAAGAAAAATGGCAGAAAAAACTTTTAATTTAAATTTTGAGGTTTTTGCTAGGAAATTTCGAGTAAATGAGGATGTATCTTTATAAAATTTACCATTAAAACTAAAATTAATTTAATTTTTCAGACATTTCTGTCAAAAAAACAAAACCTTAAATCCGAAAAAAACCATAAATTGTAAATTTTATTAATAAGTTTTAAAAATTAATCATAAACCCAATTATTTTGTGTGCATATTCGAAGATTTTTTTCAAAAGATGTATAAAAAATATAATTATTTAATGCAATTAATAATTTTTATAACTTCAAAAATAATTTAACTAACTTTTTTTGAATAATTTACGAAAAATAAGTTATCATAAAATAAATCATTTCCTGAATATTTATAATCATTATTAATAATAATATACATAATCTTGTAGATCAAAAGTTATAATTATAAGTTTGAATAATGATTTAATTTCCTTGTAAAATCATAATTCAACTCTTAAAACTTTATAACTTTAAGCTTTCAACTTTAAAAAATAACTTACTTTGCAGCCATTTCAGAAATGGCTGAAATCCATTAATTTTTCACAAAAAATAAATTCCAATGAGTTGATTTGTTTCAACTTGCATTATAGCGGAATTTATCTGAACTTCGCTTGGTGTATAATCAATCCTCGCAAACTTTAAGTTTATCTTTATTTTTCAGGATTCTTTTAGAATTGCCCGATAGATTTTGAAATATATCTTCATCTTTGCATTCATTTTTAAAGTATTTAATTAGCATCTCAATTTCTCTATCAATATCGAAATTACTTTCATTTATCGCACACAATACTCTCTAAGAATTTGTATCAGATTTAGAATCTTTTCTATTGTACACATTAAAATTACTTCTCTTCTGCGGTTTTTCATGTTGTAGATGACACTATTCACATCTTGAAAGTCTTGATTGTGTGTCAGCATTTGTATGATCCTTTTCCATTCAATATTGGATTTCCATATCATATAATTTTAATTCTGTCTTCCGCATACAGAATTGTGATGTATTTGAAGAATCCCACTTTATAAACCATTTAAGTGCCCTATGATTTGTGTGTACAATAAAGTTCTTGCCTATCAGTTAATGTTTATATTTAAGAACAAACGCATTAATTTCCAGTGACTCCATCCAAGTTATGCAATACTTACGTTGTGATTTATAAAATAATACCATATCTTTTCATGTAACGCAATCCTTTATAAAAATTTGGGAATACGTCAGTAATTATTTCACTTATTTCTCGCACTGTTTAAATATTCAACTGAACTTCCAATAAAATCTTACCATGACTTTTCTGTACCATTAGCGCAACTGATCCTTACAATACTCCACAGAACAAGCAACCTCGGCTGATTTTGCATAACTTTCAGTAAAAATCTTCTACTCACAACATTAATATCTATATCAGTATCACATATTTATACTTTACAATTTACAACCGGCTTCTTAATTGTCTTCTCCGAATAGAAATTCTTGCATGGTGATTTTAAATGCTGCGTATCAATTTTAATTTGGGATATTTTCTCATGAGAAAGTTGTAAAGTGTTAATATCCTTCTATATCCTTAATGTTTAGTTGTTGTTAAAAGATTCTTATAAACATCGACATCAATCATTGTTAGATTTCTCTATAATCATTATAAAAATAAATGACTTTTCAAATAACATCAAATTCATGTTTAAAATATTTATATAAAACGTTGTGTATGTATTTGGACATACATCTAATATTATATATATATATATATATATATATATATATTTGTTAAATTTTTCTAACTATTTAAAAACTAAGAAAAACCATTTTATAAAAATAAAAATTTGTTATTTATTGGAGGCACCTACATACTATATATAGACATTTACTGGAAATGACACTAGTTTAAAATTGATATAGTAAAACATCCTATAACGCGTCACTCTTATAACTCGGTTTTGCAACAACCGGGTTCAAAGAATGCGAATTTGTTTTTTCAACACGATTATTTTTTTCTTACAACGCGATGTTATAAATATTTTAATGTCTATCTAACTAAGTTTTAATTGAAAATGCAAAAATGCGGCTTAAGTTTCGAATCATTTTCAACATATTTACTGTAAAGTGAATACCTCTTACAACGCGGCCTTTACTGAGAATTAAGGTTTGCAATCTCAAAATCCTGAGATTCGTTTAAAACAATCCCGGGATTATAGTAACTTTGGTATGATTTGAAGCAATGAGATATATGCATATCAATATATGTAGTGTTTATTATCTAATTCATTCCCTAATTGTTGTTGATACAACTATTTTGATTATTATTGATTTGGTTTAGATTTGTATTTTTCTTCAAACATTCAAACTATAGTGATATCAGAATTTACAATTTTCTTTCTAACAAAAAACAATACTTTTAAAAGATCACAAAAATATTTAAAAATTGATTTTGGGAAGGTCATTCATTTAAAAAGCGATTGTAAAACACGATGGAGTAGCCTACTCTGTATTCTGGAAAGATTTCATATGTTAAAAAATTGTATGAAAAAGGCACTGGCTGACTTCCACATTGACGATTCGTTAAAAATGGACAAATATGAGTATAAATTTTTTTTGGATTTAGTTAATGTTTTGAGTTCAATTAAATTAACGGTTGATGAGATTTGTCGGCGCGATTCTAATTTAATAACCGCAGATATTGCGTTATAATTTATGTTGAAAAAGCTGGAACAACAAAACACTAACATCAGTAACGAAATTTCTTCAGCTTTAGTTATTAGAATTAAAGAGACAAGAACTCAAATAAGCAGCTTAGCTCAATATTTGCACAATGGTCATAATGATTCAATGAAAATGACTGTAAGAATTATGTAAGAATATTTGTTTATATTATTTTATAAAGCAACATAAATCAATGCGTGCTTTATTTTTTATTATCCTATAACAAGAAATATTAATTCTGTTGATAAAAAACTAATACTACTCATATTTATTTGCCTATTTTCCATTTATTTAAGAAGAAAAAAAATCCCAGGTTTGAAAATTTACAGGATTTTTGCAATTCCTACTGAGAACGTATCTATCGCATTGTAATGGGTGATGGGTTTCTGGGTGTTGAAACTTTTGCGACTTTATGGTTGTTACCCAGACATCCCTATACAAATATATTTGCTTACCACTCGTCAACCGTTGTTAAGCAACATTGGAACTGTGTTCGAGTGGGTGGATCGTCCGCAAAAAGTGAGCGCTATTACTGATGTTATAATTGACCAAACGATCCATGGGTCCAACAAGCTGCCGATAGAAGGCATGTGCTCGATTTTGATGTTAAGGTCGCATTATTCTTCTATCTCCTTCAAATGTTAATCTATACTGTTATATCATTTATCATTATGTTCATTCCCATAGTTCTCCTTGTCGCTGTTTGTATTATTGAATTTACTATGGCCTGTACACCTTTCGTGATGTTAAATATCCTCACAGTATCTCTTTTACCCTTATCATTATCATAACTACCATGTTACCCATTATTGTTACTAGTATTATCATCGTTACTATTATATGTATTGTTCTTATCAATTGTTAGTGCTATTATTATTATTATTATTATTATTATTATTATTATTGTGTTGGGCCAGAACGTAAACGGCCTTGGAAAATGTTTTAATGGATCAGAAACACACACGCAAATATAACATGCACTTCAAATAAACCTGAAAACACCAATTAAACCATATGAAATATGAGAAAATAAAAGAATTAAATATAAATTAATAAACATAAAACTAAATTAAAGTAATAACAAAATGCACCAAGATCCGCACGATACCTACACAAATACAACAAGAAAACACAACAAATTCGACGAAATTGAAAAAATCAATTAAAGTTCATTAAAGTGAAATTTAAATTGAAAAATTTGAATTAGCAATAATTCAATAAAAATTCTAAATAAAAAAATTATAAAAATAAATCAAAAAATATAAAAATTAAAGAATAGAATTTGCTAGAAAATAACAAGGTCGAATTTTGTTTTACTGCATCAAATTTCACATGCGAGAAAATTAGGTATATATACTGATCCATTTTCACATTAAATTTAACCGTTTTTCGAAACTAACCAGTTTTTTAAAAATCTTAAACCATTTTTAGAACTATTTTTGAAAATTGTTTGAACTGTTTTTCGAAGCTAACCATTTTAACCATTTTATTCAGAATTTTACTTTCAGCACATTTAGGTGAGAAATATTTATGGTGGAACCCTCTTTCCACGCCACGTTCCTTGCATCTCCATGGAGCTCTGCTCGGCGTCGGCGCGGGGAGAGTGGTATTTATGTTATTTTATGTTAATTTTTACAAATTTTGGAATGGTGAAAAGGGGTAATTATGTTATTGTCATTTATAATTAATAAATATTATTTACATAAATTGTTTTATATGTTTTTATAAATTAAAATGTCGAAATTTTTCCGGCCCACAGCCGACACACAACGCAAGAAAGCAAAATCTACATAGTACAGATGCATGTAAGTGCGTGGAAAATCGCCAATGATATGTACCCGTGAAGACTCAGCGTGCGCAACGCAGCGGTCGTAACGTCAATATTTATCCCTATAGCTGAAGCGAGAAATAAGGAAGAAGTCTCTGGCTGCTTCCTCGTTTCTCAATTCTGTAAAATCGACCTAAATTTATATTACACACGGCTTAAAATCATCACACCGAGTAGTCCAGTGGGCACTCAATAAATATAAAGTAAACACAAATGCGCCTAGGATCTATTAAAGGGAAAGGGTACGGGGATAAATTAAACTGAAGTCGTTGATATAGCTAACCTAAATTGATAATTTGAATTAATTTGATCATTGGTGTACTAAATTGAATTTATATTTCGAAATAAAACTATAAAAATCATTAAATTAAATTAAATTATGGGTTAAAAGTAAATTAATTATAAATATCTCATTGATTAAATTAAATTAAATTACAGATTAAAAGTAAAATTAGTTACAAATATCTCATTGATTAAATTAAATTAAATTACAGATTAAAAGTAAAATTAGTTACAAATATCTCATTGATTAAATTAAATAATGGAGTAAAAGTAAACTAATTACAAGTACATCATTGATTAACTTGAACTAATTCGTTATTGGGTAAGAATAGACAAACCATTAATTAAATTACTACAATTCATTTTTATAAAATTAAAGTAATAATGAGTAATTCTTAGTTAAATGCATATAATTTATTATAAGGACCTTGAAGTAATTATTGAGAAAAGGAATAAATGATCCGTTGAATAACCCTAATTAGTACAATGATCGACATTAGATTAAGTGCAGCAAAGGTAGAAAATTCTTGGCTAAAGGTCAAATAAATCTTTGAGAAAAAAGGAAGTAAAGCTTCGATCCATTGAGTAAAACATTTACCTAATTTATTAAACTACTGTAGCCCATTACTTAGAGTAATTTATCGAATAAATTTTAAGGTAAAATCAGTAACTCGCGTGATAAAATTTAATATAATTCTTGAATTCAGTTACAGCTACTAATAATAAAAACTCACAGTAATGCATCAATAGAGTAATCCCTTAATTTGGATTAAGATAATTCCTCGAGTGAAAGATATGGACTCTATTGGTTAGAGACAAAAGTTTTCGTAATTAATGTAAACTCATAGACCAAACAAGAAGTGATTATAGTTAGGATCAAATAGGTGGTTGCTAAAATAGATTAATCGACACAATCAAACCAAATAAAATAGAGAAACAATCAGGAATTATATTGATGATACATAAAGTGAATAATCGTAAAGTACCGTTAACATTTTATTAGCTGAAAGTAAGGCTTACCGACAGCAGAGAAATAAACACAAATCCAACAATGTGGTTTGATCATTCTGTAAAATACTGAATAAAAATCCAATAGGATAAGAGCCCACATATATTCGATGGCATCTATTTGGAGATCTGCGATAACGTCCAGTAATTCTTTCTAAAACACACTGATAAATTTAAACAGCTAAAATGTTAACTTACCAAAGTAATTCGACCCAATTGTGAAATCGAATTCCGGTGAATCTAGTTAAAATCAAATCGATACATCCTGTAGCTAAAGTATCAATAGGATAAACACCGGATATGGACTACCTGAATTGACCATCGCCGTTCGTACGAAAATGCCGAATCACCAAATCGACATTACAAGATTCATTTATCGATTCGACGTAACGTAAATAAATAAACACACGTATCCTTACAATAGTCCTAACCGATTGCAAAATGT
Organism: Schmidtea mediterranea; assembly: GCA_022537955.1. Lineage (NCBI taxonomy): Eukaryota > Metazoa > Platyhelminthes > Tricladida > Dugesiidae > Schmidtea > Schmidtea mediterranea. The sequence continues at coordinate 22,742,784 of CM039680.1, read as the reverse complement.
CCGTGTAAATTAAACCTGCCATCGATAGGTTTTTTCCAAAACGAACTTCTAAGCAAAATAAGCTACCTAATAAATTCACAGATAAATGCCTGTTTCATTTCAACCGCAAAGTATAGAAGAATTTAGAGGTAATACGACCTAGCCCTTGATAAACACACTATCCCATTTAAGATTATTAAAATTAAGCGGACATTTTATAAATTGATCTTTACTACTCGCACGCGAATATCCAACCCTGACGATCTATTTTTAACAGGATATGCCGATCAAACAAACCACTAATCAATCAACCGACGAACAGAGGACACAACAAAGGGCTCAAATTTTCGATGAAATCCAGCAACAAGGGCCGTACCCTACCACTCGGAGGGCGCTGGGTCTGAATAGCAACCCTGATGGACCCGATGGGCAACGGTACCCAGCAGCAGAAATATACACCAACGCTCGAGACCTCCTCACCCGATGGGAGCGGGTGCAGGAACAAGTAGATTGGCAAGTGGTCAAGGCGAGGATGTACCTCGGAAATGTGGTAGAAGACATCCTTGCCGGGCGGATCGCAGTCATCCATCCACCTCGCCCAGTTCGAGACACCAGACGACCATATACCGTAGAAGCCCTCAAACGAAACCTAAAGAGATTTTGCCCCGACGAATGAAAATACAGTGACAACTTAATGTAGTAACTGATTAAAACAATTAGAGATTTGTGTGTCACTTTTTCCTCACATAGATAGAATTAATTTGTGATTTGTTTGGTAAAATAAATGATTGCTTAACTTGACCAATCATAAATTGAAATGACCTATTTAATTACAGCAATGTCCTCCCTAAGAATCTTACAGACGGAATTGGACCATGCAAGACGAGCAAATGAGGAATTACTCGCCCAAGTTATTCAATTGAACCGCGAAATCCAACAGATTAAAGCAACCTGGAAGGAACCGGGGAAAATAAAGACATTGTACCACCGCCTGACCGCAGCACAGAAAGGCTGGACAGAGGAGCGACAGCTCAACCAGAGCTTGCGTACGCAAATACGAGGGTTAGAAGTCGCTCTAGCAATTTGTCGGGAGGAGGAAGCGGTAACGTACCCGCTCGTGTTCGCCCCGTCCCAGATGGTGCCGAAAAACCCTCAGCTAACAGATCAGCCTATTAATCAGCCCAAAAATCGTCGGCCAGGACGCAAAGAGCGTGCTCGACGCCTAGCAGCCAACCCACCTCATTAACTCACATTGAATCCCTACATGTGTTGATCCCAATAAATTCGTGGTAGTTAAATCATTTCTCAAATATAAGTACATACAGGTGTTAATCGGAATACTTACAACCATCTCTCCGCAGGCAAATAAGAACCCAATCTTGAATAGTTATGAGGGACAGAGCAAAGCGAGCATAGGTCTTCTATCGACAGCTCGTGAACCCGAGGATTGTCCGAGCAACTATAGTATTAGCTAATGGTACTCAATTTTTGCGGGCAATCCACCACTTGAACACATTACCAACGTTGCCTAGCAACGGGTGCCAAGTGGCGATCAGCATCATTTTGTATGGCGTTACTAGGGTAACCATAAAGTTAAGCAAGATGCGAAACCCTGTAACCCACCAATTGCTATTATTCATATTAATTCAGATTTTTATTATTTTTATTAGTTTTATCACTATTGTTTCTACTAAGGTTTTAATTATCATTATCATTATTTTTATTATATTTATCATAATTATTATTATTGTTACTGTTTTTATTATTTCTTATTATTATACTAGGTATTATTCTTAAATGATTATTATTATTTTTATTATTATTGCTGTAATTACTAATACCATTCTTATTATTTATTAAATTTTTTTCAAGAATCCGCCCTTATTTCTCAACTTTGTTAAAATATTTTACCCTTATTTTACCATTTTCAATAAATTATTTTAGTTATTTAAGAAAATTTGCGCAGCGTTCCGCCCATATTTTCCGTCTCAATTCAACATAATTTATTTAATTCTTATATATTATTTAAAACATTATCTTTTCCTGATTTTGATCGTTCAGATTAATCTTTTTCCGATAGCTATTCATTTTAACTGTTGCAACGATTTCGCAATTTTTCCGCTACCCTCTCTTGGTCCTTAAGATCTATTTATGTTCATATTATATTTAATGAGTGCCCACTGGACTACTCGGTGTTAGTGATTTTGAGCCGAATGTTGTTAAAAGGTTTATGTCGATTTTATCGAAATTGGGTACAAGAAAGTTTAGTCAAAAGATACACTCTTGAGCTACCTCCATTTGCTATTTAGTTTTATGATTTGACTTTCGGGCCCGTCGTTACGCACGACTAGAAACCGCACTTACACAGTTCGATTAGTGTGTTGAATTTGATAAATTTTGGCTGTGAGCCGGAAAATAAATAAATAAATAATACCATTTAAATTGTATAAAAGCTTCGATGCACAAATGTTGTCGGTTGTAAATATTTATTCAGCATATCACATCGTCTAGCAGAAATTCATTCAGAAAAACATGGTAAATTGGCAATTCTTAACTCATAAAATCATTGTGAAACAATTTATAAATTCATATGACAGTAAGTATTCAGGTTTAAAACACAAATCAATACTCGTACACTGGCTGAGATTTGTCGTGTTCAGACAAAACCCGTACCAGTGTTAATTGCCTGAATGCACTGATCTCAGCTTGTTACACACACTAACTAAAAATTCAGACAGAAGATTTTTTTATGAAAATAAAACTGAAAATTTGTCAAAACACATTAGTATATATACCTACAATTTGACCCTAACCTTGTGTGTTATTTTTATTGCGATAAAACAAAATTTAACCTTGAAATTATTTATTTTATCTAAATCTAACTTTTATTATTTTGCTGGGCACCTGATGGGTAAAATATATAAGATTTTCGTGGTCATTTGCAACGGGTTCTTACCAGAGCGCGTACAAGAGATATAACCATTGGATACCCGTCAAAAGGACGTTGGAAATGAATTCCAATGGGCGGTTTCTAGTAAAAAGTGAGCCATATTACCATGACGGTTCACGAGCTACCATAGAAGGTATTCATGCTCATTTTAATTATAGGTCCCTCTGTTATTAATTTAATTGAAATAATATCGATCCTTTGATCACTGTATTTTGTTTTAAATGTGCTGTTTATAGAATATTTTATATGATTATAAAGCGAACATCGACTCAAATCCCAAAACATTTTATTGATTATTACAAAAATTGAATTAAGATTATTAGAGAATGTCATAAAATGAAGGTCCAAATTTCTCTATCTGCTCCAGCAGACGGCGGTCTTCAATCTGCGTCTTTTTTCTCTTTCCGCTTTGCTGGTGTGACATTTTTTGTGATTTGGTTTTGGTTTGCGGGTTACTTTGGGTCTGAGTTAAAGGGAACCTTGAAATGGGCCAGGTGATGTTTGGATCCATATTCGAAATTGTACTGGGGTGATGCCCGATCTCTGCTCTGATCGTTTCCTTTAACTTGAGTTGGTAGTTCTCCATTTTTAATTGGTCTAATTCGGCCATTATCTCAGTGTACTGATTCTTCAATAATTCATTTTGTTGCTTTAATTTGGTTGCCTTCTCCGGCCGAGTCCAGGTCTCCTTCATCCGACGACATCTTTGGATCATCGACTCAGCTCTTTGGCTCTGTTTTAGAGCCTCGTTGCGGTAACGAGCCACGTCTTGTCGGAATCTTTCTGCGTCTATTGTTTTGGTTTGGTTGGATTGCACTAAAATAATGGAGCAAATTTTATGAAAAACTACTTAAGGTAAACGTACATATTTAGACAAAATATAATGGGTTATGAACCGATGTAGGCTTTATGAAGAATTCCATCACTTTCGAGGAGTTTTTTAGTTTAATTTAGCTATTTCAGAAACAGTTCGGTCGAGTAACATATGTATGGGGTCCTAATAATATGTTTATAATCGAATATATGATTAAAGATTTTAGATTCTTGTCACTTCCCCTTGAAAATCCCAGAATTCAAACTTTTAAAAAACTGTCATTTTTAACAAGAAATTCCGTTCTATTTTCAGAACGGAATTTCATTATTCCACATGCCGACTCAAATGAGTTAGTTAAATTATTTTTCTCTATATGATTAAATTGATTTTTTCTTTTTAGGGTTTTCAGAATTTTCCCCAAATGGAATGTTTTTAATCCGAATTTGTGGACTTTAATACCCTTCCTCCTTGGGAAGTTAGAGAGATTTTTTGGATTTTATGTATATAAACATTTGTTAAATCGTTTAATTTCTTTTTTATTTCTTTTTATTAAAATCTTGTGAAGTAAATTAAATTGTTTGTCGAAAAATACATTTACTTATTTTTATTAAATTGTTGTGTAGTAAATAAAATTATAACACATTTGTCGTAAAACACATTTACGTTATTTTTTTTAACGACCAAAAAAAATTTAAAATAGCAATTTTATTGAATTAGTTCATAACATTTAATAATCTTCTCTAGAGCTCCTTTCCTCTTCCTTCGGATGCTTTGGTCATTGAGGGTTGCATGAATGTAAAAATTTATTAATTCATTTAAAATAATGAATTAGTTTTAATTATAACTAAGATAAGAAAAGTATCAATAATGGAAATCAATCAAGGGTTACTAAATCTTTTTAATTAAAATAACTACATTATAACACAATGGAAAATTAAATTTCTCTTTTGTTGAAAAATTCAATTTCTTTCACGTTTAACCAGCGTTTGTCGCGGCTACTCCTCCTGAGGTTCAAAGCATTCAATTGTTTCCATCGTGAGCCTGAATTAGATGCTGTAAACTTTCCAAAAAAAAATTTCAAAAATTAAAAATTAAAAAAAATTCTCTTTCATTTTATATAATGCAAAAATTAATTACTCAATACTTTTTACCATTTCGTGACGATAATTTAATAATCATGTTGATTCCGACATTTGACTTTTCTTCCTTCATTATGAATTAATTTACTTCACTTTTGTTTATTAGCTTTATCTTGTTTTGATATAATCACTTCCTAAATTGTCTTTTAGTTAACATTTATTCTTCAAATTTTTCTTTCATTTGATATTTTCATTACTTCTTGCTGTCTCATAGTCGTATATTTTTCTTTCTTTTTATATTATATTTATGCCTTCCTCATGATCCTTCGCTCTCTACAGAGGGTCTGACGTTGAGGTTCTTGGAGAGGAAATCTGATCCGGCGAACTACCATTAACTACGGGTACCTCCCACACCGAAGTACTAGCTTTTAACTAGTTGGTGAAGATTTAATTTTTCTAACTTGTATGCATGTGATCATATGATATTAATGGTCAATAAAAAAATAATAATAGTAAATAAAACAAAATTCTTATTTACATAGTTTGGCTTTTAAGAAAAAATAATAGAGTTGGTAATTTCTGAAATTCACGACAATATTTAATCAAAGCAATTATAATAATATCAAATGTAATAATTGATTATTATTGATTTAAAATATAAGAAAAATAAACATGTAAACATAATAAAAACCTCCTTACTTTTCTAGATATTTACAAACAGGTTTTCGAAGAATTTTTGATTCTTTTCAGAAATAGCATTAAATTGTGTCGATCTGGCATCGATTTATATAGGGGGGTTTTACACGCATGTTTTTTGATGCGATAAAACAAAACGCCTACTCGTTTTTACCATATTTCATCACTTTTCCCCTAGTTGTCAGATTTTCATGATTCTTTTTGTTTAAGTTTTTTATTACATTTTAAGCTTATTTCTCGTATTTATTTTCTATGTTGGGCCAGAACACAAACGGCCTTGTAAAATGTTTAAATGAATCAGTAACACACATGCAAATATAACATGCAGCTTTAAAAATCAAACCTATGAAAACATCAATTAAACCTAGCAAAATATGAGAGAAAAGCAATTACATATAAAATAATAAACATAAAAATAAATTAAAATAATAACAAAAAGCAACAAGATCCGCACGAATTAAATATAAACACAACACGAAAACCCAACAAATTCGACCGAAATTTGATAATTTAACAAAAAATAAAAATTTCATGAAAATGAAATTATAAATCAAAGAATTTGAATTAGAAATAATTCAAAAAAAATTTCAAAAAAAAAATTATCAAATTAAATTAAAAAATAATAAAAATTAAGATTAGAATACATTAGAAAATACCAAGGTCGAATTTTGTTTTACTAAATCAAAAAGAACACGCGAGGTTAAGGACAAAAAATAGGTATATATACCGATTCATTTTTACACAATTTTAATCGTTTTTAAGCGTAAAAAGCATTTTTTAATCGTTTGAAATCATTTTAAAATCTACTTTAGGTGAGTGAGAGTTTTATTTGGAAACTCTCTCTCCACGTCACGTCCTCGCAACCTCGGTAGAGCTCTGCTTGGATGTCGGCGTGGGGAGAGTAGTATTTTGTTGTATGATGTCCATATTTTAACAAGTAATTTGTTATATTGTTCTAATATATTATTAAATATTTATAAAATATAAAATCAGTTTGTTTTGCATTAATTATTTGTTTTATTGTCGAAATTTTTCTGGCCCACAGCCAAAGACATACCACAAGTTAGTAAAATCCACATATTATTCAGATTCGTGTAAGTGCGTGGAATATCGCCGATGATCTGTGCCCGTGAAGACCCGGCGTGCGGAACGCAGGGATTGGAACGTCAATATTATTCCGTACAGAAGAAAGGAGAAATAAGGAGGTGGTCTTTTGGCTACCCCCTCGTTTCTCGATTTCTTTAAATTCGAACTAAACTATGCTACATACTAATTAGATTAGAATACACTAGAAAATATCAAGGTCGAATTTTGTTTTACTAAATCAAAAAGAACAGGCGAGGTTAGGGACAGAAAATAGGTATATATATACCGATGCATTTTCACATAAAATTTAACCATTTTTCAAACCAATTTTGAAATAAAAATTGTAGCTACTTTTAAATCTATTTCTAGGTGAGCGAAATTTTTATTTGGAAACTCTCTCTCCACGTCCCGTCCTCGCAACCTCGGTAGAGCTCTGCTTGGATATCGACGTGGGGGGAGATGTATTTTTATTTTTATTGAATGATGATTTTGGCAAGTAATTTGTTATATTGTTTTAACCTATTAATAAATATTTATAATATATAAAATCAGTTTTGTTTTTTCATAAATTCATTGTTTTATTGTCGAAATTTTTCCGGCCCACAGCCAAAGACACACCGCAAGATAGTAAAATCAACATACTATTCAGATTCGTGTAAGTGCGTGGAATATCGCCGATGATCTGTGCCCGTGAAGACCCGGCGTGCGGAACGCAGGGATTGGAACGTCAATATTATTCCGTATAGAAGAAAAGAGAAATAAGGAAAGGGTCTTTTGGCTACTTCCTCGTTTCTAGTTTTCTTTAAATTCGACCTAAATTACTCTACACACGGCTTAAAATCACCACACCGAGTAGTTCAGTGGGCACTCATTAAATATAATATAAACATAAAATGCGCTTAAGGCTTATTAAAGGGAAAGGCTACGGGGAATAAAATTAATATGAAATCACTGCTATGAAATGAAATAAATTAATAAATTTAATTTAAATGAAACTTTAAATGAAAAAATTTTAAATTATTATTAAATCAATCACCACAGCTTTCTAGTAAAACAGAGAATTTAATCAGATCCTAAGTCAGGGTATATCCATCAGTACAGCTAATAGAGACACCTTCTTTTATTTTATAAATAAAAGCCAACCATAAATCGAAATTGACGTCGCATAAAAATAAATTAGCCTAAAATAATAATTAAATCCAAAGTATAAACATCAATAGAATAGGAGAAAATTTTATTAGAAAGAGGATTACATAAACCCTCTTGAACAACTAACTAAACCGACCCATCTGTTCCTCTACCTTTATATCACTGCAGCATTGACGAATAAATCCACGACATATGCCCATCCACGGTTGATATTCATTCTCCTAAAATATAACAGTTTAATGCTGATGGAAAATGTTCAACAGACTCTTGGATCAGAAATGATTCCCCAATTCCCAATCACCATCACAAACTAGACCACGATCGCCAATAGCTTAGATTACCACCATTGTTCCAGTTTGTAATATTGAACCAATGATCGTATAAAACATAACGGCTAGACATTTCCTAAAAATCGGTTGATAAATGGAAATGATAACTCAATATTATAAAGATCCAGTGAATAGGAATACAAACCGGTAATTAAATCCCAATATTTGAGAAGATGCTCATGATTTGTCTGGCACGGTAAACTCATGAAAATTTTAATGAATGCGTTAAATATTAATAAAATAAAAAATCAAATAGATTGACGAGAGTTAGAAATAACGTGGGAACACTCGCCGTGAAATCGTGAAGTGGACGACGACACGAGCGAGTTTTCCGCCGTTATTATCCAAAGAAGAAAAACCTTACCAATCTCCAGCGTCGAATTTCAATAGCCATTCCAAAAATTTAACAATTAATAAATTCAATCGTAAAATTCGAGCGGATATCGCGATTGTTTACCATAAGCTAATCCATCCGAACGGCGATTGGTCTCCAAATAAACAAACTTAATTTAATCAATCACCATTCGGTGTCGTGTAGAATAATTCTAACCGGACGTACATAGACACCCACTCAATCGATCAATCATAAATACCAGTTAACAGAAAATTTTGGATATTTTTTTTCTGCATCCTCAACAAATGTCGGACCATACCGAATTAGCGCCAAAGATGCCCAACGAGGAGGTTGCCGCAACGTTGGATAAGAAATTTTAAATTATATTTGTTAAATAAGCATAAATGATTTTTGTAATAATTACAATCGATAACTGGTAATAATTATAAATAATTGTTGTAACATTTATAATCGATAGTTTGTAATAATTCATAGATAATTTTTATAATATTCAAATGGTCTCCGATACGATCTTCATATATTAATGATAATCTCGTCTTCGCTAACATTTTTTTATCATTGATTATAAAAATCATTCACCTTGCCCCCTCCGTAAATAACATCTCATTATTATCAATTCGATCCTCGATCTATTGAGCCTAGTCTATTGGATTTTTTTTTGACATCACGACCCCCCTTAGAATTTATTCATCGCACCATATGATTATTACTTTTGTCACCTCTTGATTATCATTATGACCATAAAACCCACTCACAGGTCGCTCATCAATCCGCTGTATGTTTAGTATTCTATTAATCAAGGAAAATGGCCGGGAATTGCTCACAAAATTATTAATTATATTTCAACACGCAATATTAAAATGAATCAACTTTTGTTAAGAAAGGAGCTTATGCAATGAAATGGATAACTAGTTAAAATTGTTATCGTCTGTCTGGACCAACCTTAGTAGTACTTCTCCAATAGCGGCAGACAGCTAGTTACTCTAGGGTTTTAATAAAGGAAAATCATTTTAATAGTCAGTATGAAGTTAATAATAAATTTATATACATCATGGTGGGTAATGAATAAAACAAATTACGCGAAAAATTAATAAATGGTATTCGCGATAGGACATTTGGAAAACAAATAAAAATATATATATACATATTGCCGAAAATGTACCACAGCGAAGATAATGGAAGTAATTCGAGGTTAACGGTTAGAGTAAAATAACCACTGAACCATAAGATTTATTTTGATCAAAAAAAAGGGCTTGGACAGAATTAAATTTCCAGTATGGTCTCACAAAGGAATAAATCAGGAATATTATAATTATCTATTTTCTCAATTCTTTTGATAAAAATTCATATATGTAGTTAATGATTTTCATTCAGAAAACCTTAGTTCAAGGAATTACATGCCGACTCCCCTTGCGGATCGGTGGAGATGGGCGTGGGCACGCTTCAGGCAGGAGAGATGCCCAGAATTTCCCCCGTCGAGATTCCAAGGCCCTGACTCCACTGAAGGCGATTTTGGTCAAGAGCTGGCCGAAGAGTGGAGCCCGGCCGAAGAAATTCACTGGCAAGCTCAGCGTCTACTTGAGCAACTGGAGGCCCACCAACGACAGGTGGACGTACAAGTGTTCCGGGCTCGCCAGTATCTGGCGAACGTCGAAGAGGACCTACTGGCGGGTCGGATCGCCAACAATTACTGGCACCCTCGGCAAGGCACTGCCACACGTGCCTCCCAACCAGCAACGGCCCGAATTCGGAATACCAAACGGCCGATCATGTCCATCTCTGGCTATACGCTGGAAGAATGGGTGGAGAAGGGCTTTCCCTAATCCAGCCCAGTATGAATTAATTAAAAACTAAAACTTCTCTAGACACACCACCACCACAGCTAACAATGATCAACCTGACTCTAATCGCGGCCTCTCACACATAAGGGACATTACAAAGTGAGCATATGTCTTCCATCGACAGCTCGTTGAACCTGAGGGTTGTCCGAGCAATTACAGCATTAGCAATAGCGCTCACTTTTTGCGGACAATCCGCCCACTCGAACACATTTTCAATGTTGCCTAGCAACGGGTGCCGAGTGGTAGCTAGAATTATTTATATGGCGTTACCGGGGTAACAATAAGAAAATTCAAACAAATAGCGAAACCCAGTAACCCACTAATAATATACCTGCTAATGTTTTCTATTTAAATAAAATTTTGAATTACCCCCTTTTGATTTGCAATTAAACAGGTTATAAAAAGTGATAATTTAATCATACTTCATTTTCTTTTGATTTATATATCTCTTATGGATTTTTGTTAGACAATTTATATAACCTTTAACTTTTGATTTTGGTAAACAAGATACATAAATTCAACTGATAATTTAACCATATTTTATTGATATTTCTTATGGATCTTTACTAAACAATTTATATGAGATTTACTTTTAATCATGAATTTTAGAATTTTTGTCAAACGATGTAATTAAATTTAATTGATAATTTAACCGTATTTTAGTTTGATTTATTTGAAATTGACATTTCTTAGGAATTTTGTCAAATAATTTATATAAAATCTAATTTTCAAATCATGAATTTGGTGATCTATATGAAATTGATATATTTTGGATTTTTAGTCAAACGATTTACCTAAAACCGATTTTATAATCATGAATTTTTGTGATTTTGGTCAACAATTAGTATAAAATTATTAGTTTGATCGTAGAATTTTTGTGAATTTTGGCTAAACGAGTTATATGGAATTTTGATATTTTAATTATATATTTTTATGACCCCAAACTAAACTATCTGTAGGAAATTGACTTTTCAACCCTAATATTTTAATGAATTTAGTTAAGGTATCTCTATGGAATTGATATCTTAATCATAGTTTCAAACGAATGGTTTTTTTTGATATTGCAACTATAATTAGTCAAAGGATTTTAGTCAAATGATTTTTTTTTGCTAACCATAATTGATAGGGTTAAGGGTTAATACATCTTTGACCCCTAGTATTTAAGAGAACTGACATTCAGTTATAGTTTTCCCAAATGATTTAACTTGAATTTGTTTTTGCCATGAAAATTGTTAGGTTAAAGATAAATGCACAGTGATATTAACGGCTTCCTTATTCAGAGAGATCCAGTTCAATGACCTATACCCCAACCCACGTTGCTGATCGATGGAGGTGGGCATGGGAACAATTCCGGCAGGAGAGATACCCCGAGTTTCCCCAAACCGGAGCCTCAACAAGTCGACAGACAATCGATAGAAAACGACCACGACTTATGGCTGGCCGATCGACCATGGGAAGAGTAGAGCCCGGCCTGGGAGATCCGCGAGCAGGCCCGTCATCTCCTCGAACGACTCGAAAACCACCAGCGACAGGTGGATCTACAAGTGGTTAGAGCTCGCCAATACTTGGCGAACGTTGAAGAGGACCTATTAGCTGGTCGAATCGCCAGTAGCTATCAACACCAACCACAATATAAGGCCCCACTCAGAAACCGGCCGAAAATCAGGCGGGTTCGCAACACCAAGCGACCCGTGATAATCATATCCGGCTGTTCTCCGGAGGAATGGGTGGAAAAGGGGTTCCCCGCCTCCTGAACTGCCACCTCATGGTAGAGACTCTCTGATCCGACTTAACTCTGTCAATTTAGTTAAAGGTTTCTTAAATAAATAGTTTGTTGTTTTAGATGACTACTTTATTTGCGTGATTGCTTTATGGGAGAATTCCTTTTTTGTTTAACGTAATGCATACTAAAATTTTTTTTTAAGTCAATAACTAATCGTTAACTGTCTTTAATAATAGCAATGGAACCCATCCAAATTCTGCAGAAAGAGCTGACATGAACAAATTATCCAACTCACGCGAGAGATGCAGCAAATAAAAACCACATGGGTGGACCCAGCTAAGGTCAAGCCCCTACGCCACAGGCTCACCGCTGATCAAAAGGGCTGGGCCGATGAGCGACAAATGAATCAAAACCTTCGAACACAGATCAGGGGGTTGGAAGTTGCCTTGTCCGCCAGCCAGGAATGGGCGGCAGTGACCTACCCTCTTGTCTTCGCCCCATCCCAGTCGGCCTATCGGGAATCAATAACCAATCCAATGCCCACCGTGACTCCAACCACAGCGACATCCAACAGCTATAGGCCGAGGCGGAAGGAACGAGCCAGGCGCAGAGCCGCTCGGTTATCAAATACAACTCAATGAACTTAAGTGTGAACTGAATGATTCAGTTCTTAGGCCTGTGTATAAATTATAATTTCCGGTTGTTTTATTCAAAGTGACGAGTTAAAACTTAATAAACCTCGAAAACCTCACCGTCCACACACAGATGCCCTTAGTTGATTTCTCATCTTCCAGTACGACGTTATCAGATGCTCTCCCATTGAACTCCAATCTTAGTAGCTAACACACACAGGGGACTTTCAAAGCGAGCATAGGTCTTCCATCGACAGCTCGTTGAACCCAGGGATTGTCCGAGCAATTACAGCATTAGCAGTAACGCTCACTTTTTGCGGATAATCCACTCACTCGAACACATTTCCAACGTTGCGTAGCAACGGGTGCCGAGTGGTAACTAGAAAATATTTATATGGCGTTACCGGGGTAAACACAAGGACGTCTAAAACAAATAATAAAACCCAGTAACCCACCATCTAGAATAAAAGCGTTTTCTATGAATTTGGAGCCAATTTGATGAAATAGGTAAATTTTGGTAAAATTTAATGTTTTTGATTCTTTTTAAAAGTTTTTATTTATTTTTACATATTTTTTGTATTTTTAGACTCTTTTTTCTACTTTTTGTATTATGCAATGTTAGGTAGGCTATTTTTGCTGATTTTTCGTCCATGTGCATTTTGCACACCCTAATTTTATCAAATGTCGTGCAGATAAACAACAATTTAAAATATTTGTTTTTGCCCAACAATTTTCTTTATTTAAATTGCCAATTTATTTCTAAAAATTTTTAATTGAATTTCTTCAACTAAAAATATTTTATTTTAATTCATTAAATTTCTACTTTTATATAAATTGTCGTTTTTTGATCAAATTTTCTTGTTATTATGTTATTTTTTATGTAAATTTTTTTCGGTTCTTGATACATTCTGTATTTATTTTTTTTTACTTTTGTGTTTTTTGATTTTTAAGTTATTTATGGTCTCTTAAATTTTAGGGTGTTTAGTTGATATTGTATGTTCTATTTTAAGTTATCTTGGTGCAGGGTTTTCGTGCTATATAACTAATACATTTAGACAATTTTCAAGGCCGTTTGAGTTCTGGCCCAACAAAGGTTTAATTGTATTTATTAAGTGATGTTATTGCATGAAACTTAAGACATATAAAAAATTGATAAATCCGATTGACTTACATAATTTTTTGTACGTTTTCAAAACTTAGCCATATTTTGAAAAATTTGATTTTTTATGAAAATTTGGCTGTTTTTAAAATTTTATAATGAGTTACGTATTATTCAATTTGTTTGTAGCTGTAAAATCTACCAATATTTCAAGGTACCATTTCATCTTGTTTTGAAAATATTTATTGAAAAATTATTGCAAAAATTGTGCTTTTATAAAATCAAATTATACATTCCATATTTGTTTAAATAATCAACTGTATGATAATTATTTTCAAATTATTAATTTTGTTATGATAAAACCTGTTCAATTTTCCTCAATATATCGTCAAGTACTAGAACCTAAATGTGTCGATCATTCTCTTTTTTGTAATTTTATTAATCCTAAATTCAAATCTATTGTTGCTATTGGAAGCACATTTTTAGAAGTATATAACCTTACCCCTTTGTAAGACAATTTAATTTATTGCAAAAATTCAATAACTAATTCATTATTTTTAGAATTGGATCTTCTGATTTAAATTTCGATAATGTTTTAAGTTTTAATTTCAATGAAGAAGTAATCGATGCTTCTTCGGTAAGATTGTATGGTGATACCTTAGATTCGATAATTGTCAGTTTTGAAGAAGCCAAAGTAATTTTAATTTCATCTTGATTTGCTTATTCTACGATATAGATAGCAGTATTACAATATGATCCAATTTCTCACGAAGTGAAAACAATTTTATTACACTCTTTTGAACATGAGTGTTTAAAAGTAATATTTTTTTTTTAAAAAATATTAAATTAAATTTTTTACACATTTAATTAATAAATTTATATATTTTTAAAGCAAAATAGAAGTGAATTTTTTAAAGCTCCAATGTTGAGAGTCGATCCCGAACAGAGATGTGCAGTAGTTTTAGTCTACGATAAATATTTAGGTGTTATTCCTTTTCGAAGATCTCCTGATATTATTTCCACATCTTTAACAACAAATGACACAAAAATAAAATCATCTAAAATAATTCCAATCACAATACCATTAACGTCAATAACTCAACATGAATTGTTTTCCGGGGTTGGTTTATTAGCCGCTAATCGTCCGGCACCGAATTTACCGAGTTATGTCACGTATTTGAACAGTTTAAATGGAGTTCGAGTGAATTATATTCTCGATATGCAATTCTTACACGGATATTATGAACCGACGTTATTGATTCTCTATGAACCAATCGGGACATTTGTCGGACAAGCGTTAACGAGAAAAGATACCTGTTGCATGATTACATTATCATTGAATCTCCAGAAACGAACAAATCCTATTATTTGGCATCTGGAGAACTTGCCGTATGATTGTTTCAAGGTCGCCCCGGTTCCTAGACCGATCGGTGGAATCGTGATTCTCTCGACAAATATTCTCATTTATCTCAACCAAAGCCAGCCGTCTTGTGGGATTGCATTAAACGGCTATGCGAAAATCCTCACGAATTTCCCGTTGAGTTAGTACTCGATCTCGTTGAAATTATATTCGTTACGGAAATGATTATCTAGGACAGACCTCAGTGAATCATCCTCTGGCACTGGACGGCTGTGAATGCCGGTTTTTGAATTCCGAGCAGCTGCTAATCATTAACGGAACCGGGGAGCTGTTTGTCGTCACCTTTCTGCTCGAGTCCGCTATGCGAACTGTCATTGGGGCTCACATTGAAAAGATTTTCAAAACTGTCATTCCGAAAACTGTTAGTCTACTTTTATATCGGGGAGATTTCCAATATTAGTTGCGGATTTGTTATTCTAGGTGACGATGTGCTCGACTAATTATGTATTCGTGGGATCTCAGATCTGTGACTCGGTGCTGTTGCATTACCAGCCGCATGACGCACTCGGGGATGTCTATATCACATCAAATGTTACGGTTGGTTTTATTCATTGATTTATAAAGGGTTACGTGAATGGTATCCGCTGTTCCCATTGTGCCATTTTTGGGGGGGAGGGTATAGTGCCGTCTATTGTAACTATCATTGTTTATATGATGTGAAATTCTGCTATTAGTCTTATTATGTGATTTATATGCAATTGGTTATCATTGAACCCGATATTTGGTCTAGAATATGAATTGTTCCCACGGTTCCATTTTGGGGGGTTTAGTGCCGTCTATTGAACTATCATTGTTTATATGATGTGAAATTCTGCTATTAGTTGATTTATATGCAATTGGTTATCATTGAACCCGAAATTTGGCCATAAATGTGATTGTTCCCATTGTGCCATTTTGGGGGGGAAGGTTTAGTGCCTTCTATTGAACTATCATTGTTTATATGATGTGGAATACTGCAATTTGTCTTATTAGTTGATTTATATGCAATTGGTTATCATTGAACCCGAAATTTGGTCTAGAATATGAATTGTTCCCACGGTTCCATTTTGGGGGGTTTAGTGCCGTCTATTGAACTATCGTTGTTTATATGATGTGGAATTCTGCTATTAGTCTTATTATGTGATTTATATGCAATTGGTTATCATTGAACCCGAAATTTGGTCTAGAATATGAATTGTTCCCACGGTTCCATTTTGGGGGGTTTAGTGCCGTCTATTGAACTATCGTTGTTTATATGATGTGGAATTCTGCTATTAGTCTTATTATGTGATTTATATGCAATTGGTTAACATTGAACCCGAAATTTGGTCTAGAATATGAATTGCTCCCATTGTGCCATTATATTGGGATTGCATTTCTTATAGTTATTATCAATATTTATATGATGTGGATTACTGCTATTAGTCTTATTAGTTTATTTATGTGGAATTGGTTATCGTTTAGCCCGAAATTTGGCCATAAATGTGATTGTTCCCACGGTTCCATTTTGAGGTGTATTGTGCTGTCTATTGTATCTATCATTGTTTATATGATGTGGAATTCTGCTATTAGTCTTATTATGTGATTTATATTGAAATAGACGTTCATTAGATATATATTTGGCCTTAAATGTCAATGGTTCCATTTGTGCCATTATTGGGGGATTGCATTTCCTATTGTTATTATCAATATTTATATGATATAGAATAGTGCTATTAGTTGATTTATATTGAAATAGACGTTCATTAGATATATATTTGGCCTTAAATGTCAATGGTTCCATTTGTGCCACTATTGGGGGGGAATTGCATTTCCTACATTTGTTTTAATTTCCTATAATAATTTAATCCAACTCCGCCAACAATACGGGGATATTTATTTGTGTAATTAAGGACTACTGTATTGACGCAAATCGTTCTATAAAATCAATTGATGAAGAAAGTGAAATGGATTCGAAGTTGGCAAATGAAGTGAAGCAAATAGATGTTAAAAGATTTGATTTCCGAGTATGCTAAAGTCATTAAGCAGTTTTATTGTAAAATGATGAGTTTCCAGGTGACAGATACATTGAAAAATATTGGACCTATTGGGTCATTGACAGTGTCTGAAAATTATGGACATGCAAATAATGATTTAAATGATACGCATCATATGAGATTAGCCAATGAAATGAGTTTTGTTGAAATGGTTGCAACGACCGGGCGAGGAGAATTTGGCGCCGTCTCGTTGATTAATTTCACTGTTAAACCGAGATTACATAGCGTATTTGAGTTGTCATTGGATTTTTATGACATGTGGTGGGTTGAAGGGGCATCTGTTGAAACGGCAGATACAACGAATATCAACACTTGTGATATAGATTCACAACTAGATCGAGATGCTGACGAAGACCGAATGGATGTTGATCAGCATTGCAATAAAGAAATTCCAGGTATGATTCCAGTATTAATTAGTAAATAAATATATTAAATTAACAACAAATTATATTTTATATACGATTTCATTATTTAATCTATAATATCGATTTGAAAGAAATACTTGATTAAATTGAATAAATTATGCATTAATCAATTTTCAATTAACATTATTAAAATAAACTGCTAAATTTTAACGTTTTCAAATGGAATAGTTTAGTTGTTTTTTTAATAGCTGATCAATATAATGGATTAAATTGAATATTTATTGACTATTTATAACTTTTTATTGACCATGAATCAGTAAACATAAGAATTTTTTATTGATTTTTTTAAATCATTTTAATAAAATTAATTGGTAATGATTACAATAACCTGACAAACTGTGAATATCAATAAAACTTGATATCATTACTGATTCATAGTCAAAAAATTCTTAATGTTATCTTAAATGAAAAGAAATCATAGATGAAAAATAAAATAAGTTCTTATGATAATTAAATTAATATAAATTAGCTTATTAATTTCATTATTTAATCTATAATATTAATTTGAAAGTAATACTTGATTAAATTGAATAAATTATGCATTAATCTATTTTAAATTAACATTATTATTAAAAGAAATCGTTAAATTTTAAAGTTTTCAAATGGAAAAGTTAAATTGTTTCTTATTGCTAGAGATTAAGCGAGTGTTAGGATTAGGTAAGGCTGATCAAAAATAAATAATTATTGAAAGTTTACAATAATTAAAATAAATAATCTGAATTGACAATATTGAGAACTTTGACTAATTACAAGTAAGTGCTATTCAAAACCCCCAAATTTGTAAACTATAGAACTAAATCAACTTTTATGGATTACCATTGAAAGTAGGAGAATAGATTCATTGTCGATTTATTAAGTTTTGATCCCAAATTAGCACATCGAAATGTAACGGGTTTTTAAATCTTTAAAATTATTTGAAACTGTAAGATTTTCTGACATTTTTCATGCGCATATTTTACTATGCATTTATTTTTCACTTTCCCCATTAAATTCTTTTACTTCATGCAACAATAAAATCATCAGAAAGATAACTTTCTATAATATACAATTATGGATTTTTTTTAATGGTATATGAAACCAGATGTACATCGTTCGATAAAAAACCACATTTAAATGGCATTTGTGGCATAAAAGTTATATTAAAATTTTTAAAAATCGACTTTATTTCAAGTTCAAATCATGAAAGTAAGATATTTAAACAAATTGATTTGAGTTAGGGTTAAGGTTATGTAGGGAAATGTGTTGGATTTACGCTTTCAATCTCCTATTTATTGATTTATCTAGTAAATATTACCTATTCACTTATTCAGATCCAACCATTAGTTATTCCAAAAAGAATTACTTAATTTTATCAAAATTAGACTCAACAATGGTAGGGAAATATATATTTATTCTATGGATAAGATAAAAAAAAAGTTTAGATTCTTGAATCTGATAAAGAAATCGTAGAATTAGAAATCTCAGGATTTAAAACCGACGAAGCAACCATTGCAGCTGGAAATATTGGATTTTTACACAACAAGGATACCAATGAAATCAATCCAATGGCATTTCAGGTGCTGGCTAATTCCGTGAGATTAGTCAATGGTGCTCAGCTATTAGATCACCAGCGGTTGGAATCCGATTGGCCGGTTATCCAATCATGTTCGGCTGGCAACTATATTTTGCTGAGAACCGAATTTGAAATGTTTCTAATCGAAGTAACCAAAGAAACTTCTATCGATTCTATTAGAGAAAATCCAAGCAATTTTATGACTATTTCCAAACCAAATCTACCTTTCGAATCTCATATAATTACGTTCTCGTTGTACCATGATGTTACGGGATTTATTTACCGATGCTTATTCTGTGAAGATGAAGAGGAAGAGATATTGATGCCGTCTGATGATGAAATTTCAAAACCAAATTATCCAGATTTATTGAATGACATCGATTTTGCTCTGTATGGATTTTCTAAATCAACAGACAAAGTCAACTCCCAGCCGATTGAACCAATGGTATTCGAAAGCCAGGAAATGTAATATTTGCGTGATCCATTATATCTGATCAAATCATTCTCCATCTAGAAGCGATGATCCCGAGGAAATTGAGATGTTTCTCTATGGAGACAAAGGCATCAACGATTCCAATATGAATTCTCACTCAACTGCTCAACAGGATGACACCGTTAATGACGAAGAATGCTTTCACAGGTGAGGTGTTTTTTTATTTTATTTACCATTACATAAATATTTATTTAAATGATTTTTATATATTAATTTTTAATGATTTTTTTATATTTATTTAATTGATTTTTATATAATTATTTAATTGATTTTTATATATTTATTTAATTGATTTTATATATTTATATTATTGATTTTTATATAATTATTTAATAGATTTTTATATATTTATTTTTTTACATATTTTATAAAATTTTTTTTACTCTTGATTAAAGGTTTTTGTGAACCTGATTGCATTTCCTCCAATCATTTGCAAATTATACTATATGATACTAAAAAACTTATTTAAAAAATTTTATTTATCAATTTTTTCTTTCTCTCTTCATCTCTTGTTTTGTTGTCGCTATAAAACTTACCAGCTTACTTCACCGATCAATTTATAATTTTTTCGTTTAGATCTTTTCATATATTCTTTTTTATTTTTTGTTCTTTCTAGTCTTACTTTTTCTCTTTGCACAAATTGAATATTCGTTTTTTATTTATTGATCTTAATTGAAAAGAAATATTTCATATAATAAAATCACAAAATTCCATTCAAATGTAATCTTGATATTCTCGTTATTCTTTATAATCGATAGTAATTCATCCACAATACAATATATACCGTATTTTGCCGCGGTTTCGAGTGAGCTGATTCGTATTTCTATTTAGAATAGATTTATGTGATGTGGAAGTATCGGTAAACCAATTTCTTGCCTTTTCATCAAGGAATTTGAAGGAATTGCTAACACATTCAAATAAAAATTATTAACAATTGAGTAGATTTCATTGGTTAATTATATTTAACAGGAGGGATATTTGTGAATAGCTGATACTTATGTATGGAAGAATATCGTTTATAAAAATCAATAAATAAGGGAAATATTTCAAAATTTTAATCAGAAAAATATCTTAACTCATAAATATCCCAAAATTTATTTTTCTTAAAAATTTTTCCAAAATTTCCCTAATTTTCAACGTATTTTTTTTCAGAGTATTTAAAAACTTTCAAAAATTTTTATAAATCATTCCGAATATATACACGGCTTAAAAATTATACATTTTATGAATACAAATTTTAATTAAAAATTATAAGATAATTTTGTTCAATAAAATGATTATGATGAAAAGTAAACATATATAGACAGAAAAACTAAAAATTTGCACAGTAAAAATAATTGCGATACACAATATATATATTATTGTATATTTATTTTAATTACTGAAAATTTCACTGAGTATATAAATACCGCACAGGTTTATCTGAAATATTGAACATTTAAATTGCACCCATAAAAAATAATCGGAAGATTGATATTTTAAGAAAAGAGCAGGAAAAGCATCATTATGATTATGGTTGAGGTATAATTTTCCACATCAACATAACTGATCGGTAATAATCTGAACTAAAAATTGAATTAAAATGGTGCAAATTACAAGAAATTTGCAATTTTACCTAATTTATATTCTTTGGATAAATATTATTTTTGAAAAAAGAAAACATTTCTTTGATTTTGTAATCTAAATTTTATTCCAAAATCATTCCAAAACTTTTACTTAGTTTCACTTCAAACTTTTTTTTCGGTTTATTTCAAATTTTATTATTAGCTTTCTCATGTTTATTCATACTATTGATAAAATTAAATAGCTTATTTATGATTTTATCAATAATTTTGATAGATCGAAATATTTTGAATCGGATGAAATGATTCTTGGTATTACTTTTATTAGCTTTAGCTTTCTCGGTTTATATTTTTTGCTACTTTTGCTTTCAGTTTTGTTATTTTCAAAATTCAAAGTTTTTTTGAATTTTTTTGAACTTGTTTTTTATTTTTAAATAACTTTAAATAAATCAATGATATAATTCATTGAAATTATTTGTCAATCATTTTAGACCAATTATTGTCGATGAAAACCAGATTAAAACTTGGGCGTTTGTGGTAACTAGTGATGGGAATCTAGATGTATTTTTTATTGATTTCCATTATACTATTGTTATCCATAATACTGTTGTTGATAGATTTACAGTGTTCCTGATTTTACTCTTCATTTCCGCACAGTTAATTTTTTCGATACTCCCAATTTGTTAATTAACTCTTTGAAATTGAGTGAATTCGAGAGAATTCAATCTGGCTATCACAAGTAAACGTTTTAGCAACATGTTAATATCATAAAGTCAATTTATTGTTATCAGTGTTCAAGTGAAAATAGAAGCCGGACAGAAATGGGAAATTATTGTCAGAAGTATAGGAAGAAATAAAGATCGTCCTGTGATATTTGTTAGTTATTATTATTATTATTATAATATCTTCATTTCATATAAATATTGATAAATTTACGATTTTATTTTTAAAAAATTGATATTATCTATTTCTATTAATTATCAATAGTTAAATAATCAATATATATTAATTTTGAATATATTATAATTATATTTAATTTACAATATTGATCAAATTGTTAATTGAAATCGATGGATATAATTTAAAACATGGATTTATTTGTAATTTAAAGATATCATTTTAAATTAAATTAATTAAAGTTAATAAATAAAGTTAAATAAATAATGTTTTCAATTGATTTTTTTCAATTTTGAGACTAAATACAATTATTTTTTTATTATGATTTTATTAAAAAATGAAATTAATGATTCGATTGATTTTTTTCAATTTTTAGATTTTATTAAAAATTTAAAAAAATGAAATATAATATTTTTGATCGATTTTTTTCAATATCAATTTTGGAAAATAACGATTTTATTAAAAATCAATAAAATGAAATTAATTGAAATAGATTGTTTTTCGATTGATTTCAATATCATTTTCGGAAAATAACGATTTCATTAAAAATCAATAAAATGAAAAAAATCGAAAAAAATTGTTTTTCGATTGATTTTTTTACAATTTTTACACTATAAAATAAAATATTCATCTATAATCATAAAACCTTCATTTTGTTTGCCAGGTCCGAAATTTGAATGAAGTGGTTATGTATGAGATCCTGCCGCCAATACCCCGTCAATGTCGATACATACCTGAATTAGGTGATTACATGCGAATGAAGAAAATTCCAAATTCTTGTCTAATTAGGCCGGTTAAAAAAGCTCGAGACGATCCAAAATTATCGGAGCTTCATGTATATTCCTCTTTGAAACTGATAATTTTCGTTTAACAAAAAATTACATCTTTCAATAGAGAAATCTTTCCTCTCGAAACACCCTAATGAAGCCGTTTGAGAACATTTGCGGATATCGTGGCCTCTTCATATCGGGTTCCTATCCTATGTGGTTGTTTTTCACTAAGGACGGCCACATTCGCTCATACCCGATGTACATTGAGGGGGTAGTCTCGTGCTTTGCCACCAACCCGTGTCCCGAACCCGACGGTGCTGATTTCGCCTATTTCAACAATCGAGTTAGACTTTACCATCACTAATAATAAGACAAATCCCCCGATTAACATCACATTTATTACTAGGGAGAAATGAAACTTCTAAACTTGCCCAGCGGTTACGATTACGAGTACCAGAAAGCCGTCAAACGAATCTCCATGAATCGCAGCGTTCATTTCGTTCAATTTCATATCGATAGTAAAGTAAAAAAACGATTTTTTTGTTACCGTAATAATATTTTCCCTCCACCTTAAAAAAAAAGACATTTGCCATAATAACCAGCGAGGACAGAGAGGTAATGTCGATATTCAAATTGAACGCGGAAAACAGTAAAGAAGAAGAACCAATAGAAAGAGATAGCGATATAATTCGTGCACCGCTACCGATTTACACGTTGGAATTCTACGCCAATGAATTGAGTGGATTATGGGAGCCGGTTCCTCACGCAAAGGTTGTCTTTGAGGACTGGGATAAGGTTTCCTGCATGACAACGGTTCAGTTGTTCTCCCAAATGACATATTCCGGCACGAAGGATTTCCTCGCGGTCGGTAGCAACATGTCGTATGGAGAGGAGATTCCAGTAAGAGGGAAAATAATGATTGTCGATATTATCGATGTCGTTCCGGAACCGGGGCAAGTTCTCACGAGGCATAAAATGAAAATCATTTATGACGTTGAACAGAAAGGCCCGGTTACCGCTTTAACGAGTTGCAAAGGATATTTGGTGTCTGCCATTGGTCAAAAGGTTATCGATTTTCACTTGTAGCAAAACACAAAAACCAATCAATAATTTCTCGCTATAGATGTACATTTGGGAGTTGAAAGACAACGAATTGGTCGGAGTGGCATTTGTTGATTCGGAAATCTACGTTCAGCAGCTCCATTGCGTTAGGAATCTGATTTTGACTGGGGATTTTCTCAAATCAATTCAACTGTTGAGATTCCAGTCGGATTTGCGGGTTTTGTCGCTGGTATCGAAGGACAGTCATGCTCGCGGTGTAACGTGCTCGAATTTCTTTGTGGATAACGAGAATCTCGGGTTCATGTTGGCTGATACGCACGCCAATATCATCATATACAGCTACAATCCGTTGATTGAGGAGAGTAGAAATGGCAAACAGTTAGTCAGGAATGCCGATATTAAACTGCCGATTACTGTAACCTGTTCGCTGCGCATTAATGACAGGATCAGGGATCCGATATTGTACAGTTCTAGTTCAGTGACAATGGCACAGGAATTATTGAGGCAATCTGTTTATTTCGGTGAGTTCTTTGGTTTTTGCATTTATTACTATTAATTGATATAAATTTATTATTCATAAATCAATAATTGATTCAAATTTATTATTCAAAAATTAATAATTCATACAAATTTATTATTCAAAATTGAATAATTTATATAAATTTATTATTCAAAAATTAATAATTCATACAAATTTATTATTCAAAATTCAATAATTGATATAAAATTATTATTCAAAATTCAATAATTGATAAAAAATTATTATTCAAAAATTAATAATTAATAAAATTTATTATTCAATAATTGATATAAATTTATAAAATATATTCAAAATTTTATAATTGATATAAATTTATTATTCAAAAATTAATAATTGATACAAATTTATTATTCAAAAAATTAATAATTCATACAAATTTATTATTCAATATATTCAAAATTGAATAATTTATATAAATTTATTATTCAATAATTGATATAAAATTATTATTCAAAAATTAATAATTAATAAAATTTATTATTCAATAATTTTTATAAATTTATAAAATATATTCAAAATTTTATAATTGATATAAATTTATTATTCAAAAATTAAAATTGGTATTAATTTATTATTCAATATATTCAAATTTGAATAATTTATATAAATTTATTATTCAAAATTTAATAATTGATACAAATTTATTATTCAAAAATTAATAATTGATACAAATTTATTATTCAAAAAATTAATAATTCATACAAATTTATTATTCAATATTTAATAATTGATATAAATTTATTATTCAAAAATTAATAATTCATACAAATTTATGATTCAAAAATTAATAATTGATATTAATTTATTATTCAAAAATTAATAATTGATATAAATTTATTATTCAAAAATTAATAATTGATATAAATTTATTATTCAAAAATTAATAATTGATATAAATTTAGTATTCAAAAATTATAATTGATATAAATTTAGTATTCAATATATTTAAAAATTAATAATTGATATGAATTTATTATTCAAAATTTAATAATTGATATAAATATTGATACAATTAATTGCAAGAAATACCAAGAGAACCAAGAAGGTAAAACAACTAAATTTCTTCGGAACAAAACACCCTAGAACATAGGTTAATAACTTGATTAAAAATTAAAAATGTTTGTCTAGTATCAGTGATCTCAATAGGAGGTTACAAAATTGACCGAACCGATAAAAATCTCATTCGATTACCTTTGAACTAAGATTATTGTTCTAGAAATATAAATGAACTTCGAAATGTGATCATGGAACAATCTCATGTGCGTACGTTGAGCATTTAAAAAATACATAGATCATGGGGCTCAATTACAGTGTTGTTATTATTTTGTATGTTTTCTCTTTATTTAAAGAAAGCTACCAAATCTTTATCTATAATCAAAATCAAAAAAAAAATCTTATTTTACACTATTTTTCGAACCAACCTTATTAGACGTTATTTGTAATTTAAAATGAAATTCAGTTACGCGTATTATTTTTGTGATATTTTACTTAACTGAAAAAGTTTTGTCGAGAATTCGTATAAAATAAATAAAAATATTAATCTGAAAAGTAGATATTGACTGCCAGAATATAAAATTAAGTTCACAAATATTTGTATTGCTCACATTTTCAAATTTGAACAAGTTTGGAAAAGCATTCTGAAAGTTTATAAAACAGCAAAAACCATTATAATTAAAAATCATTAAATTAACCTATATATTATTTTAAAGATTATAATTATATGAATCAATAAAACAATCGAATATTATAAATCAGTGTTTCTCTTTTCTTTCACTTAGATTTTTTATAGTCGACTTCAATACTTGTATTTGCACATATTAGTGGATTTTGCTGGTTTCCATCATCAAGTCATAATATTGGATCATAAGTCATAATCAATGATCTTGTGGGTAGTAAAAATCATACACCCACATCCCTACTAGGAATGATAATAAGAGCAAAATAACGATGAAAATTGAGCAATGGAACTTTATTTTGACAAACCTGGCTTAGTTAAAATACACAATTAAAATACTCTTGGAAATTAATCATAAAATGTAGCATAAAGGAAATGTTACACAATCCAACTAAAACTTGATTTCATCTGATAAATGGCATCTTCAGATGATTTATCCTTTTAGTAATCTTACATAAAAATTTCAGCTTTGTCTTGCCGATCTTGATTTCCTTGTATCACTTCTGCTTTCGGAGAAGCTAATATTCCTTTATCTCAGGGCATTTCATGGCATCCTTGATAGCATAATTCTAATTTAGGCGCGGCTTCCGGTGCAATATTTCGCCTGAGTCCCATTTCCAACAAACAGTTGATCCAGATGAAATTAACAGAAAAGAATTTGAGTCAATGTTTGCATCATCATGGTGGACTGCTTCCAAAGTCGTCTCGGTTTGGTTTTATTGTGGAATTGTAGGGTAAAAGTGACAAATGCATTTTCAGCCAATACAAATTCACTCATCCGGAACTGAGTAACGCTTGCGGAAATATTGCAGATGGCGACCTGCTTGCTCAGTACGTTACATTGCCATACAGCCAGCGCACCGAGATCGCAAAGAAAGCCGGCGTGGAAATTGATAAAGTATTGATTTTTTATATATTTCCTATAATATATATATATATATTGATATATTTTCCCGTTAAGATTCTGGATGATTTGATCGATATCTATTCGAGCACTCTGCATTTCTAGTTTATTTATTTGTCAATATGTTGTTAATAAATTTTCGGTTTTTTCAATATTTTGCACTTTAATTTTTATTCAATTTTTTATGTTAATATAATAAAATTTCAATTGATTTTTGCACAAATCTGATATTGATTGTAAACAGTGCTTAGGTTTTACATTAAAGGTTTGATACCAATTTTATTGATTTTTGCACAAATCTGATATTGATTGTAAACAGTGCTTAGGTTTTACATTAAAGGTTTGATACCAATTTTATTGATTTTTGCACAAATTAATTATTGATAAATTAAAAGTTGAAATTAATTAATATTAAAAAAATGATTTGAAAATTCAAATGAGGGCGACAAAATCAAAAAGGAAAAAATAAATACTTATGCTTTGTGCTTTGTATGTCGATACCAATTTTAATAAATTATGAACATTTTCGAAACAAATAATTCCTTTTTTTGAAAATATGGTTCCCAGACATCTAGGATCTTTATCAACTGCAGTCCATTGACAATTGGAACTGATAAATTTAGTTACGTAAATGTGGTTATATTTGACCGCCAAACTATAACATTGGACTTGTTCGTAATTAAGATGAAAATTTAATTTTACCGTATATAATATTATTACCGTTTATAATATTACCTTACGGGATCAAAGAGTTACAGAGTGAACATCCATGCTGAAAAACAATGAAATTCAGTAAGACAAATCCACAGCAATTTCCAGAGAATACAAATCCAAACTGTAGAAACATTATAACAATATATTATTATTGTCTCTTTTCAACTTTATTATTTTCGTCCTCGGATCGTGTAATTTCTGCTTCAAACTTCTTTTATCCTTGATTCCAAGTGCTCTTTCAATAAATTTCTCCTTTCCAATTCTTTGTCCAATTTTTTCTCTCTCCGATTCCTGTTGCACTTCCTTTTTATACTCTATAACCAAATATCACTTAGTAATTGTTGGGCCAGAACACAAACGGCCTTGAAAATTGTTTAAATGCATCAGTAATACAGCACGAAAACCCAGCACCAAGATAACTTAAAATACAATATACAACATCAACTAAACACTTTAAAATATGAGAGAATATAAATAAATATAAAATCAAAAAAAAAACATAAAAGTAAAATAAAATAAATACAAAATGCATCAAGAAACGAACAAAATTTACATAAAAAATAACATAATAACAAGAAAATTTGACCATAAAATGACCATTTATATAAAAGTAAAAATTATTGAATTAAATGAATAAAAATAAAATATTTTTGGTTGAATAAATTTAATTAAAAATGTTAAAAATAAATTACCAATTTAAATTAAGAAATTAATAAAAATTTAATTTAGATAACACAAATAATTTCAAGGTCAAATTTGTTTAATCGCAATAAAAATAACACGCAAGGTTAAGGTCAAATTATAGGTATATATACTGATGTGTTTTGACAAATTTTTAATCTAACGTTTAAGCTAACGTTTAATCTTACGTTTCAGTCTTATGTTTCAATCTTAGGTGTACAATATTATCTGTAAGCGCATGAGTGAATATCAAATTACTGATTGATAACTAATGATATGAATCGAAGATATTATATGAACTTATTGATTGATAATGCCATGAATTGAAGATGTTATGAATTTTGCAAATTACCAATATATACTGACGATTTTATGAATAAATATTTTATTGCATCGAAGCTTCTACTCAATCGGAATGGTAACATTTATTTATTTCCTTTTTCCTGGCCCACAGCCACACAACATGCAAGCTATTAAACTAAAACATAATTACTAAGCTGTGTAAGTGCGGTTCCTCCGCCTATAGCTTGTGCCCGTGAGGGTTCCGGCGTGCGTAACGCAGGAACTCGAACGTCAAATCATTGAACCTAAATAGCGAAAGAGAGTAACTTGAGAGTGGGTCTTTTGGCTCAACTTTCTTGCACTCAATTTTGATAAAATCGACATAAAATTGTAAACAACAATCGGCTCAAAATCACTAACACCGAGTAGTCCAGTGGGCACTCATTAACTATAATATGAACATAAATAGATCATAAGGACAAAGAGAGGGAAAGAGTAGCGGGAAAAATAGCGAAATCGTTGCAACAGTTAAAATGAACAGCCATCGGAAAAAGATTAATCCGAACGACCAAAATTACGAAAAAGAATGTTTTAAATAATATATAATAATTGAATAAATTATGGTGAATTAAGACGAAAAATATGGGCAGAACGCTGCGCAAATTTTTGGAAACAATTAAATCGTTTATCGAAAAACTGTACAATAAGGGCGGAACGCTGCTCAAATTTTCCGAATTAGTTAAAATAATTATCAAAAATAGCAAAGTAAAAGTAGAATACTGCTCAATAATTGATAGGATAACTGGTTAAAACTAAAAAATAAGGGAGGAACGCTGCCCAAAATTTTTTCGAATTAAAGAAAATACTTTATCGAAAACTGTAGAATAAGGATGGAGTAAGGCTAAATTTTTATATAAGTAAATTTTTTTTTATAAAGCTGAGGAATAAGGACGATTCCCTACTAACAATTTAATAATAATAATAATAATAATAATAATAATAATAATAATAATAATAATAATAATAATAATAATAATAATAATAATAATAATAATAATAATAATAATAATAATAATAATAATAATAATAATAATAATAATAATAATAATAATAATAATAATAATAATAATAATAATAATAATAATAATAATTATAATAATAGTAATAATGATAATGATCGTAATAATAATAAATATAATATGAATGGTAATAATACGGATAATAATAGTAATAGCAGTAACAATGGGTTTGAATAATGCATATAATGGTAAAAGAGACACTGTGAGGATATTTAATATAACAAAGGGTTTACAGGTCACGGTGAAAGTCGATAATACGAACGACGATAAGAAGGACTAGGCGAACGGACATAAAGATAAATGATAGGAGAATATGGGTTAACATTTGAAAGAGATAGGAGAATAATGGGACCTAAAAATCAAAAAGCGAGCAAAGGCCTTCTATCGGCAGCTCGTTGGACCCATGGATCGTTCGGTCAATTACAGCATTAGCAATAGCGCTCACTTTTTGCGGACGATCCACCCACTTGAACACGGTTCCAACGTTGCTTAGCAACGGGTGCCGAAATGTAAGCGAAAGAATATTTGTATGGGGTTGTCTGGGTAACAACCATATAGTTTCAAAAAATCAAAACCCAGAAACCCACCATAATATACACTTTGATTTCAATTTCCTATCTATTCTTGCCAACTCTATTTGGTCCTCTTCAATTTTCCTAATATCTCTGACAACTGTCGAAATATCCCATTTTTCAAGACGCTATCCCTCGGCTTTTCCGGTAATTCATTTTCTTATCTCAACCAGACTATCAAGATATGTAACTTCATTTTCCATTTTGTTTTTGTTATTATTATTTTTTCTTATTCGCTTCGTACATCCTAATTAAAATTATTAAAAATAATGACTTCCCACAGACCGAAATTTGCCAACAAAGTTTGCTATATTACTAAATTACAAATTAAGAAATAATTACCTCCCGATAGATCAGTGGCGTCCATTTAATATTGTTTAGGCCAATTTAAACCTTTTATATTATTCCGTCTACATGCCGGGTTTTCCTCATCTTTCGAGTTTTCCTCATCTCTCGTGTTTCCCATTGCCTCGGACTTCCCATTGACTCGGGCTTCCCATTAGTAATTAATTTGTTTTTTGTCTTATATTATTTTCTAGGGACGCCTCACTAAATGCATTATTATTATTTTTGGACTCGTCTCTCGATTTGGCGTTCAACCATACCAATTTCCCCCGATCAATACTACTTTCGAATTTTTGTAAATTTTTTAATTAATGTTGCACTTTTATCATTTTAGTGTTTTATTGATTTTTCGTAATACCCTAACAAATGTCTATCCCTATTTCACGACCCAGTATGTTTTTATAATAATATATGTTATTACCTCGAATAGGTTCATCAAAATTTATCATCATAAATATTCCAAACCGATTGTTGATTTAATTGAAAAACATATAATAATTTAGTGAAGCAAAATCAAGTTAAGACGCGGATGTCGAAAATTTTCGACGAGACATGGCCTACTACCACGATAAGGCTCGGGAGCAAAGCCAGCGAGCCGAGACAATGATCCGACAGTGCCGCAGATTGGAAGAAACGTGAACGCGGCCCGAGCAAGCAAAGACGCTAACCCAGTACAATGACCTATTAAAAATACAGTATGCCGAGGTGGCCGTAGATCTAGAGAAGGTGAAGAAAGAAAATCAACAAAAAGAACTTAAAGAGACAATTCGGAACGACATTGGTTACCACCCGTATACCGCATATACTACTTGTATCGACAAAACATTAATCCCTTCATATTAAAATCAAACTGTCAATATGGACCACAATATTATCAAGCTCAAAACTAATAAAAATCGTTCCTACAAAGCCAAGGGACAGAGACTCTGGAAATTAAAGACGGCCAGATTAATGAGACAAATGAAGAAGTCCATACCGAACATCTCGGATCGAAATTAACCCATTGGCCCAATTTATAAATTTTGTTTTAATAAATGATTTGTGTTTTTACATCGAGAATCGTTTTGGAACCAACTCAAATTATCTAATAAATAATACTCATAAAATAAAAGAAATTGGTTAAATAATCAATATTATTTCAATTGAATTAGCAGTAGAGGGACCCGTAATTAAAATGAGCATGAATACCTTCTGGTGGGTTTCTGGGTGTTGATATTTTGAAACTATATGGTTATTAACCAGACAACCCCAATACAAACATCTTTCGCTACCACTCGGCACCCATTGCTAAGCAACGTTGGAACTGTGTTCGAGTGGGTAGATCGTTCGCAAAAAGTGAGCGCTATTGCTAATGCTATAATTGACCAAACGATCCATGGGTCCAACGAGCTGCAGATAGAAGGCCTGTGCTCTATTTCGATTTTTAGGTCCCATTATTCTCCTATCTCCTTCAAACATTAATCCATACTGTTATCTCATTTATCATTACGTCTATTCCCATAGTCCTTCTTATCGTTGTTCGTATTATCGACTTTTGCCATGGCCTGTACACCCTTTGTTATACACCCTATTATTATTATTCTTATTATTACCATTCCTATTATATTTATATTTTTTATTATTATTCTTATTACTACCATTACCTTTATATTTATTATTATTATTATTATTATTATTATTATTATTATTATTATTATTATTATTATTATTATTATTATTATTATTATTATTATTATTATTATTATTATTATTATTATTATTATTATTATTATTGTTATCATTATTGTCATTTTATAATTACCGTTATCCTTACTACTATCCTTATTATTATTAAGTTTTTTGTAGGGATCCGACCTTATTCCTCAGCTTTATAAAAATATTTTACTTATATAAAAATTTAGCCGTAATCCATCCGTATTTTACAGTTATCGATAATTTTACTAATATAATTTTACGTTCGAGCCCGTCGTTGCGCACGACCGAACTCTCACAGGCACAAGCTATAGGCGGAGAAACCGCACTAACACAGCTTGATAGTTGTGTCGTATTTTAATGTCTTGCATAATGTGTGGCTGTGGGCCGAAAAATGAATAAAGAAATGTTACCAGATCAATTGGGTAACAGTTTCGATTCATAAATGTTTTATTTTGCAATACATCTCACATAGTAACCAGGAGTTCGTTTGCATAAACACTGTTCATTGCTTCATCACAATACATTTAATCGGATTTATCAATAAATTCATGAAGCGTTCACTCATATATCTTCATAATAGGTCAATAGATTCATAAATATTCATGCATATAGCTTCATTAATTGGTCAAACAACTCATTAATCATTCATCCATATAACTTCATACGGCAATGTACAGCAAAAAAATAAGACTGAAAATTAAGACAGAAAAATAAGCTTTTAAATCAATACTGAAAAATAAGATTAAAATCTGTCAAAACATATCAGTATATATACCTATAATTTGCCCTTAACCTTGTGTGTTATTTTTATTGCGATTATACAAATTTGACCTTGAAATTATTTGTGTTATCTAAATTAAATTTTTATTATTTTCATAATTTAAATTGGCAATTTATTTATTAAATTTTTAAATAGATTTATTCAATCAAAAATATTTTATATTTATTCATTTAATTCATTAATTTTTACTTTTATATAAATGGTCATTTTACGGTCAAATTTTCTTGTTATTATGTTATTTTTTATGTAAATTTCGTGCGGTTCTAGATGCATTTTGTATTTATTTTATTTTACTTTTATGTTTTTGATTTTATATTTATTCATATTCTCTCAGATTTTAGAGTGTTTAGTTGATGTTGTATGTTGTATTTTAAGTTATCTTGGTGCTGGGTTTTCGTGCTGTATTACTGATATATTTAAACAATTTTCAAGGCCGTTTGTATTCTGGCCCAACACTTCTATGGTAGCTCTTGAACCCAAAGGTCTTTTAGGGTATTAGCACTACATATAAAAATGGTTCTGGTTAAGACAAAATTATATTTTGTTTTTATTGATTTTAGCTTATATTTTATAATAAAGAACATTTTTTTCAAGTCTAAATGTTTCGATGTTTTGTTTAAGCATTTTTAAGCTTGGCGTACACATATCAAAACACAGTGAATTTTTTAGATATTCAGATTCAACGTCACCGATATGACCATGCGTTCCGGAACATCTTATTTTACTAATATTCCACTGGTTGAGACCAGTTGAGTGTCCAATATTTACCTAAATTAATTTTTGTGTGTCAAGTGATAATTATCTAAGCCTTGTTAATTACAATAAAACTTAGTAAATTTTAATTTAGTTTATGTCCTCTTAACTCTCAATTAAGTCAAACGTATATTTTTAAAATTCAATATGAGTATTTTATTCTGGGATGTTTAAAGATAATTGAAAGTTATTAATTGTTTTAATGTTATATTCAATATTCAATTTTACTTTAATATTAAGAACTTTATCAAACAAAATTGCCAATTGAAAAAATTCAAAATATATATTTACTTACAATTACTTTACAATTATATATATTTACTTAACTTTTAAATTGGATAATTTTCTAAACAAAAATTAAGTTAACTTTATCTTTAAAAAATATAATTAAAAGATATAAATATCTTTAAAAGTTAGTTTCTCAATTATGGTTGAATAATAAATTTAAAGGTGTTTAAATTAAACACGTTTTCAAAAAACTTTTTCATATAGTTATTTTAATTTTTAAACTTTGTTTTCAATG
This sequence comes from Schmidtea mediterranea, assembly GCA_022537955.1. NCBI lineage: Eukaryota > Metazoa > Platyhelminthes > Tricladida > Dugesiidae > Schmidtea > Schmidtea mediterranea. Next base: position 22,708,311 of record CM039680.1, on the reverse strand, counting down.
GAATCTCACAATGAGATTGTTGAAAAGCTCCTAAATGAATACGAGACGGAGATAAATTACACAAAATCTAAAGACAGTCATGCCGAAGTAAAAAATTTAAAAAAAAATTTCTATTTTAATCTTTATAGGTTTTTGATAAACATCCAATAACGGCAATGAGTGAGATGGACCCAAATAGCACTGACAGAGTTCTTATTATTACAGATTCATGGACACCGGATTGGTGTCGTGATGGAGTGCAAGTTCCAGTTAAATCCGCAAATGAACAAAAGAAATCTGAAATCAAGTATATATTTATATTTAGCTAAAATCTCAATAAAAATATTTAAGACACATAGGTAAACCAGCAGCAAAAACTGAAAACTTTATTATGTGAGCTTATTTTAATGCCTTGTTTTGAAAAATAATTTATTTATCAGGCCTGAAAAATTAATTCGCCACACTCGAAAATATGAATTTCTACCTGAAAAGCATTGTCATATGCCAGAAATGCATGAGTTTTTATATGAAATCGATCCAATTGACTCAAGTTGGATTGAGATATCTAATGTTGAACGGAAATGTTTAGGTTTACAATTAATAAGTGAAACAATGCTTGAAATTATTTTTGAAATTCTTGAACGATTGTGTTACAAAAGAATTCAATCCAAAGTCCGTGAAGCTGAAACAGAATTTCTTGAACACGATGAAAATTCCAAATGCGATGTTTGTCAATCGGTTGGTTTTAGATTAAATTTTTTTTTCAATTTAAATTTTTTGTAATTTTATAAAATTTATTTAAACTTTATATTAATAATATATTGCTTTTATATCAACTGATATTAATTGTCCCACATCGGAATCCTTATGTTGCCCTTATTTATAGATATTTAAAAAACGTTATGAACAATGTTCGGTGAGAGGAAGAGAGCGGGATAAAGGTGCAGGTGAAGAAACTTGATGTTATGTAACTTTACTAGGTGAGATCATTACATCCTTTAACAACACGGATAAACATACAAGGTATTCAAATCTTAAATGCCGATGAAAACCTCGCTATGGAGTTCCGTCGACCGTGTTGAGGAGAAAGACAGAATATTAGTTATTACGTACGAGACAAATTTTGTTGGAAATTTACAGAAAGAATGCAATAAAAATGATGAATTGGGAAATAAGTATAGTGAGGTTTTCGAGAGCCATTTTTTGTTATCGGCAAAATTTCAAATATTTGTCGATAGCCTGGAGTTCTGCAGATCTGTCAACTCAGAGTAGACAGGAAAATTAACTTTTGATGTCTTTTCCTTTCCTCACATTTCCATTTTCCTCATTTGCTTTTTCACCATATCATAACATTTTATAGTCCAATTTTAATCAATAATAAACAATTTCATTTTTAGAGGTTTAATTGATAATAAAATCCAAAAATGTCAAATTGATGAAAATAAAATAAAAATTTTTATCCGTTCAAAATATTAAACAGATTTTAATCAATAATAAAAAATTTAATTTTTGGAAAAAAATTAATAAAAAAAAATTCCAAAAATGTCAAATTGATAAAAATAAAATATAAAAGATTTAAAAGATTTTAATCAATAATAAAAAATTTAATTTTTGGTAAAAAGTTAATAAAAATAAAAAAATTCCAAATATGTCAAATTGATTGAAAATAAAATATAACATTTTTACCCGTTCAAAATCTTAAACATATTTTAATCAATAATAAAAATTTAATTTTTGGTAATAAATTTTAAAAATTAATAAAAATGAAAAATTCCAAAAATGTTAAATTAATAAAATATAAAATCTTTATCCTTTCAAAATATTAAACATATTTTAATCAATAATAAAAAATTTAGTTTTTGGTAATAAATTCAAATATTAATAAAAATAATAAAAAATTTAATTTTTGATAATTAATCCTAAAATTAATAAAAATGATAAACGTCCAAAAATGTTAAATTGATTGAAAATAAAATATAAAATCTTTATCCGTTCAAAATATTAAACAGATTTTAATCAATAATAAAAAATTTAATTTTTGGTAAAAAATTAATAAAAATAAAAAATTCCAAATATGTCAGATTAATAAAAATAAAATTAAAATTTTTATCCGTTCAAAATATTAAACATTTTAATCTTTAATAAAAAATTTAATTTTTGATAATAAATCCAAAAATTACTAAAAGTGAAAAACATCCAAAAATGTCAAATTGATTGAATATAAAATATAAAATTTTTATCCTTTCAAAAAATAGACAAAATTTAGTTTTAGGAGTGGATAGTTTTTTTACCAATCTATTTTTAATATTTTTAGTCAATTTGACATTTTTTAGAATTTTCTTATTGATTTATTGATTTGTTATTAAATGATTTTTCATTGGTATTATTTCTTCTAATATGAAAATCTCAGTTATTTTTATTGAATCTCAATTTTGTTTCAGCCGGAAGGAGAAGATGGTAATGAATTAGTGTTTTGTGAAGATTGTTTTGTCTGTGTTCATCAAGTGAAATATCTATATATATATATTGATAAATGGGGTTGATGAATTGTGTTAGGCTTGCTATGGAATTCCTGAATTGCCATCAGGATCCTGGATATGTAGGCATTGTGACAAATGTCCCAATGAAAGTTCACAGTGCATTCTCTGCCCCAATCGGGGTGGGGCTATGAAACAATTAGAGTAAGTGGTTATGAGTTTTTATCAAATATAAAATATTAGAAAATTGACCTAAATAAACCTTGTAATACCAATTTATTTGACCGTTCGGGGTTTTTCAAAGAATCATATTTTAATTTTAATACAGTAATAATAATAATATTTATAAATTTGTTAAACTAATTAATATTAACGAAATAATTTTATTAATAAAAATTAATATTGATTAAAAAATTTAATTAAGAATATTGATGGAATAATTAAATTAATATATTGATAGTATTGATGAATTAATATTGACGAAATAATTTTATTAATAAAATCATTAAATTAATATTGATTAAATAATTAAATTAATATTGATTAAATAATTTAATTAATAAAAAATAAAAATTAAAAAAATTTTTTTATCGATTTATGTCAAAATTCTAAGAAAATTAATTGTTTACCTAGTTTATTAAATAAATTTTTATAAAATATTTTAAAGCTTTAAATTTTAATATTTTTTTATTATACTTAAATAAAATTTTTAATAAATTTATTTAAGCGTCAAAATTAAAATTTAAATAATTACTAAATTTGGTAAAAAATTTAGTAATTTAATTTTTAATCAATTAATTTTTATTATTTTTGCTAAATATATTTATAAAATATTTTAAAGCTTTAAATTTTAATATTTTTTTTATTATATTTAAGTAAAATTTTTAAATAAAATTTATTTAAGCGTCAAAATTAAAATATAAATGAAATTTTTCATCGATTTATGTCAAAATTTCGTATAAAAATTCTATTAAAATTTTTTAATAAATTTATTTAAGCGTCAAAATTAAAATATAAATGATTACCAAATTTGGTAAAATATTCAAAATTTTATTTATTATAAAATATTTAGTAATTAAATTTTAATAAATATATTTTTAAAATATTTTAAAGCTTTAAATTTTAATATTTTTTTTATTAAATTTAAATAAAATTTTTAATAAATTTATTTAAGCGTCAAAATTAAAATATAAATGATTACTAAATTTGGTAAAAAATTCAAAATTTTATTTATTATAAAATATTAAATAATTTAATTTTAATATAGCTTTAAATTTTAATATTTTTTTTGTAAAATTTAAATAAATTTTTTAATAAATTTATTTAAGCGTCAAAATTAAAATATTAATGATTATTAAAATTTGGTAAAATAATCAAAAATTTTATTTATTATAAAATATTTAGTAATTTAATTTTTATCAATTATTTTTTAATTTTAATTATTTCTATAATTTTTATAAAAAATAAATGATTAATAAAATTTGTATAATTTTTGGAATTTGTGAAATATACACTCATAATATACCAAGCTATAAAACTGTCTCAATTTCTCAAGATCAGACGAAGATAAATGGGCTCATTTGAGTTGCGCAGTGTGGATTCCAGAAGTGGGATTTGGAAATATTGATTTGATGGAACCGATCACCAGATTAAATACCATTCCACAAGCTCGGTGGAATCTCAGGTGTCACCTGTGTAAAACCAGCAATACCGGTGCTCCTATTCAATGCTCGGAAAAGAAATGCAAAATGGCATTCCATGTTACATGTGCAATCCAAAACTCACTAGTCATGAAGCAAGAATTCCAAGCCAATATGGACGTGAAATTATTGGTAAATAATGCATTCCGTAATTCCAGCTTTGAAATTCAAATAGGCCTATTGCAAGCAGCACAGCAAAAAATACCAGGAACCAAATACATCAGAATCGTCTGTCAATATGGGTCCGAGGGATATTAAGGAACTCCGCATTCAAAAGTAGTTTATAAATTCTTTATAATTTTAATTAATTTTTTTATCAGTTATTAAATATTTTTTAAATTTATTAATATATTTTTTAAAAATTTAAATTTATGTTTCAATATTTTTTAAAATTATTTTATATACATTTAAAAACTTTTATTAATTATTTAAATTTTAATATTTTCTATATTTTATAATATTTATTTTATTATTTATTAAATTATATTTTAGTTACGTATTATTTATTTTAAATTTACAACATTAGTTTAAAAATTTTAAAAAATTATTAAAAAAATATTTTTTTAATAAATTTACTAAATAATTATTTTTTATTTTAAAATTATTTATTATATTTAAAATATTTATTTTAATTTTATATCTATTAATTATTTTATCAGTTATTAAATATATTTAAAATTTATTATTATATTTTTTAAAACTATTTAAGATCTATTATTTTATTATGTTAATTTTATATTTAATTTAAAATTTTTATTAATTTTATTATTTTAAATTTATAACATTTGTTATTATAATTAGTTTAAAAATTTATTTTATTATTTAAATTTTAATATTTTCTATGTAATACTTATTTTTATATTTATTAAATTATATTTTTTAGTTATGTATTAATTATTTAAAAATTAAAAAAAAATAATTTTATTATTTTTTTATATATTTTTATTTATTAATTATTTTTTTTATTTTCAAAATATTTATTTTTTTATCAAATTATAATTTAGTTATATTAAAAGATAACGCCAATAAAAAACTTTTCTTACGATATATTTCGATAGCATAACTGTCATCTTCAGGTACTCAAAACCAACTAAAAATATTATAAATTAACATTTAATTTAAACAAATTATTTTTTTTAATGTTTTTGAATGTTTTGAATGTTTTTAAATAGTTTACGTATGTTAAATCATGTTTGGTTTTTTAATATTATTAAAATAATTGAAAATTTTAAATTACATTAATTTTTAAAAATTAGAATATAAGTGAAAATTTTAAATTAATTAAAAGTGAATTAAATATATTTTATAAATATTTATTTAATAAAAAAATTAAATTAATAAAAAATAATTTGTTTAAATTAAATGTTAATTCTTTTAAATTTATTTATAATGAATTATTATTTATATATAATTTATTATGAATTATTATCTATATTCCAAAATAATTAAAAAAATAATTAATAATATTGATTAAAGTTTGAAATGAAGATAATGGAAATTGATATATTGATAAAAAAATAATTAATAATATTGATTAAAGTTTGAAATGAAGATAATGGAAATTGAAATATTGATAAAAAAAATAATTAATAATATTGATTAAAGTTTGAAATGAAGATAATGGAAATTGATATATTGATAAAAAATAATACATCATCAACAACCCAGTATTATTTTACGAATTTTTATCGATTTATTTTTAAAGTAAACATATTTTTCAGACAAAAAGAATTTGAGCAGAAATTCAGTAAATTTGTTAACGCCAAAGAATTATCAGAAACTCTTCATGAGTTCCCAAAACAATTAATTGATCCACTTAAATCAATTCCTTCAGATATAAAAGACAAAATTTTCACATATTGGACTTTAAAACGAACATCAAACCATTTCCAATGTCTTATAAAACCCCCTTCGATATGGTCGGAAGAAAACCTAAAACAAAGAATCAACAATCGATCAATTATGAATGCATTCTGCAAAATAAGGTTCGGTCTCGATCGTGCGCGACTAGTAGTCGACATGATGGTGCGCAGAGAAAAGAAAAAAGCACATTTATTTGAACTTATGTCCAAAATCAGCAGCCTTCAATTGGAACAGTTGAAAAACTCCCGCTTGAACTCAATTCTAAAAGACGATCCATCATTGGCCGGAAATTGGGGCTTCATATCGACAGTTCATTTAGACGACAACGTTTACGTGAATCCCGACAATCTGTTGGATGTGAATCTGGAATATGTGATGAACAAAATGAATTTAACGAAGCCAGAATCTCTTGAACCTCACAAACAACTACTGGAATATAATGTTTTCGATGAAAAGCCGATGAAAACCGTCAGAAAATACACGAGAAAACCACAAATGATTGCCACTAACAATCCAGTTTCAATCGTATCGAACATTCCGAAAGAACAATTGCTCATTTCGAGTAAACTGAAAACGGACATTTACGAAAAACTGAAAGAGCCGATATTTATTTGCCATTATTTAATGCCAAATATCCAGGATTTGCTGCTTTACTCGATGAAGCAGCAGCAGCAGGAGGATAACAATGAAGATGGTGAGCAGGAAGAGGAGGATGATGAGGACAAATTGAAGAAGCAAGAAAATGAAATTTCATTGGCCAATGAACTGCCGGAAGATTCTGATTCGTCGTCAAATAGTATTCTAGATATTTCGACAAAAGTCGAAGAGAAAATCTTTCCGCCAGCGCCGAAAAAAGTTTGCGTGAAAATTTGTAATGAAGAAAATCAGTTGATTTGCCGGAAAAGCCTCCCAAGCAGAAACATTTTCGACATGGCGGACAAAATGTGATGGCGATGGTGATGAGCTTTGGAAATGTAATATATAATTTTCTGTACAGCAATTGGATGAATTTATTCGAGTTTATTGTTGAGATTATTTCTATCTGAGGACGACTGCCAGAGAATATTCTGATGCTTTTATCGACATTGTAAATAGGTATTTATTGATTTGTTTCAATGAGATTGGATTCTGTGTATTTTTTGTTAAAATAAATTTTCTCACTTTGTTTTGTAATGGCGCCATTTTGAATTTTTGTTTAAATGAATCCTCAGATGATTCCGCCATTTTTAATTGTTGTTTAAATGAATGTTGAGATAATTCAGCCATTTTGAATTTTTGTTTAAATTAATGTTGAGATAATTGCGCAATTTTTGTTTAAATGGATGTTGAGATAAATCCGCCATTTTGAATTTTTGTTTAAATGAATCCTCAGATGACATGGAAGTCGTCACCCGCTAAGGAGTGTGTAACAACTCACTTGCCGAATCAACCAGCCCTGAAAATGGATGGCGCTGTAGCGTGGGACATATACCGGATCGATGTCGTAAGTTGGTGTTTACACCGAACGAGTATGCGATATCGTTCTCTTTTCTTTGTATACATAAACATGTCCTTAGAATCAGGTAATCTGGAGAAAAGGATGTGAAATGTTAAAAGCATCATGTTTCACGTGATGTCCGAAGCACCGCTGATGACCCTTGAAAATCTGAGGGAGCAGTTATAAATTTCGATTCAAACCGTACCGATATCCGCAGCAGGTCTCCTAGGTGAGCAGCCTATAGTCTTAGAACAATGTAGGTAAGGGAAGTCGGCAAATTAGATCCGTACATTCGGTAAAAGGATTGGCTCTAAGGACCGGGTATGATGGGCTTAATTAAGAAGTTTATTGATTTGAAATTGAGCTGTTTTGATACTGTTTTGAAGCAACTTAAAATGGAGTTAAAATGGTACTTTTTCGAATTGATTAATGGGCGAGTTTTGCTTTGATTGTAGATTTTCGAATTTGCAGTCGTTGTTGTACACTAAACGGTCAACTTAGAACTGGAACGGACTAGAGGAATCCGACTGTCTAATTAAAACAAAGCGTTGTGATGGCTGGTAAACGGCTTTGACACGACGTAAGAAAAAAAAATCTTTTGTGGTATTACCACGTTCATAGCCATAATCTATTCGCTTAATCGCGGATCATTTAGTTCGTAGGATACATTGTAACTGGGGGCATACCCGTCCGTACTGGGTATTTTGCCCTCAGCGATATCTGCGTTTACTTGCGCCAAGTACCGCCTGGCCTTTTCCACTTGGCGGCCGGTTTCTTTCTGATGCTCTTCCAGGCGAGCTAACAGAAATTCGCCTTGACCACGAATCTCCCGGGCTGGGTTGCGGCCGGGATCCCGTTTTATGGCTACGTATAGGAGTTCAACTTCCTCTGGTTTTACTTGATTTCCGGATCTGGTTTCCCGAACCGAGGATATCGAAAATCCCGCGTCCCACATCGTTTGTGTGCACCTTGCGGCTGAGTGTGCCGGGAACCGTGTGACGATCCGGGACGCATCGATACAGGAGTTCTCTGAAACAAACAATACATTGATTATTACTTGGAACCTATTTTAGTCGCTAGTCTTAAGTGGTCTGGCTAGTGTAAGTAAATTCTTAGTATCGGGGGAGTTGCATGAGGCGTGGCCAATTAGTCGGGTTGTCGAGTGTGGGTGTACTTGCCAGAGTCATTCCTCAAGGTTTATGTCATTATTGTGGTGTCGTATTAACTTTGATTGCGCCACTATATTATGATAAGTACGTGGCTTAGATACGACTCCCAGTTTCTACTCACCATCAGTTGCTCAGTATGTGTAGATGTCTGAATTTATTGTAAGGCAATCTTTTAAAAAGAAAACGGGGTTGTTCGAAAATTGAGATAATGGTAATCATAATATTGTTTCATACATTTTTAATTAAAACTTATGGTCGAATTCATTGTCACGCTACTCTAGTGAATTCTGGCACGTCCTTTATAGTAAAATTGACGAATATTTACAAGGTAGAACAAAATCTATTCCTTGTTCACGAATGGTTCATAAATTCTCCCAAGAGTTTAAATCATCACAAGTGAAAAGTCAAATTCTAAATCCACCATTTACGGACTATTATTATCCTGAAGATTTGATCAAACTATTACAACTACAACTTCGTATTACCCTAAGGGTTAGGTGAAATCTTAATGGTAAAATGATATTATCATCCTATAGTTTGGATGAATTACAGATAAATTTATTAAATATCCCAGCTACCGGTTATTATTACCATAAGGGTAAAAGAAAATTACTAATACTATCATTACTATATCCAAAGTCAATGTACTGAACATCATGATTACTTTAATTTAATAAATATACAGAATTTCATTATTAATTTAATCTCGCTAGTGCTGCCATTATTGCCATGATGGTCAAATGAAATACTAATATTATTATCATTACATTAAAAGTAAATCTACAGAATATCATTATTAATTTAATTTAATAAATTTTTCAAAAATCCCTTATCTGATGGTTTAAATAATAAACTAATTTACCGATTAGAATGTCATGATCGCAAAGGTTGAATGGCAAAAGAAATGTGAAGGATAACGCAACTTGGTTAATTTTCCCGTACAATTTGAGCAAATGATGGTGCGTTGAATGGAGTTCGCGTCTCCTCCTTATGGTCGTCTAATGGGACCTAGGTGTTGGGCCAGCACACAAATAGCCCTGAGAATTGTTTAAATGCATCAGTAATACAGCACGAAAACCCAGCACCAAGATAACCTAAAATACAATATACAACACCAACTAAACACTTTAAAATCTGAGAGAATATAAATAAATATAAAATCAAAAACATAAAAGTAAAATAAAATAAATACAAAATGCATCAAGAACCGCACAAAATTTACATAAAAAATAACATAATAACAAGAAAATTCGACCGCAAACTGACTATTTATATAAAAGTAAAAATTAATGAATTAAATGAATAAAAATAAAATATTTTTAGCTGAAAAAATTTATTTAAAAATGTTAAAAATAAATTACTAATTTAAATTAAGAAATTGGTGGGTTACTGGGTTTTGACATTTGTTTTATCTTTTTGTTGTTACCCCGGTAACGTCATACAAATATTTCTAGCTACCACTCGGCACCCGTTGCTAGGCAACGTTGGAAATGTGTTCGAGTGGGTGAGCACTATTAATTATACTGCAATTGCTCGGACAACCCTCGGGTTCAACGAGCTGTCGATGGAAGACCTGTGCTCGCTTTACTCTGTCCCCTGTGTGAGAAAGTTCAAGATCAGACTCCATGTTGATCGATAGAAATAGAACGATATTTCGGTGACACGGTGTGAATGCTCACGACGAGAATTCCATATAAATCATATCTTGTGACCTGTTACTTTAGATTCATTTAACAATAATTACAATTTTATTTATTCAAACGGGAAAAACGATCAAAACATATATAATGTCGGTAAGTTAGTTCGATTGGTTTGGCAGACGTGCGGCTCTGCGTCGGGCAAGTTCCTTGCGTCCCGGCCGGCGATTACTGGGCGGTACTACTGCTGGATTCACTGTCAGTGTGGAATTGGTGATTGGATCCCGGTACGCCAACTGAGATGGGGCGAAGATAAGCGGGTAGGTTACCGCTTCCCCTTCACGACTGGCTGCCAGGGCGACTTCCAATCCCTTGATTTGCGTCCTGAGACTCTGGTTGAGTTGACGCTCCTCCGCCCAACCCTTTTGAGCGGCTGTCAGGATAGCTTTGAGTTTGTTTCTTGTATTGCAAAGCTACAAAAACGAAGATGTTATGGTTTCGTTTGATGTTTGTAGTTTGTTTACGAATGTGCCACTGGTTGAGACAATTGACTTATGCTGTGCGTTGTGGAATGAAAATGATTCGGAACATCACATTTAGGATAGAAGGGCATTTCGAAAACTTCTTGAATTTGCTACTTCAAATGTCAATTTTCTTTTCAATGATGAATGGTATCAACAAATAGATGGAGTCGCTATGAGTTCCCCTTTAGCACCAACGATGGCATCAATATTTTTGGCTAGTTTGGAAAAGAAAATTGCTTCTTTCCAATTTGAAAAACCTTTTGTTTATAAAAGGTATGTGGATGATATTTTTCTTATATTTGAAAACCAGAAACATGTAGAACCGTTTTTGCAGTTTATGAACAGTTTACATAAAAACATTGTATTCACATGTGAAACGGAGAGAAAGTCATCAATTGCGTTTTTGGATTTGTTAATTCAACGCAAAGATAAACAGTATGAGACAGAGATTTATAGAAAACCAACTGATACTGGTCTTTATACTTCTCCAGAAAGCTTTTGTGAATTTAAGTATAAGAGAAATATGGTGAAAGGATTGATTTATCGTTCATGGGCTTTATCTTCTACTTTTGCTAATTCGGTAAAAAGTGTTGATAAATTGGTTGAGTTGTTGATAAAGAATGGATATTCTAAATCATTTTTATTGTTGATGATAAAAGAAACTGTTGATAAATTGATTAAAAATCCTAAGGATCCATGTTGTGGAAAGTCTGAATGTAATTTGTCGGATGGGTGTGAATTGAGTGTTGATTTGGGTGATTGTAAAAATGGATATAAAAAAATTGAGCCTAAATATGTGTTAGTATTGCCGTACTCTGAAGGCTTTACAAATTATAAGAGGAAGTTGGGTAAACTGATAGGAAATTTAGAGTATAAGATCGTCTCTAATTCGTGTAAGGTACGCAATATGTTTATTAATAAATCAAAAACTCCGGTTGGATTGTGTTCTGATCTCGTTTATCAATTTACATGTAATGGGTGTAATGCCACATACATTGGAGAGACTTCCCGTCATCTCTGTACTCGAGTTCTAGAGCATTGTCGATTGAAGGGTTTGACCAATATTAGTGAACACAATAGAGGCTGTAAAAGTGATATCGGAATGTCTGATTTTAGAATTTTGTTGAGAAGTTTTAATAGTTATTGGGAACGAGTGATATGTGAAGCATTGCTGATAAGGTCATTGGATCCAAAGATTAATGTGCAGAGTGCTGTGACTACGAATGTTTTGAATGTTTTTAAATAGTTTACGTATGTTAAATCATGTTTTTTTTTTAATATTATTAAAATAATTGAAAATTTTAAATTACATTAATTTTTAAAAATTAGAATATAAGTAAAAAATTTAAAATTTAAAATTAATTTAAAATATATTTTTAAAAATATTTATTTATTAAAAAATTAAATTAATAAAAAATAATTTGTTTAAATTAAATGTTAATTCATAATATTTTTAGTTGGTTTTGAGTACCTGAAGATGATAGCTGTGCTATCGAAATATATCGTACGAAAGGTTTTTTATTGGCGTTATCGTTTAATTAAATCGTTGCCAAATTTATTTAATTATTTATTAATGATTAAAAAGTTATAATTTATAGTTAAATTGAATTTATTAATTTATTTTATTTCATATCAACGATTTCATATCAATTTATTCCCCGTACCCTCTCCCTTGAAAAGGCCTTAAACGCATTTTATGTTTATATTATATTTAATGAGTGCCCAATGGACTACTCGGTGTGATGATTTTGAGCCGTGTGTGAAATATTTTAGGTCGAATTTAAAGACAACGAGAAACGAGGAAGCAGCCAAAAGACCTCTTCCTTATTTCTCCTTTCTTCTACATGGACTAATATTGACGTTCCAATCCCTGCATTCCGCACGCCGGGTCTTCACGGGCACAGATCATTGGCGATATTCCACGCACTTACACGAATCTGAATTGTATGTTGATTTTACTGACTTGTGATGTGTCTTGGCTGTGGGCCGGAAAAATTTCGACATAAAATAATTATAGAAAAACAAATTCGATTTTAACATTATAAATATTTATTAATATATTAAAAACAAAGTACAAAATTACTTGACCAAATCAATCCAATAAAACATTTCATAAAAATACATCTCCTCCCCACGCCGACATCCAAGCAGAGCTCTACCGAGGTTGCGAGGATGGGACGTGGAGAGAGAGTTTCCAAATAAAACTACTACTTACCTAAAAAATAATTCACAATAGATTTTTAAGAATTAACAAAAAATTTTGTTTCAAAATTGGTTAAAATTTATGTGAAAATGTATCGGTATTTATACCTATTTTCGGTTCCTAACCTCGCGTGTTAATTTTGATTTAGTAAAACAAAATTCGACCTTGTTATTTTCTAGTGTATTCTAATCTTTACTTTTATTATTTTTTAATTTATTTTGGTAATTTTTTATTTAGAATTTTTATTGAATTATTTCTAATTCAAATTCTTTGATTTAAATTTCATTTTCATGAAATTTTATTAATTTATCAAATTTCGGTCGAATTTGTTGGGTTTTCATGTTATGTTTGTGTTTGTATCGCGCGGATCTTGTTGCATTTTGTTATTATTTTAATTTATTTTTATGTTTATTATTTTATATTTTATTGTTTTTCCTCTCATATTTTGGTGGGATTAATTGGTGTTTTAATAGGTTTATTTTAAATTTGCATGTTATGTTTGCATGTGTGTTACCGATCCATTTAAACATTTTCCAAGGCCGTTTGTGTTTTGGCCCAACAAAATAAATAAATATTTAATTTAGATAACACAAATAATTTCAAAGTCGAATTTTGTTTAATCGCAATAAAACTAACACGCAAGGTTAAGGCCAAATTATAGGTATAAATACTGATGTGTTTTCACAAATTTTCAACTACTACTTTGTGGTATTAATTTCAACCAAATTTAAGATGCACATTTTTTATAAATCTTACTTTGTTGTGTGATTTTTTTCAGATATTTTCAGATCATTAATCTACAGTTATCGATATTTTCAGTTATGTTTTGTAGCAATATTTTCAGGTTATTAATCTACAGTTATGTTTTGTAGCAATATTTTCAGGTTATTAATCTATAGTTATGTTTTTTAGTAATATTTTCAGGTTATTAATCTACAGTTATGTTTTGTAGCAATATTTTCAGGTTATTAATCTACAGTTATGTTTTTGCAGCAATATTTTCAGATTGTTAATCTACAGTTATGTTATTTTGGTTTATGTACATCGATGCCCGATTCCAAATTTGTTTATATGAATGCTAAATATACAGTTTATACGTCGAGATTTTTGCCTAATTCATGTGGTAATTTATTTTTTCTATTATTTTATTTTTGGTGGCCCACAGCCAAAACATAACGCAAGATAGAAAAATAAAACACATTATCGAACTGTGTAAGTGCGTGTAAAATCGCCAATAGTTCTTGCCCGTGAAGGCTCCGGCGTGCGGAACGCAGGAGCTGGAACTTCAATATTATCCGTACATAGGGGAAATTGGAGGGTAAATGAGTAGTCCTTTGGCTGCTCCTTCATCATCCGTTTCCTGTAAAATTGACATAAATTTTTAACAACAATCGGCTCAAAATCTCTAACACCGAGTAGTCCAGTGGGCACTCATTAAATATAATATGAACATACATAGATCTTAAGGACAAAGAGAGGGAACGGGTAGTGGGGAAAATTGCGAAATCGTTGCAACAGTTAAAATGAATAGCCATCGGAAAAAGATTAATCCGAACGACCAAAATCATGAAAAAATAATGTTTTTAAATAAGAATTAAATAAATTATGTTAAATTGAAACGGAAAATATGGGCAGAACGCTGCGCAAATTTTTGGAAATAGTTAAAACACTTATCATAAAAAACTGTAAAATAAGGGCGGAACGCTGCTCAAATTTTCCGAATCAATCAAAATATATAAAGAAAATAGTAAAGTAAAAGTGGAATGTTGTTCAATTGTTAGTATTATATTCTCTTGGAATCAAAAGATAAGGGCGGATCGCTGCTCAAATTTTCCGAATCGATGAAAATACTTTATCGAAAACTACAGAATAAGGATAAACCCGTAAAATAAGGGCAAAACGCTGCAAAAATTTTTCGAATTAACAAAAATACTTTATCGAAAACCGGAAAAATACAGATGGATTACAGCTAAATTTTTATACAAGAAAAATATTTTATAAAGCGGAGAAATAATGAAGGATCCCTAGTAAAAACTTGATAATAATAATGATAATAGTAAGGATAATGGTAATTATAATAATAATAATAATAATAATAATAATAATAATAATAATAATAATACTAATAATAATACTAATAATAATAATAATAATAATAATAATAATAATAATAATAATAATGATCATAATTAGGATAATAATAATAGTAATAATAATGATAATAATAATAGTAATAATGATAATAGTAGTAAAATAATAAATGTAATGGTAATTATACAGTAATAAAAATAATAATAAAGGTAATAGTAGTAACAATTAATAAAGGTAATACATATAATAGTATCAACACCCAGAAACCCACCATAGGTTACATCGGAAGTTTCGGGCATAAAGTCAGTTGTTCTTATTAGAAAACAAGGTGAGCAAGATAAGTTACATTTCATTAAATCTCATTGGGTTTGTCATAATTTGGCCAGAGTCCTCATCAGTTATCGAGCGTGTCTGCAGGGTTTGAATTGTGGAACTAGGACTCGAAACCAATAATCAATTTTTAACCAGATATTCTAAATAAAATTACCCTTTCGTATGTTCCTTTGATGCTCCGTCATTTTCACTTCCTTCCTCCTTAGTTCCTCGGCTGGCGCGTCGGTATATCGCGAACTTTGAGCCATCAGAAAACTGTTGAAATCGTTATTATTGACAAGTGCATGCGGCATATATATATATATATATATATATATATATATATATATATATAAGGTAATGCACACCTTGATGGTGGTGGGTTTCTGGGTGTGGATATTTTGAAACTATATGGTTGTTACCCAGACAACCCCATACAAATATCTTTCGCTTGCCACTCGGCACCCGTTGATAAGCAACGTTGGAACTGTGTTCGAGTGGGTAGATCGTCCGCAAAAAGTGAAAGCTATTGCTAATGCTATAATTGACCGAACGATCCATGGGTTCAACGAGTTGCCAATAGAAGGCCTGTGCTCGATTTCGATTTTTAGGTCCCATTATTCTCCTATCTCTATCAAAGGTTAACCTATACTCTCATATCATTCATTGTTATGTCCATTCCCATAGTCCTTCTTATCGTCGTCCGTGTTGATGATTATTCTATGACATATACATCCTTATTTATGTTAAATATCCACACAATACTTCTCTTACCCTTATCCCTATTATACCTACAATGTTCTCTGTTATTGATGTCATTGTTACTATTATATGTAATACCTTTATTAATTGTTACTACTATTACCTTTATTATTATTTTTATTACCATAATTACCATTATATTTATTATTATTACTACTACTATTATTATTACTATCATTATTATAATAATTATTATCATTCTTCTTCTTCTTCTTCTTCTTATTATTATTATTATTATTATTATTATTATTATTATTATTATTATTATTATTATTATTATTATTATTATTATTATTATTATTATTATTATTATTATTATTATTATTATTATTATTATTATTATTATTATTAGTATTATTATTATATTATTATTATTATTATTATTATTATTATTATTATTATTATTATTATTATTATTATTATTATTATTATTATTATTATTATTATAATTACCATTATCCTTA
The DNA here is from genome assembly GCA_022537955.1 of Schmidtea mediterranea. Classification (NCBI taxonomy): domain Eukaryota; kingdom Metazoa; phylum Platyhelminthes; order Tricladida; family Dugesiidae; genus Schmidtea; species Schmidtea mediterranea. The sequence goes on along the minus strand of CM039680.1, from coordinate 22,691,653 downwards.
CTATTATCATTATTATTATCAAGTTTTTACTAGGGATCCTTCATTATTTCTCCGCTTTATAAAATATTTTTCTTGTATAAAAATTTAGCTGTAATCCATCTGTATTTTTCCGGTTTTCGATAAAGTATTTTTGTTAATTCGAAAAATTTTTGCAGCGTTTTGCCCTTATTTTACGGGTTTATCCTTATTCTGTAGTTTTCGATAAAGTATTTTCATCGATTCGGAAAATTTGAGCAGCGATCCGCCCTTATCTTTTGATTCCAAGAGAATATAATACTAACAATTGAACAACATTCCACTTTTACTTTACTATTTTCTTTATATATTTTGATTGATTCGGAAAATTTGAGCAGCGTTCCGCCCTTATTTTACAGTTTTTTATGATAAGTGTTTTAACTATTTCCAAAAATTTGCGCAGCGTTCTGCCCATATTTTCCGTTTCAATTTAACATAATTTATTTAATTCTTATTTAAAAACATTATTTTTTCATGATTTTGGTCGTTCGGATTAATCTTTTTCCGATGGCTATTCATTTTAACTGTTGCAACGATTTCGCAATTTTCCCCGCTACCCTTTCCCTCTCTTTGTTCTTGTGATCTATTTATATTCATATTATATTTAATGAGTGCCCACTGGACTACTCGGTGTTAGATATTTTGAGCCGATTGTTGTTAAAAATTTATGTCAATTTTACAGGAAACGGATGATGAAGGAGCAGCCAAAGGACTACTCATTTACCCTCCAATTTCCCTTATGTACGGACAATATTGACGTTCCAGCTCCTGCGTTCTCACGCCGGAGCCTTCACGGGCACGAAATCATTGGCGATAATACACGCACTTACACGATTTGCGATGGTATGTTTGATTTTAATTACTTGCAGTTTGTTTTGGCTGTGGGCCACAAAATAAAATTTAATTAAAAAAAATTAAAGGTTACCTTCTAAATTCGATAAAAGTTTCGAGGCATAAATGTATATTCTTCATATAAATTTACAGATTCTCCATATAAATTCTTCATTTCATAACATAAAATTCCATAACTGCAGGCAATCGAAAAATTACTACAGATTCTCCATATAAATTCTTCATTCCATATCGTAAAATTCCATAACTGCAGGCAATCGAAAAATTACTACAGATTCTCCATATAAATTCTTCATTCCATATCGTAAAATTCCATAATTGTAGGCAATTGAAAAATTATACCGGAAAGTAATACCACAAATCGACAACAGTAATTTAAAATCAATTTGACCAGATATGGCTAACAGTAAAATGAAATTTTTCTCTCTGCATACAGCCTGTAATTTAGTTGAAATTTTGTTGTCAATTTTGTGCTGAAAATTTGTGAAAACACATCAGTATATATACCTACTATCTGGCCTTAAGCTTGCGTGTTATTTTTATTGCGATTAAACAAATTTGACCTTGAAATTATTTGTGTTATCTAAATTATATTTTTATTAATTTCTTAATTTAAATTGGTAATTTATTTTTAACATTTTTAAATAAATTTTTTCAGCTAAAAATATTTTATTTTTATTCATTTAATTCATCAATTTTTTCTTTAATATAAATGGTCATTTTACGGTCAAATTTTCTTGTTATTATTGTTGGGCCAGAACGTAAACGGCCTTGAAGAATGTTTAAATGGATCAGTAACACACACGCAAATATAACATGCACTTCAAATAAACCTGAAAACACCAATTAAACCATATAAAATATGAGAAAATAAAAGAATTAAATATAAATTAATAAACATAAAAATAAATTAAAATAATAACAAAATGCACCAAGATTCGCACGATACCTACACAAATACAACAAGAAAACACAACAAATTCGACAAAATTGGAAAAATTAATTAAAGTTCATTAAAGCGAAATTTAAATTGAAAAATTTGAATTAGCAATAATTCAGTAAAAATTCTAAATAAAAAATTATAAAAATAAACCAGGAAATAATAAAATTAAAGAATGGAATTTGCTAGAAAATAACAAGGTCGAATTTTGTTTTACTGCATCAAATTTCACATGAGAGAAAATTAGGTATAAATACTGATCCATTTTCACATTTAACTTAACCAAAAACCATTTTTGAAAATTGTTAAAACCATTTTGAAACTATCTTTTGAAACTTGTTTAAAACCATTTTTCAAATCAGTTTTAGCCGATTATTTATTTAAATCTATCTCCAAGCCAATTTCGAATTTTTAGGTGAGAATTATTTATGGTGGAACCCTCTTTCCACGTCCCGTCCATAGCATCTCGGTAGAGCTCTGCTTGGCGTCGACGTGGGGAGAGTGGCATTTTGTTTTATTTTATTTTGATGCAATATGATGATATTTGTTATTTTGGTCAATGGAGGGTAATTTTGTTTGATTGTTATATAATTAATAAATATTATTGATAATATTAACCTGTTTTATATACTTAAATAATTAAATAATTTTTTCGAAATTTTTCCGGCCCGCAGCCAACACATAACGCAAGAAAGTAAAATCTACATAGTACAGATGCATGTAAGTGCGTGGAAAATCGCCAATGATATGTACCCGTGAAGACTCAGCGTGAGCAACGCAGCGGTCGTAACGTCAATATTTATCCCTATAGCTGAAGCGAAAAATAAGGAAGGAGTCTCTAGCTGCTTCCTCGTTTCTCAATTCAGAAAAATCGACCTAAATTTATATTACACACGGCTTAAAATTATCACACCGAGTAGTCCAGTGGGCACTCAATAAATATAATGTAAACACAAATGCGCCTAGGATCTACTAAAGGGAAAGGGTACGGGGATAAATAAATTTGAAATCGTTGGTATGAGTAAATTAGATTGACATTTGGAATAAAATTAATTAGTAATACGTTAAATTGGAGGATAAAAATTATAAGTAATTCAACGATGTCTACTAAATTAACTTGATCCATTGGTTTAAATAATTACTGAATAAAAATAAACGTTTTGATTTAATTTATATTAATGAAAATAATCATCAAAAGGAGTTCGAGTAAATTATGGATTTGAACTAAATTAACCCATTATTTAAAAACTAAGGTAATCCAGTGTCAGTAAAATAACAATTTTGATCATGGAATTCTTTGGGTAAAGAGGAAGTTAAATTGGTTTAAAGATCAAAACTTATTAAAATAAAGTCTTTTAATTTTAAGATAAATTAACGATAAAGAAACCCATTCAAAGTATTCAGTTAGGAAAAATTGGAGTGGCTCGCAGATTAAAATTAATGCATTAAACCTTGGTTAAGACTAGGTAAATTCCCACTTATTGATAAAGTGATCCGCTAATCAAGCTGAAGTAACGTGTGGAGAGAGTTGGGTGAAGCTACGATTAAAAATCAAATTACTATAATTGATAATCACCTGCGGCAAAGGATTAAACTGATTCAATAGGTAAAATAAGATCAGGTACCAAAGTAAATCAAAACCGAGCGTGTTTAATAATTAAAATAGTAACAATATCTTCCCCACCTCTCATGTAATTAAGCGATGTTCAGCATAAAAATCCAAAGAAAATCGGTTAACTTTAGAATGAAATTTGAATAGTCTAAATAATTCAATAAAATTAAAAATTATAAAATACGAATAAAATGGAGAAGAATTTATTGCATTAAAATCACCACGAATCTCCGTTCCGACAATAAATCATCCCGCTAGTATAACGCCCACTTGTCCTTAAAACTTCCCTCATCTCAGCAACAACTGCCATTATGAATTTCCACTAGTCAGCCTTCACGACACGATCAGAATTCAGGTAATGTACGAATCGAAAACAGCACCCAGATAATCGCCACGAGTGACTCCCCAAAACTGCCTTGACGTAGAATTATAAACCGATCGATAGTTAACGTAAAACTCACTGACCCCATAGAGTAACCTATGAACCCATGCTGCAGCCGCACCAACTCCCATAATAGAAGGACCACCCAAATGTACCAAACTAGATTCGAACCCATACCTGTGTTAACTCCAAATCTCGTCCTCTGAAGAGATAAATGATTTAGATTTTAATAATAAATGAATAAACCTGAATTGTAATTCATAATAAATCCGTTACAATCAAATACCCGGCACAAAGGGCGAACGGATGTCGCCACTGCATAGGAATACACAGATTCCGAAATCACTCTGAATGTCGACGGTGATGTCATGTGTGAACATCCTGTTCGACATTAAAGGATGACGGATGCGTCAACAGTTAGTTCACTTTGCTAAATAGTAAAATTATGTAGATGCAAGTAATCATTCCAATTTGATTAATAATTGAATTCATAATTGCACTAATAATCATTCCAATTTGAGAAATAATTAGAATCATGAATGCGCAAATAACCATTTCAATTCGACAAATAATCAAAATTATTAATACGCCAATAATCATAGATAATCAGAACCATACAGTAGAGGAACCGAGTACAGATCAATAAGACCCCTCTGTTCAATAAACGCAGCTAGATTCCTTCCCGAAATGATAACGTATTAAAGGATGAACGACCTAAATCCAACATAGAAAAACCATAGAAATCGCCTGAACACACAAACCTATACATCTCATCGCCATAATTCTTATGATTCCAGTTCAGACATCAAGTTCCCCGAACGTTAACTTAAGCAATCAATGTACCCCTGAAATTAAACGGCGATTTAAGATTATATGAGCCTATGACTATTGATTTCACGTTCATATAATTAGTAAATTGTGTGAGGGTGTATTACATCAAACTCATTTCAGAGGAACTCATGCTCCCAAATTGGATTTCAGCACAAGAGGCCGATGAATGGCGTCTCGCCAAGCTCAAAATCGACAACCATTCAACCAACCATCCGCCGGCCGGGACGTAAGGAACTGGCCCGACGCCGAGCCGCACAAGCACCAAGTCGATCGAATTAACTCGTCATTGTTACGCATGTCCTTTGTTCATTAAATAAATCAGCACTTATGTATTCAGTCATAGTGGGTTAGACTCGAACTCATCTACGCTAATCAGTCTAAATTTCCATGTAAGGGACCAAGCAAAGCGAGCATAGGTCTTCTATCGACAGCTCGTGAACCCGAGGATTGTCCGAGCAATTATAGTATTAGCAGTAACACTCAATTTTTGCGGGCAATCCACCACTTGAACACATTACCAACGTTGCCTAGCAACGGGTGCCAAGTGGCGGTTAGCATCTTTTTGTATGGCGTTACGAGGGCAACTAGAAGGGTGGGCAAGATTTGAAACCCTGTAACCCACCATTATGTTATTTTTTATGTAGATTTCGTGCGGTTCTTGATGCATTTTGTATTTATTTTATTTTACTTTTATGTTTTTGATTTTATATTTATTTATACTCTCTCAGATTTTAAAGTGTTTAGTTGGTGTTGTATATTGTATTTTAAGTTATCTTGGTGCTGGGTTTTCGTGCTGTATTACTGATGCATTTAAACAATTCTCAAGGCTATCTGTGTGCTGGCCCAACAATGGTAAGAAATATCGTCAATTCCTATCTATACGCCTGTTGTTGATGAATGTCGCGTGACTGCGTGTATTCGTATCCGAGTGAGTGAGTGTGGCATGCCGACTGAAATTCTAATTCTGATCGATTGACATTTAGAAAATGCCAGTTCGTTTTCTGTTAATATATTTCGCCGTTTGTGCCGATTTAACATAGCAATTTCGGGGATCTATCAGTAAAAATTTAGTTAGGTTTATGTACTGTGGTTTATGATTTTGTTCAGTGAATGGGCTCTATTTACTACTAGATCGTATCCATGAGTTAATCTATTAACTGGCGCGCGATAGATATCGATTCAGGTTATGTTTCATTTGTTTGTTCTTTTAATCGTGATTTCAATGATTTTTAGATTCTACATTCATTATGCTTGACTTGGCGATCCTTTTCTTTCGGAATTTCAGTGCTAATTTCAGGTCCATCCCGAGCAAGTTGTCAGATATAAAAATTTTATTTGTGATGCGGGACTTACTATTAATAAAATTTGAATTATTGTTGGTTGTTAATCAAATCAGGGTACGCTGTAAGTTATTGGAACTTTTTCAGAAAACATGTGGTTCATTTGGATCGTTTGGAAAATCTTTTTCTCGCACTAAATTATTTGGCTAGCTTTAAGCGTCACGATAATTATTCAATCCTAAATAATCCGACAGTTCCACCCGAGTAGTATGATACCGGCCCTCTAGCTCAGAGGCCATCAAGCTCACATACCCCCCCCCCAAAAAAATTTTTTTTTTGCGCTAAGTTTAAAAGTACAAATTTTTTAGAACAAAGACAATGACTCAGTCAAGGTCATTGAAACAAAGACCATGACTCATTCAAGGTCATTGGATGACTCATCAAAATTTTAAAACAAAGACCATGACTCATTCAAGGTCATTCAAGGTCATTGGATGACTCATCATTTTTTCTATTTTCAAGGTCATTCAAGGTCAAGGTCATTCAAGGTCAAGGTCATGGAATTTTTAAACATTTTTAAAATTAAATTTACTACTTATAAAAAATAAGTAGTATATATTTGTAAATTATTTTATTATTATTAATATTAATATTATTATTAATATTTGTATTATTATTATTATTATTAGTATTATTATTATTATTTTTCAAGGTCATTCAAGGTCAAGGTCATTCAAGGTCAAGGTCATTCAAGGTCAAGGTCATGGAATTTTAAAACATTTTTAAATTTAAATTTACTACTTATAAAAAATAAGTAGTATATATTTGTAAATTATTTTATTATTATTATTATTATTATTATTATTAATATTATTATTATGTTTAGTATTATTATTATTATTAGTATTATTATTATTATTATTAGTATTATTATTATTATTATTTTTCAAGGTCATTCAAGGTCAAGGTCATTCAAGGTCAAGGTCATGGAATTTTTAAACATTTTTAAATTTAAATTTACTACTCATAAAAAATAAGTAGTATATATTTGTAAATTATTTTTATTATTATTATTATTATTATTATTATTATTATTATTATTAATATTAGTATTATTATTATTATTATTATTAGTATTATTATTATTGTTATTATTTTTCAAGGTCATTCAAGGTCAAGGTCATTCAAGGTCAAGGTCATGGAATTTTTAAACATTTTTAAATTTAAATTAATTACTTATAAAAAATAAGTAGTATATATTTGTAAATTATTTTATTATTAATATTATTATTAATATTTGTATTATTATTAGTATTATTAGTATTATTATTATTTTTCAAGGTCATTCAAGGTCAAGGTCATTCAAGGTCAAGGTCATGGAATTTTTAAACGTTTTTAAATTTAAATTTACTACTTATAAAAATAAGTAGTATATATTTGTAAATTATTTTATTATTATTATTTTTATTATTATTAATATTATTATTATTATTAGTATTATTATTATTATTATTATTATTAGTATTATTATTATTATTTTTCAAGGTCATTCAAGGTCAAGGTCATTCAAGGTCAAGGTCATGGAATTTTTTAACATTTTTAAATTTAAATTTACTACTTATAAAAAATAAGTAGTATATATTTGTAAATTATTTTATTATTACTATTATTATTAATATTGTTATTATTATTAGTATTATTATTATTATTATTATTAGTATTATTATTATTGTTATTATTTTTCAAGGTCATTCAAGGTCAAGGTCATGGAATTTTTAAATATTTTTAAATTTAAATTTACTACTTATAAAAAATAAGTAGTATATATTTGTAAATTATTTTATTATTATTATTATTAATATTATTATTAATATTTGTATTATTATTAGTATTATTATTATTATTATTATTTTTCAAGGTCATTCAAGGTCAAGGTCATTCAAGGTCAAGGTCATGGAATTTTTAAACGTTTTTAAATTTAAATTTACTACTTATAAAAATAAGTAGTATATATTTGTAAATTATTTTATTATTATTATTATTATTATTATTATTATTATTAATATTATTATTATTATTAGTATTATTATTATTATTATTATTAGTATTATTATTATTATTATTTTTCAAGGTCATTCAAGGTCAAGGTCATTCAAGGTCAAGGTCATTCAAGGTCAAGGTCATTCAAGGTCAAGGTCATGGAATTTTTAAACATTTTTTAATTTAAATTTACTACTTATAAAAATTAGTAGTATATATTTGTAAATTATTTATTTTTATTATTAATAATATTATATATTGAAAACCGAGACATATACAACAAATTTATTATAAAGAGACAATTCTACTATAGTAGTATTGTCTAAGAGCTTTATTCAAAGCCCATTCCACATACTTCCGATATCGGGCGGCGCAGCAATGACATCCATCACCACAAGGTTATTCGGGTTCCATATCTTTTGACAAATTGTTTTGTTCGATATCCCATAGGAACTCATCTATTACAGTAAATATCCATATTGATGTATGATTGAATATCAAGTCTGGAATTATTGATGCAGGCTTATCCATGATTCCATGTATTTCTGGATAATAGAATTCCAGACGTTCTTTAATAACTTTAAAATAATCATCTAAAAGCAAGTAATAATAATAATATTAATAATAAATTACCGTAATGTTTAATTTCATTCATAGCTTGAACTGCGCTCGGTACAACCATTTTAATGATAAAAAATGAAATAACAATTACTTTTATACTAATTTAGAGACACACACACACACACACAAATCTTTAGCTATAAACAATAAATATTAATTTATATAGATTTGAAAATGATTAAAGAAATTTTAATAATATTATTAGTTTTTAATATGGCCAACTCAATTGTTGTAACCGTTCAAGGTAAAAATTCAACAAGATGTGTATGTCCTGATACCGCTGTATTGATGGATATTTTGTATATGATAGATAGGCCTAGATATTTGAAAACTCCAGTCATAAGATTATCTGAAAGAATGAGTAATTTAGAATTCCGATTTGAACATACATATGAGACTTTAAAAAGAGCTAAAAACGAATTATATGATGATATTATATATTTAAATAAGACCATTGGTATTATCAAAAATGAATTAAGAAAATCAGTATTAGAATTGAAAGAAAATCGTAAACTTAATGAAAAAATGATGAATCAAGTTCAATATAGTATAAAATTTTATTCTAATAAAACAACTGATCAGTTCAATCGTATAATGAAATTACAACAACCAGTTAACAGTGGTGGCAACAACTTGAAAGAAGTCAACAGTGCCAACTAATCATCATTGCCATTTCCATTATATATTTTTACATATTTTCTTAGTATTACATGATTCTGATTGGTCGAATATAGTATAAATAAGCTTACACTTTCATATATTTTTATAAAATGCCAGAAACTAAATTTTTTATAACTTTGTTGAATGAGCTGGTCTCTAATAATAGAGAAGAAGATGTTATCATTAAAAACATGAAATTTATGGTAAACCGTACCGAGAAAATCGTTGAAGACATCCCATTCGATTATGAAAAAATTCTCAATTTGCCACCATTGGAGAGAAAGAAGGCATTTCAATCAATATTTAGTTACATGTTTGATGAAAATAATAAATGGATGCGAATAATAGTAGGATTAATGTACATGAAACACATGATATTAAAATCTGGATCCGACTATGAAAATTATTTCCAATGGTCTATAGAGGTATATTACTTTATATTCTTATTAATTTATTATTATTTAGGTGATAGAAACAAAAATTGATCCGTGGGTAGAATCAAACGGCGGATGGACAGCTATTATTCAAGTTGCCGCAGAAGCCAAACGCTCTGATATTTATATCGAGAATTGCAAATTTTTATTAAAACTATTCACTGGAGTATCTGTTTTATATTTATGTAACAAGGTTTATCATAGATTTTAATAAATATTTCTTTGTTATTTTTATTAATAAAAACTATATTTTAAAGATTTATTGATTATTACATGTACATTCTTCATCACCACAAGATTCTATCATAATATTTTCTATAACATGATCAATACAATTCTTAAATTCGGTAGGCTCATCTTTTTCGGTAGCTTCTTCAACATTAATAATTTCTTCAGAATCATTAATAATTTCAGTATCTCCATCATTAACAATTTCATCACTCTGACATTCAGATTCACAATCCGATTCTTTACTCAATGCTTCAACTAGAGTCAACATATCTCTAATTTTTACACCGGTTATTTCTTCAAGTTTATCAAACAAAAAGTTTATTAAATATTCTAAACCAAAATTAATTAATTATTTATATTTTTATATTTTACCTTTTTCAGACATCATTTTAACACTATTTTAAAACTAATTATAATTTTGTTTATAGAATAACAAAGAAACATTAATACATTTATTAAACACTAAACACTAAAATAACTGTGAAAGTCTAGCAGTAACAATTTTCCAGATTGGAGAAAGCACATCGTTTTGATCAGCTTTATATCCTTGGATTGTTATTGTTATATACCAGTTTTCCTGTTCTTTGAATCCAATTTCTGTAAATGCATCATAATATCTGGTATATTGACTCGTGAAGAACGCATTTTCATTGCATTTTAAATTGGAATTGATCTTTTTGAACGTATTATCTATATCCTTGATATCTAACATTGAGAGAGTGCCAGCGAGAGATTGAAATTGAGTCTTATTGAGTTTGACCGGATTTGCCAATTGCATATTAATAGGCTCCTTTAAAAAATACATTTTATAATTGTGGAACATCTGAACTGGTTGGACGCTTATTTTCTTGGTCATGTTTGATTTATGATCTCTATAAGGTGGTGACGCACTTTTATACCCTTGACAGATACTGATTAACCAATCAGAATCATGCATGATAAGTGCATGATAATTGCATGTTAAGCGCGTGACTATATGTAAATTAACCCGTTGAGTTTTATGATTTTACACATATCTATATACAATTTATTATTATTTTTATTATTATTACTATTATTATTACTATTATTATTACTATTACTATTATTATTATTACTATACTAATAAAATTACTATTATTACTATTATTACTATTATTACCAAAACTAACAAAAATAAAACTATTACTATTATTAATATTATTACCAAAACAATAAAAATAAAACTATTATTACCAACACTAACAAAACAAACAAAAATAAAATACAGAAACATTTATTACCAACAATAAAACTACCAAAACAATCAAAATAAAATACATTTATTTTCGAAAAAGTTGGTATTTCGAAGAATTTCTAACTGATTTTGCCAGGCACCATTCCACATAGCGCTGGTATCGAAAATTGCAGCAGCTACACCCCAGAATGCAGGGGTATTCGGGTTCCATCTCCTTTGGTCTTCTGTCAAGCTTAATATCCCATAGAGCTTGATCAATTATGTTAAAAATCCATATGTTGGTGGTTGTATAGACCAAATCTGGAATTACTGATTCAGGCTGGTCTTTGACTATTGCTCTGAGTTGAGGATAGAAGAAGAATAACCTTTCCAGTAATATGGCCTGATATTTATCTGGAAACAAAGATATTAATATTAATAAATAATAAATAATAAATTTACCATAATTTTCGATCTCTTTTTTGCTTAATTTTGTACTTGTCATCATAATATTTTCCATTTTAAAAATGAAATAAAATGAATAAGCAATTTGTTTTAATCAATCATTAGCCAATCAGATATCGACCAATCCGGTGATTTCATTTTGTATGTCACAAACAATATTTTTGTACTCTAGATTTCGCACCCCTAATATGACTATTTTGCCACTAGCAAACACGTTAACACACATTGGGTTGTATTTTAAAAGCCTCAATGCAGGAAATAATTCTGGCTCGAACATACAAAGACATTTTGTTGACATGTTGTATAGATTGATAGATTGTCCTATATCCATGGTAACTGTAATTGACTGTATTTTAAGATCCTTTATTCTATATTGTAATTTATTGACATCTAAAGGTTTCTTACATCCCATGATTCTGCATTTGCCTGATTTGAAAAATATTATAGGGTATTTTCCACTCCTATCTACAATTTGCTGGGGTTTACCATTTGGAAACGTCATTTTTGATACATCGAAAGTTCCTTTATAATTTATATTTGATAACATAATTAAACAATAAAGAAATATTAAGCTATATATATGAGTTTTTAGGAAGAGTTCATTAAATCATATAATATAAACAAAAACCTATAATTATACAAATTAATAATGGAATTAAGAAATGATGCTGTATATCAAATCGTCGGCTCAAGTGGTAGTGGTAAAACTATGTTTGTGTGTAAATTACTGAAATCTAATTTATTTCAAACAAAATTCAACAAGATTTATTGGCATAAGGGTGCAGATGAAGAACATGGATTAACTCAGGATAATTTCTGTAAATTGAAAAACATGAAAATAGTAAAGGGTTTCGATAAAAACTGGTCAAGTCGTTTAAGGAAAGGTGATGTCATCATTATCGATGATTTGTATCAGGAAGCTAATAAAGAAAAGGATTTTAATAATTTATTCACAAAAATCAGTAGACACGTTGGTGTTACTGTGATCTTTATTACTCAAAATCTATTTCATCAGGGTGGCGCTCATCGAACAAGGAATTTAAATGTTCAATATTTAGTTATTTTCAAGAATCCTAGAGATGCAACAGTTATTGATTTTCTTGCTCGACAGGCATACCCTAATAATCGTAATTTTCTCATCAGTGCATTTCAAGATGCTACAAAATCACCACATGGATATATATTTCTTGATTTCACACAACAATGCAATGACGATTTACGGGTAAAAACCGATATTTTCAATAAAGAAGGTGCCATGGTATATAAACAAAGCTGAAAACTTTAACATGTAAAAATGTTTATGAAATCCAGGCTTAAAAATATCCGAAAACTTAGACAAAGTATTAAAAAGACTATAAATAAAGTTCCACCAAAAACCAGTTATACACCATCTAAAAAGCTAATAACCGAGAATTACCCTGCAATGAATCTAATTTCGAAAAACATTATTAAAAAGAGTAAGAAAACAGATAAAATTGTAAAAAATCATAGGAGTTTCCCATATTTTAATGCATTGTTAAAGGCTTCGAGTATGAAAAGAATGTCTATTTTACAATCATTTCCAACTTTTGTTGTCGATGATTTACTCAAAATTCTATTAAAAGTAGTCAGAGGTAAAATTAAAATCAGTAATTCTAAAAAACTAGTATTGAATAAACATCGTAAGCCTTTGTTATCACTAGTAAATAATAAAAATCGTAAGCAAATGAGAAAAATCATATATAAACAACAAGGTGGTTTTATCGGAGCAATGTTACCATTAGCATTATCATTATTATCACAATAAACGATGGGTCAATCATTACCTAATGTTAAATTAAAATTTAAATCATCTTGTTGTAATGGAGAAGATTTGGACGAACCCAGAAGACGAAGCAGGTTTCGGTGGAGTGGCAAAATTAAAGAAAAGAGTCCCAAAGTCGAAAAAGGAAACGCAAAAGTGGTTGTCAGATCAGCTTGCGTACAGTTTAAACAAACCAATGCGGAAAAGATTTCCAACGAGAGCTTATAAGACATTCGGTATTAATGATTTATGGCAAATGGATTTGATGGAGATGATACCGTATTCAAAAATTAACAAGGGTTATAAATATATTTTAACGTGTATCGATGTTTTCAGTCGTTTTGCCCGCGGTCTACCAACAAAGACAAAATCTGCAGAGGAAATATCTAAAGCAATTAACTCAATGTTTAAAAATGGGCATCCAGATAATTTGCAAACCGATTTAGGTATTATTATTATTATTTTTATTATCATTATTATTATTATAGGCAAGGAATTTTACAATAGTAAAGTTAAGCAAATCCTGGATCGTCTCAAAATAAATCATTATTCTGTACATTCTCAATACAAAGCCGCTCATGTTGAAAGATTTAACCGGACATTGAGGGATAGATTGAAGAAATATTTCGTGCATCAAGGTAATAAAATATGGATAAATGTATTACCGAAAATACTTGTTAGTTATAATAATTCATCACATCGAGGTCTGAATGGTTTGAGACCCGTAGATATCAGTTCAAAAACACGAGTACGATCTAAAACAGTTGCTATTACAAAACCAAAATATAAAGTTGGTGATCACGTTAGAATTAGTAAAATATCTGCTTCACCTTTCATCAAAAATTTCGATAGTAATTGGAGTGATGAGGTATTTCAAATAACTAAAATTAATACTAAACAGAGTCCTGTAATGTATGTTATTAAAGATAGTGATAACAATGTAATACAAGGGAAATTCTATGAACAGGAATTACAAGTTATTTCCAAACCTACAGTGTTCAGAATTCAGAAAATATTGAAAACTAAAATGGTGGGTAAGGATAAACAATACTATGTCAAATGGCATGGATATCAAAAACCCTCATGGATATCATCAAAAGACCTAGTAAAATGAGTTTCTATACAATTTTATCGAGTAATAGTTGCCCACTAATCCATCCGGAAAATCAAGCAAGTAAATTTATGGTTGATCTTCAAAATCCCATTTATTTACATGGAAATTGGGAAGTTGCTTTGCAAGACTTTACATTTGTGTACAATACATTCCCATTTTATAGTCATTGTAAAATCGATTCAAGAAACGTGTTCCCAAAACCTGTAGTGGTATTTTCACAATCAATAATTTTGAACGATATTGTCATATTCCAAATCAAATTTTAGATGAAAATAGTGGCATGTTTTTCAAAGATGGATTGAATGTTAGTTGTGATTTTAGCCCATTTACAATAAAGTTTGAAAGTATTGAGGATGCCAAGCGAATGGGTTGTGATAAGCTTAGCATTGTTGTTCCTGGAACTGAATACCTAATACGATTCAAAACATTTGATGAGAAAAGTGTAACGATCGAGAACATCAAAATATCTGTATCATATATTAATGAGGTGGAAGATACATTTACATTTACTAATGAATTATATATTGAAACACTTGAAGAATTACATAAATATATTTCATTAAATTGTTTACACATATTTAAAACTATTGAATTTCTTAAAGATGGAATATGCAAATTCAGTCTGAATAATAACATTTGTGAAGTTACATTTGATAAGAATTTGGCTAATACATTGGGATTAGATAAGCAAACATATAGGGCAAGTACTTTTGGTGTACGCAAACCAAAAATAATAAAACTTCATAGGCAAATGTTCATATATACTAACATGATCGATCCTATAATTGTTGGTGATTCTTTGGTTCCTCTTTTGAAATCTGTTTGGGTTGATAAACATGACCAGGATGAAGTTGTCAATATAAATATCGATAATCCCATGTACTTACCGGTATCAACATCATGTATAAACAATATAGAAATAAATATTCGTGATGATAGTGGTAAATTTATTGAATTTAGTAAAGATACAAAAACTCATTTGACATTACATTTTCGTAAATTAGATGGCCAATAACGATATTATTAGTATGTATAGTGGTAGCCAAAGTGGTGGCGAATTACCATATTTTATTGGTAAACAGTATGGATCAGGTTGGTTGAGAACAATTGGTAGATTTGCACTTCCTATTCTTAAACGCATTGGTAGTTTTGGCATGAAAACTGCTAAAGATGTGATAATGAATGAGCAGAAAATATTACCATCGCTGAAATCAAATGCATTATCCGAGTTAGGGAAAGTTCTACCTAGTGTTGCAGGTATGTTTCAAAAACCCGAAGCACCGGCACCGATTCCAAAACGTAAAAGACATCATAAACATATAAACAAACGAATGAAAGGACATGGAACTATATTTCAAAAATGATTTGTGGTAAATCTGAATTGTGTTTATTTGATAGACCATCTCCCCAAGCAGTAATTGAAATGGGGGCCTTTGAGGATGTATTCCCGATGAATTCTATTATGGATAGTAGAACTGATATTGAATTTTATATTAATGGTTCCCAAACTGAATATCTAGATTTGAACGATACATTGTTAACTGTTCAGATCAAAGTTGTAGATAAAGATAGAAAACCATTGGGTGAACCTAGTGATGTAATACCAAACAATTTCTTGTTTCATACACTTTTTAAAGATGCAGTTCTCGGATTTAATAATATCAAGATTGAGGGTGGAAACAGTACATATATTCACAAAGCTCTAATAGAAACTATTATAAATTACAATAGTGATACTAAAAATACATGTTTAACTCCTATGGGTTATGGTAGTGATGATGATAGGAAAAAGTGGATTAAAGGCTCGAAATTATTTACCATGTGCTCATCATTACAACTCGATTTTATGGATCAACCGAAATATTTACTCCCAGGTGTTAATGTACACATTAGATTGAAAAGATCTGATTCGGCATTATCACTAACAAGTGCTACCACAGCACCAATTCTTCAATTAGTTGATGCAAAATTATTGGTAAGAAGAGTTCGTGTTGAGCCTTCTGTATTAGCCGGTCATCAATTGGGGCTTAATTCTAAGCATGCAATATATCCATTGAAAACAAAGGAAATTGTTCAATTTGCAATTGCTAAGGGTTCAGCTTCTTTCTATAAGGAACAAATATTTGGAGATAGAAGAATGCCCAACTTTATATTGGTAACATTTCAAAGTGAATCTCAATATAATGGATCATACTTAACATCGAGCTCAATTTTTCAAAAACTTTGGTGTAACATCGCTAACTTTATCGAAAAATAGTGATTATAGAGAAACATATACTCAAGATTTCGAAAATGATAATTATTGTGCATATATATGCAGAGTATAGTTAGAAATATGGGTTATTTGGATAAAAACCTTAATTGTGGTATAACTCTTGATGATTTTAAAAGCAAATATCCATTCTTCACATTTGTTTTGGCACCCGATTTCAATTTAAAATCAGAGTCAATTACCTCAAAATGGTAATTTACGATTAGATATAAAGTTTGCTAAAGCTACAACTGAACCGGTACATGTTGTAATATATGGAGTATTTGAAAATGAGGTTCAAATAAATGCAAACAGAACAGTGTTGGTTTGAACGAACATTGTTGGTTTGAAAATGTTGGTATAAATGTATAGATAATTTATGATAATTTGTCATGGAGTAAGTTTTTAAATGTATTATTAATATTATTGATGTAGTTCTGATCAGGTCTATCGAATTGGAAAACAAATACTAGGACATGAATTTTTAGGGGTTTTTCCTCTTGATAAAATTCCATATTTACGTAATAATCAAGCCATAATCGTCAATACTCAATCATCTCATCTCGGTGGAGAACATTGGTTAGCAATATATATGAAGCCTAGCAAGATATTTGTATTTGATCCTATGGGTTTCTATTATCCGGCTTTAATGGTTTCGAAACTGCAAACAATGGGTAAACCTATTGTCTATAATAAAACTATGTATCAAAAACCATGGACCTTAACATGTGGTCAACATTGTTTAGCTTGGTTATTATCCAAGAGATTTGATGATTAATAAATGTATTAATGTTTATTGTTATGTTTTAATTATTAATATTTTTTTATTTATTATTATTTTTATTATTATTATTATTTTTATTATTATTATTAATATTATTATTATGTGTTTAATTAAAGCTAATGCATCATCACAAAGACAGTGCATATTAAGTGCGTGATCACAAAGACAGTGCATGATAAGTGCGTGATCATCACATGATAAGTGCATGCATACACAAAATTGAATAAAGAAAACACATGCAAACTCAATGTATGTATGTGATTTACAAAGAACGCATACAGTCACAGGGTAGACTGCATGTGTTTTACAAAGAAAACATGTCTAAAAATCTCTCACCTATATGTGTGTATTGCTAAAATGTGATTGGCTAAATCCTGAAAATATTATTCTCTTTATAAACATTGACAAATGTAGAATTTGTCACAATTATTTCAAAATTTTACTCGCGGGATTTCAAAAAAATATAATCAAGATGGAAAACGATAGTATTTTAAGAAAATTATTGGCGGAGGGAAACGGTAAGTTTTTATTTTATTATTTCTTTTATTTATTTATTATTAAGGTACATTTAATTGGTATGATGTCACCGAAAAAGATAACGAAGTTATTATAATTGAGGATAGTGGTAAATTTATTTTATTAAATTATTAATTTATTATTATTATTGTTTTAGAAGTTATTGTAACACCGACGGAAATCATTGTTATTAGTGATAGCGAAGACGAAATCGATCATGGTAAATTTTTTATTTTATTTTATTATTTTTAAAGCCATTTTAGTAGATTTGGATGGAGATGAAAATGCTGATGCCCCCGTTTCTGGGGAAGATATGGATACCCACAATTATGCCCCCGTTTCTGGGGATGCCCCCGTTTCTGTGGAAGACCACAATTATGGCCCCGTTTCTGCTGACGTTTCTGGGGAAGACGAGATTTCATATAAAAAATGTAGGATTTTTATTATTCTTAAATATTTTTAATATATTATAATGAACATTATTATTTTTTAAATATGTTAAGGAGCATTATTATTTTAAAATTTATCATTATTTTATAAGAGTATTTTAATGAGTATAAGTTAATAATATGTAAAGTATTATAATACTTTAAATATTATTAATTTATAATAGAAATATATGATTTGAAATATGAATAGAAATATATGATTTGAAATATGATTAATATTATTTGATTTATAATCAGAATATCAATTTATATTAAAAATATATTATTTGAAATAGAAATATATTATTTGATTTGTAATCAGAATATCAATTTATAATAGAAATATATTATTTGAAATATTATTTGAAATAGAAATATATGATTTGTAATCAGAATATCAATTTATAATAGAAATATATTATTTGAAATATGAATAGAAATATATGATTTGAAATAGAAATATATGATTTGAAATATGATTAATATTATTTGATTTGTAATCAGAATATCAATTTATAATAGAAATATATTATTTGAAATATGATTTGAAATAGAAATATATGATTTGAAATATGATTAATATTATTTGATTTGTAATCGGAATATCAATTAATAATAGAAATATATTATTTGAAATATGATTTGAAATAAAAATATATGATTTGTAATCAGAATATTAATTTTATAATAGAAATATTTGATTTGTAATCAGAATATTAATTTATAATAGAAATATGTGATGTATTTTCATAATAGAAATTTATGATTTATAATACGAATATTAATTTATAATAGAAATAAGTGATTTGAAATAGAAATATTATTTGAAATATTATTTGAAATAGAAATATATGATTTGAAATACGAATATTAATTTTTATAAATATTTACATAATTATCATCATTTATATATTATTATTTGATTCATATATGATTTAAATAATAATAAACATTTGATAATAATTACATATTTATCAGGTCGTTTGTATAAAAACTATTGCCAATCTGGAATTGGTCATAACTCGAAATGCCATACGACTATGGAAAGTTACTATGGTCATAGATTCTATGGCATCGACTTTTTTATTTGCCTTAAATGCGATACAGCCCAAGACATTGAATATCTAGAGTTTTATAAGAAACACTCTAGCCATTTAAATCAATTTAAAATTAATAAAAAGGCATTATTTCAAATGATTAATGCGAAAAATGCTAGTAATAATAATAATAACACAAACAATACAAAGATCACTAAAACAATAATACAATTGTTACTAAAAAATCAAAAAGACCTGCTGATAAAATCGTGCCGTGTATCCCTGCTAAAATTAAAAAAATAGAAATCATCATTAGTGATGACGAAACTGAATATAATCAAATAGGGGGTTCTGTAAATATTGAAATAAACGATGAACCTGAAATAGAGATTGACTTAAGAGGTTCCCGTAAAAATATTCGATTTGATTTAGAAAATCAAAATCTTGTTCAAATCGCCCTAACTGATAAACTTGTAAATAAATTACAACTCGAAATAAAGAAAATGGGATCTGTAAAAGTTCAGTTTACAGCTCTCATTCAATTTGAAAAAGATGGGAAATAAAAGATAATTTCTTTTCGAATAGCGCATGTGTCTTTTCCGATAGTTTTCTTGTTGATGGTGTGAGTCGGTTAAATGAGAAAATCGAAAAATTCACATATTTAGGAAGTGGGTGGCGCGTAGTTAAGATTCGCGAAATCGATTTTATTTTAACCACGTATTATCCTGTAAGTCGATTAGCCGGGCATAGTTTTATCCCTACGCCTGAATCTCTAGTAGGTAAAAAGGCTATCGTAAACGTTAAAAACACAGATCATTCGTGTTTTATATATAGTGTCTTATCGATTTTAAAGCGTGATATAGTTTTAAAGAATAGGGAGCGTGTTTCTTCTTACACTACTTTTATGGATGAATTGAATTATGATTCAATTACAGATTGTCCAATGAGACTCTGTAACATACCCAAATTTGAGAGAAATAATAGCGATTTAAATTTAGCCATCAATGTCTTTGAATATAACAACACCCCTTCTAAACAATTGAATGACATTGATTATGTACCTCATCATCCTCACCTTGCCTTAATTCATCGAACAAAGGTTATCGGTGGTAACCCGATTAATCTTTTATTATTACAAGACGGTGATAATTTTCATTATACCGCAATTTTTAATTTAAATAGACTGTTGAATTGTCATTCGAGTAGTGAATGTAACACCAGAATTCGCGTAAAATGGTGTCCCCATTGTTTAAACGGTTTTTATTATGATAAAACCTTTAAGGCCATGTTGATTTGTGCGCTAAAAATCAAATAGGAACAACCCTATACACGCTCCCTGAAAATAAAAACTTAATATTTAAAAATTATTCTAAAATGATTACCCCACCATTCGTAATTTATGCGGATTTTGAGGCTGTTTTGCCTAAAGATGTAAAACATCATCAAATACACATGCCGATATCAGCAGGCTTATTATTAATAAATAATTTAACAAATACTACACAATATTTCAGTTTTATAGGCTTGGAATGTGTATTGGAATTTTTAAAGAAGGTAGAGGAAATTGCTGTCACAATTGTCCTACCATATTATGAAAATCATGGTAAAAAACCTATGAATAATCTTACTTCTAATGAGGAACAGCAGTTCATCGCATGTAGAACTTGCTATCTTTGTAAAAAACTTATTAGAAATAAGGTTAAGGACCATGATCATTTTACAGGTCAGTATCTTGGTGCTGCCTGTCGTAACTGTAATATAAATAGGAAAATAAGCAAACAGTTACCTATC
The DNA here is from genome assembly GCA_022537955.1 of Schmidtea mediterranea. Classification (NCBI taxonomy): domain Eukaryota; kingdom Metazoa; phylum Platyhelminthes; order Tricladida; family Dugesiidae; genus Schmidtea; species Schmidtea mediterranea. The sequence goes on along the minus strand of CM039680.1, from coordinate 22,670,391 downwards.
GTCTTTCATAATTTGAGAGGATATGACCTTCATCATATTTTAAAGTATGGATTGAATGAATTTCCGTCTTGGAAATTAAATATCATTCCTACAACAACTGAGAAATTCATATCTTTGATTGTAAATATTAAGAAATTAGCTGTTAGATTTATAGATAGTATGCAATTTGTAAATTGCTCTTTAGCCAAGGCTGTAAAAACTCTTACTGATCTACCTCTAACTTGTTCTGCTTTTGATGGTCTTATTGTTAAGGCAAAGGGTATCTTTCCTTATGATTTTGCAGTATCACTAGAGGTCCTTGAATCGACTTACGAACTACCTCCAAAATGGGATTCTGTATCTGATGATGAATATGCTACCGCCCAACTAATTTGGACACAGCAAAATTGCACTACAATGTTAGACTATATGTTAACTTACCTAAAATTTAGACGTATTCCTCCTTGCAGACTATTTTAAGCAATTTCGCGCAAAGGCTATTGCTTACAATGGTTTAGAACCTCTGAATTTTTATGGAATTCCTGGAATGTCATGGGCGTCCGCTCTCATGACATTAAAGGAATCCATAGAACTTTTGCAGGACATGGAAATGTTTAATTTCTATGAGGGTGGAATACGGGGTGGGTTAACATTTGTTAACAAACATCATGTTGCAAGTTCTGAAGATACAGAACTCTTGTATATCGACATTAATAATTTATATGGTTGGGCACTTAGCCAAAATCTTCCGTATGGTGATTTTGTTTGGGTGCATGATAATCTGAATGATGTGCTGAGTGAATGTGTGAATGCGAATATTGAATTCCTTCCGTATGGTTATACAATGGAAGTTGACATCAATATCCCTGAGCGTGTGCATCAGTATTTGAATGACTTTCCGCTTGCTCCTGAAAAAATGTGCCCGCCCAATTCAAAAGTTGAGAAGTTAATGCTCACGCATTACAGTAAGAAGAACCATGTTCTTCACTGGAGACTTCTCAAGCTGTATATAGAATTGGGTGCAGAAGTTGAGTGTATTCATAGGGCAATTAAATTTAAACAATCACCTATTTTTAAAGAATATATACAAAGAAATACAGATTTACGCTCAAACACAAAGTGCGAGCTTTATAGAGATTTGTATAAATTATTTAATAATAGCCTATATGGGAAGTCCGTTGAGAATTTGAAAAAACGGATGAATTTGAGGCTATGCAATTCAGCTGAAAAGATGATTGTATATGCCTCAAAACCGACTTTCAAAAGTCCATTAAAATAGTGGATGATTTGATTGCTGCTCATCTGAACAAAGATTCTATATGTTTAGACAGGCCTAGCTACATTGGCCAATCAGTACTAGACCTGTCTAAGCTGCGGATGTACCAATTACAATATAATGAATTGGCAAAATATCGATCAGAATTCAACTGTGATATAAATATCGTTGCCGGCGACACTGATTCGTTTTTTTCTTGAGGTTAAGCACTGTAAGCTTGACATTCTTTTGCCGGCAATGATAAGAGACAACCTTTTAGATACCTCAAATTACGACCCGGCACATCCCTTATACTCGAGGAAATTAGATTCTGTGATAGGAAAATTTAAAGATGAAAGCAAAGGTCTCGGGTATAAGGAGTGGGTTTTCTTAAGACCCAAGTGCTATAGTTTATTAGGTAAATCTGATACAATGAGGGCTAAGGCGGTGAAGTTGTTGGGGACTGACATCAAACATCAGTCTTATTTGGATTGCTACAATAAAAACGTAGTTTTCACAGTACCTCAAAGTAGGATAGGGACGCGGAACCATCAGCTGTACACATTTAAAAACAGTAAAATCGCTTTGAGTAATAACGATGATAAGCGATTGTGGGTGGGGAAAAATACCAGTATCGCATTTGGGCATTATTTTGGGGTTGATGCAATAGTTAGTGACCAAGTTAATTTCTTGGATGAGCCGCTTTTCGGTGGTTCGAGCTCCAGTTTTGATGACTCTACCGAAATCAGCGATAATGGACAGCTTTTCGGTGGTTTGAGTCCTAGTTTTGATGACTCTACCGAAATCAGTGATAATGGACAGCTTTTCGATGGTTTTAATGAAGATAACATTGATATTGATGATGTGTATTTATCAGAATAATAAATGTTTTTAAAAAACTGATTTTCTTACTTTGGAATCGTATTTATCTAGAAAACTTGTAATAGTTTTCATTTTTATTATGAAATTATATATAATTTTTTATAATTTTAATTTTAATTTTTATTTTTTCATGCAAAAACCGCAGCGTGACGAAACGCGAAATATTACTTTATAGAGGTTTTAAATGTGATAACACTTTGTATTTATTTTTATAATTAAATCTTTGTTTTTTTATGAAGTTGTTTTTGTAAAGTTGTTTTTGTTTTTATATATATATATATTTGTTTAATATATTATTATTATTATTATTATTAATATTATTATAATTAATATTATTATTATTATTATTATAATTAATATTATTAATATTAATAATTTTATAAGTAATAATTATTTTAATATTAATTTTTATAAGTAATAAGTATATTAATAATAATTTTTATAAGTAATAAGTATATTAATAATAATAAATAATACTATTAATATTAATAATTTATAAGTAATAAGTATTTTAATAATAATTTTTATAAGTAATAAGTATTTTAATAATAATTTTTATAAGTAATAAGTATATTAATAATAATTTTTATAAGTAATAAGTATATTAATAATAATAGTTAAAGTTTTTATAAGTATATTAATAATAATAATAATAGTAATAATAATATTATTAATATTAATAATAATAAAAAAAAATAATTTACAAATATATACTACTTATTTTTTATATGTAGTAAATTTAAATTTAAAAATGTTTAAAAATTCCATGACCTTGACCTTGAATGACCTTGACCTTGAATGACCTTGACCTTGAATGAACTTGAAAAATAATAATAATAATAATACTAATAATAATAATAATAATAATAATAAACATAATAATAATATTAATAATAATAATAATAATAATAATAATAAAATAATTTACAAATATATACTACTTATTTTTTATAAGTAGTAAATTTAAATTTAAAAATGTTTAAAAATTCCATGACCTTGACCTTGAATGAACTTGACCTTGAATGACCTTGACCTTGAATGACCTTGAAAAATAATAATAATAATAATAATAATAATAATAATAATAATAATAATAATAATAATAATAATAATAATAATAATAATAATACTAATAATAATAATAATAATAATAATAATAATAATAATAATAATAATAATAATAAAATAATTTACAAATATATACTACTTATTTTTTATAAGTAGTAAATTTAAATTTAAAAATGTTTAAAAATTCCATGACCTTGACCTTGAATGACCTTGACCTTGAATGACCTTGAAAAATAATAATAATAATAATAATACTTATAATAATAATAATAATACTAAACATAATAATAATATTAATAATAATAATAATAATAATAAAATAATTTACAAATATATACTACTTATTTTTTATAAGTAGTAAATTTAAATTTAAAAATGTTTAAAAATTCCATGACCTTGACCTTGAATGACCTTGACCTTGAATGACCTTGACCTTGAATGACCTTGAAAAATAATAATAATAATAATAATAATAATAATAATAATAATAATAATAATAATAATAATAATAATAATACTAATAATAATAATAATAATAATAATAATAATAATAATAATAATAAAATAATTTACAAATATATACTACTTATTTTTTATAAGTAGTAAATTTAAATTTAAAAATGTTTAAAAATTCCATGACCTTGACCTTGAATGACCTTGACCTTGAATGACCTTGAAAAATAATAATAATAATAATACAAATAATCATACTAATATTAATAATAATATTAATAATAAAATAATTTACAAATATATACTACTTATTTTTTATAAGTAGTAAATTTAAATTTAAAAATGTTTAAAAATTCCATGACCTTGACCTTGATTGACCATGACCTTGAATGACCTTGAAAAATAATAATAATAGTAATAATATTAATAATAATAATAATAATACTAATAATAATATTAATAATAATAATAATAATAATAATAATAAAATAATTTACAAATATATACTACTTATTTTTTATAAGTAGTAAATTTAAATTTAAAAATGTTTAAAAATTCCATGACCTTGACCTTGAATGACCTTGACCTTGAATGACCTTGAAAAATAATAATAATAATAATAATACTTATAATAATAATAATAATAATACTAAACATAATAATAATATTAATAATAATAATAATAATAATAAAATAATTTACAAATATATACTACTTATTTTTTATAAGTAGTAAATTTAAATTTAAAAATGTTTAAAAAATCCATGACCTTGACCTTGAATGACCTTGACCTTGAATGACCTTGAAAAATAATAATAATAATAATAATACTAATAATAATACTAATATTAATAATGTTGGGTTTTGGATTATTTCAAGTCGGTTCTCTCTGACTCCTGGTGTTCTTTAAATTAAAACAATGAACGACCCAACGTATATTGAAACAACAGGTTCACAATTTATTATCACGCTACAATGACCAATCAAAGTTTATACGATTCTCTGCTCGGCGTTGATGCTTTGCAAACAAACAATATTCACCTTTTGATCCTTTAGTTCTGTTGACTCTCGTTTTCCTCGGTTTCTGTTTGGTTTGATCCCTTTTCGCCTTTCCGTATTCTTAATTCTATTTCTTCTTTTCCCTACTTCCCTAATTCGTTTACCACTTTTCCTACAGTCTGATTCTTCGAACCCTAGCTGAGGCAGAATGCCGATTTTCTCTGATTTTCCCTTTGCTTATATACTCCTCGAAATCAGGATGACAAATGGTTATTGCCGAGCCAATCTTTCGTTTGACATTTTCTCCTACGTGTTTGCTTCGGCTGTCATCCATAATGGTCCAACGAATCCAGATAATTAATGGCCCTACCGGTCTTCCTACGCGCGCTATCTTCTCCTTACTCTTTTCCCATTAATCATTGTGTCAAGCTAATGGGCCCAAATCTTCCTTTTGTTTACCTTTCTTCTTGTTTACCCAGCTCCGGTTTCCTTCATCTCTCGGTTCTCCATTGGCTCGGGTTTCCATTAGCTCGGGTTTTCCATTAGCCAATTAATTAATTAATTAACGTTTTCTGTTTTCATACATTTGAATGTTTTTCAACCCTTTCTAACCCTTTTCTGATAAATCCCTAACCGTCATCTTGTTGACCATTAGCTAATCTATAACTGTCCCGTTTTTTCCCATTCGATTTCGATGATTTTTCCATTTATTGATTTTTCTCGGATTTCCGGATTCTCGCCTTTCGTAATTGCTTTTTGCATTTTCTAATACTGTTTCCATCGCACTTTCCTTTACTATTAATTCTGTGCACGATCCCGCTTTTATTTGCCTTTTTTCTTCGCTTACTTTCCATTTGAATTATTATCCTAAATTTTATTTAAATTTTTAATTTTAATTTACAGACCTCAACATATCTCCCCCTTAAAAAATTTTTTCGTCCTCGAAATCTATGTTTTGCTGTGATTATGTATTATTATTATTATTAATATTACCCTTATTATTATTATTATTATTATTATTATTATTATTATTATTATTATTATTATTATTATTATTATTATTATTATTATTATTATTATTATTATTATTATTATTATTAGTATTATTATTCGTAGAAGAAGAAGAATAAGTAAGTTAAAGATAAGATAAATCTATACTGTCTACTATTTTTATTATAAAGTAACTGTTTTCATTTCTTTTTATTCTTTATCAAAAGATTATTTTGTAATTGAATTTTTCACTTAATAAATAATTTGCAGCTGAATTATCTTGTCATTTTTTTTGTTTTACGTTACATATATGTTTCTACCAATAAGCCATCATTTTTTAATAAAAATGATAATAAAGATGACTTGGTGTGATTCCTTGGTGTGAGCTTAAATTAAAATATTATCGATTATTTGATAATCTAAACTTTTTTTTTTTTTTTTTTTTTTTTTTTCAATATAATTTATTTCACTTTTAACTATAAAAATCAAACTTAATAAATTTGAAAATAGTTAAATTCAATATTTTTAAAAGGGAAAAAAAATTCATCAAACTATTATTTCCAATAAGATAGTGAAAATATTTGCTTTCCAACCGATTGTATTATAATTAGAAAATAAACAATAAACAATGATTTCGTTTGTTCAAGACGCCATACTTTTACCTACTGTTGGATCTTCATACCGTGAAAATTACTGACTGTCATCTTAAGCATCCGTAATCAGTTTAATTTAAATCTTTCACTATATTTTCATTCTTTTGTCAATTTATTGGAAAATAATTTTTGCAGTCTAATAAACACCATAACCTTTTCTGTCCCACAATTAATTTTTCCTTTCCCTCACTCTAAATATTTCAATTATTGCGCTGAAATTTTATCTAATCACTGTAAATATTCGAGTTCCTTTCATAGGCCACCAAATCTATCGGGTCATTTATCATTACTAGATAAAAATAAAATTCTATTATAGTTTGCGAGGCAGAAACATTAACCGAACACTTTAATGTATACAATTATTTTGTTTAAATTGATAATTATTTTATGCTTTGATATATTATTATTGAAAGAATATTTTCGCACAGTAATATTATTTATATATAAATTAAATATAGTAAATCGATAAATGACAACTAGGAATATACTAGATAGGCAGTAAACAAGTTATGCACAGGGTAGGAAATCAAATCCCTGATTGGATCATATTTTTGCATCGATAAATGACAACTAGGAATATACTAGATAGGCAGTAAACAAGTTATGCACAGGGTAGGAAATCAAAATCCCTGATTGGATCATATTTTGCATCGATAACTGACAACTAGGTCGGCATGTAATAAAAGGCAAAGACTATTTAAGGAAATTTGTTCGATTCGTGGCCATTTTGTACTATTTTAAAGTTAGAACGAATTTTTAACAAATTATTAATAATGTGGTAATTTCTATGATTAATTTTTTTTAAATAAATGTTATCTAGAGAGAATGCATTAGCATACATGTGGTCAAGCTGGAGTTCAAATGGGTAATGCTTGCTGGGAGTTGTATTGTCTGGAACACTGTATACAACCGATGGAACAGATGCCTAGGGATAAACTAGGAGTGATATTCTTAACACTTTCTTCAGTGAAACAGGACTGGAGCACGTCCACGCGCGGTTTCATTGATCATAGAACTAACAGTCAAGTTGGTAAAGTTTCTTAAATGTATTAAATAACTAAAATGTATTATTGACAAGTAAAGACTGGTACAAAGTGATTTGTCGTAATATCGTTCTTGCATATTGTTTATAAAATTTATTTAATTATAGATGGTGAACCAAATCGAAACTAAAGTCAGCCAATATTTCGTTGGTTAGTTATTTTTACACTGAAATTATTTGGAATTATTTCGTCTTTTAATTTTTATATTCAACAGTTTCAATTTAAAATGTTAATATGTCCGGGATGGAAAAGGAAGTGTACGGTTGCTATGTGCTGCTATGGTTGTAATAGTCTCGTGTTGTTTAAAGACGATCAATTAATTTGATTTTAAAATAAAATCTCGTTTATGTAATCAACTCTAGGGTGCGGGAAGTGAAAGGAAGGCAATGTGAAAAAATAGTTAATAAGTATGGTTTATCATTTTGTACAGCGTGCTATTCGAGAGAGAGTAGAATCAGCTCGAAGAAGAATAAACTTAGAAATAATGGAAAGGAGAACTTGTTTCATTAATTAAGAGTATTTATTATTTATTATCTTAATGAAAAGCGAGAACTTGTTTCATTAGTAAGATTTAATTTAATTCTATGATTCTAAATTATTGTATTTTCTAATAAATTACAATTTAGTCTTGATATATTATTCCTCATATAGTTTAATTCTATACTTTTAAATTTCGCTTAGATTTTGTCAGCTTTTTAAATATTTTTTTTTTTTTTTTGGACGATTTACCCCCCAGAAACATTTATAAACATGTTTATGTACGGTATACTTTTTACTGAATTGTCAGTTTACTTTGTTGTTACGGGCATACCTAAGTAATGACGCTATTGCAAACACCGATCTTGCGGCCCTCTCCGAATGATAGGTATTACCATTATTATTAATTTATGATTTAAAAATAATTTTTTGTATTAATAACTTATTAGTTTTATTTCGCTCGCAGCATGGTAAAAAGGTAATCTCCCCCGCACCGACCGACTCATGATATCAACTTGTTTACTCAGCCTGATAAGCCGCACCGGACCGACTCATGATATCATTTGTTTACTCAGCCCTGATAAGGTATCTGCGATGAACATTAATATTCGAATGATTTAACTTATCCTGCGGTTTTTGACGTAGCCGATACCTGATAGGCTCTATAATTAATTCCCACCTGTTGGTTTTCCTTAACGTAGCCCGTGGCTGATAAGGCTTTCCTAATTAATTACCTTCTTTGGTTTGTTAACGTAGCCTGTACTGGATAAGCGTTATATTAAGTGTCTGCTACCACCTTTCGTATGTTTGTTTGCAATCTTGAAGAAGCATTTTATATTTTATTTTCTTTTATTTTTTTTTTTGGTTTTATACGCCTCCTCAATTATATGGAGTAGTGATTACTGTCTTTGTTATTTTTTGTTTTGTATTCTTTTACCATGCTGTCCTCAACTTCCTCATAGTACCGAACCTTGCAATCGCTTTAAGGTAGCAAACCGGTGATTGAGTGCTCGTGTTGCTTTATTAAATTAACGTTATTGGCTTATTAAATAACTTATTTACTGTTTTTAATTTTAGTTCGTTTAATTTGTTTATGCAACTACCCTTAGCCACACTCATTGTTCGGTCATATTTTTTTGATTTGTTTCTATTTTGTCTATCTAAGCAATTTAATTACATACTTTATTTCTGACATTTTAGCCTTATTAATTATTATTATTGCTAATCTTAAAATCATTACTTTCCTGCGACTAATTATTGTCTGACTGCAGCATGGTACGAGTTTTACACAGTATTTATTCATTTTTCTTTTCAAACCTTACTATTTTAGGCTGTGCCAGAACCTACAGTTTGAGCATCATCGATGTTATGCAATGGTATTTGACTTGCCCATAACAGGTTTTTTATTTCTTTTCAGTGGTCCTTTGCACCTGCGCCGAAAGGGATTGAAACGTACCTTGCCTGTATGTGGATAACAGGCAGTAGTTTGAAGACCGACCGCCTTGCATGTACGCAGGGCAATGGACTGTGGATCCAAAGTCCGTTTGATTGGACTTGATGACGAAAAGTCACCATACCTTGTTTTTAATTTATCTAAAGTGTGGCGGTATTGTGTCCCTCTTCGCGATTAGTCTTTGTTACTATAATGTCAGACTGTATTCCTTATTATTTAGTAATTTTGTTCTCTCGCCCAGTAGGTTACTCCCATTGTTATACCGAGGGTCTCTTCGGATCGTTTGTGCCGTTTTTCATACACTATGAGTATTTGTGCATCTTGGGGTTCCGAGACGCCTGAGTGTAGGTGGCTTGGTAGGGAGCATATGATTTCTGTCGTTGCGCGCATAGCACGCAGGTGTACACGATACGAAATGGCCGATGTTGCTCTGCCATGTTCTACGGTGTAGTATCATGAGTTTCACCCCGAATGATCGTTGTATGGTCGTCGACAGCCCTATATGTTATGGCCTCAATTCATTCATTACTACTCTGACCCTTTAACTATATTTATTTTTAATGTCATTTAAAGTTATCATTCATATTTGCAACATTATTATTAAATTTTGAAAAGGTTATTCTATTGCTTTTGTTCCATTTTATCTATTATCATTTATTTAATTTTATCACTTTTGTTTTAATATTTATTCTTACTATCATTTGTCTATCATTATATTTATTTGGTATTTACTTATTTTATTAACTATCTATTATCACTGCCAATTATTTCTTTTATCAATTTTGTTTATTATTTGATTATTTGTTAATATTACTTATATTTATTACTATTATTTTTTTTTCTCGAGGACGAAAGAACCACAACGGGTCGTTTAAAGATTTATTTTTTTAGTCTAATTGATTTATCTCACCCATCGTACTTCCGTTCCTCTATTTCTTTTACTCTCATTCGAAACATCGCGAAATCGGCTACAGTGTTTTGAAACAATAAATTTCCAAAACGTTTCCGAACCGTCTTTTCAGACGGAAAGTTTCTTCTCCAAATCTGTTAGTTCTGCCCTTGCATGCTACGAACTTTGTTTAGTTCTGTATTTGTTGTTACACTCTTTGCATGACATCTCCGAGGCTTCTTGCATTCTCTGAAATTAAATGATAGTAATTTTTTTTTGTATCACTCTCTCTTTCGCAGCAGTCAAGACTCGCTTCGAATCTCAAACAAATTCACGTTTCATCTATATTGGTACTATAAACATGCACATTGCTTAATATACAATGTAATATATTTTTATTTACTCTATTCATGCAGATTCCATTTTAGTTTGTTATAATATGAATATGATGGTGGTTGAAGGATGTTAGTTATCTCTCCTTTACACATATCAAAATGTGTTAATGATATGATGTATTGATTAAGGATGAGAAACCTGCTGTTATATTAAAATGTAATGAGATATTCACAATAGTTGATGTCAAATCCGGATTTATCTCATTAGTTTATTTTGGTTATTTTTTGTTCGTTCTTGGGTCGGTTAATTGGAAAGTTGGATTGTGTGTGTAAATCTGATTTTCGTTTCGATTCATTATTGTCTTGACTTCCACGAAAACTGTTGCCATTCCCGCCTGGTATCGGTTATCCATCGCTGATATTTAGACTGTTAAATCCCATGCCGCAGGTCTCTAATCGAAGTGTAAAGTGTTAAAAAAATGATTACCGGCATCTAAATTAGTCAGTTTTTTTGTTTGTAGATATAAAACTCTTTCATATTCCTGATTTTTCTATATATCGTTACCGGTCCATTTCCAACACTCAGGGTTATACGATTTGACTCGTCTCTGAGATAGACTAATGGGTCTCACTCTTAAATCGTGACCATTGGTTTCTCACTACCGTTTCCATTTTCGAGGATATGTTCTCGTAGTAGTTTCATTAACTGATAATTTTGATTATTTTCAATTTCTCTAGCGGCTACTGATTTCGCGAGTTAGGGTGTCGAATTTACCCTTAATGATGATTCGCACCTTTCACCAATTCACTGGCTTCAACTATATATTGATTTCCTTACCTCTGGTTCTATTTCGATCAGTTTCGATCTTTTTATGTGACTTCTATCGGATTTGTTACCACTTTGACATGTTCTGTCTCAACAGCCATTGGTATTTGAAATTTGGCTTTAACTTTCGTACCGCAAATATATCTTTATCATAATTCAGTTCTACCACTGGTGCCGTATGATTGTTTGTGTAAATCAATACTTTCTATTGGTCTGCGATCTGCATTTACACCCATACCTGTATATTTGTATAAGAGTGGACACTATATGATTTTCTCCTTCCTCGATTTTGGTTACCGATATGGTAAGTCAATCTTTTGCGCTCGCAAACTGTTACTACATCAGCATTATTGCTACATTATATTTATGATTAGCCTGACTGTGTTGGATTTTTTGGTAATTCTGTTTCAATTTTGGTTTTTGACCGTTACTCTTATTCTGCTTGGACTTAAGGGTTATCCGAGTATCTTCTCTGGCACTAGTTTACATTCGATTTGCAATGACAATCATGGGTTTAGCCTTTTTCACTCAGAATGGTAATAACTTCAATTGGTTCGTGTGTCGCACACGTTGTGGTCTAAATGTCTTTTGGATTTAGCGATAACCTTTGTGAGTTTCCGCTCTGTCAGATTACACTAGACTCTCCAATCTTATTTATGCCAGGCGCAGTGCTTTTTATCGTAGTTTCTTTAATTCTTTGGTTTGTTTATTGTCAAACTGCTTTAGTCCATACTTTACTCATTTTTTCTTGATCAATCGCTTTATATCGGGTATCTCCAATATTTAGAAATTGTGTGAATTTGAGATCAATTGGGCAGATATTTTTTTCTTAAAGAGCTATCATTTAAAAAGGGTCTCTCCTGATACTTGATTACTGCATTTCTTAGAAATAGACAGCTTTATGAAGTAGTCCCAATTCTTTCTGTTTTTCGATTCAATTATGACGAGATCATATTTATTCAGGTCCATTAAAAGCGTTCACTAATCATCAGTTTGGGATGTTATGGTGACGTATCAAGTTTCCAAATGCAAATGGTCAGTTTTATTTGAACATTCGCTTTGAAAGTTCTTTCCTTGATCAGTTTTAACAAATTCTTTGGTGAGTACCATAAGCGAAATATTATGTTTTCCCCCAATATTCTAGCAATCGTGTCTTGTCTTTTGGTTGGCAATAGCGTATGTGTCTGGCATCTTGGTAAATAGTCACAAAAAACAAAACACTGTATTTGTTCCTTTTGTTGTTTCGGTAATGTCCAGAATATCCATTGCTCAGTCTCCATTGTGTGGGTACTGGCACGTTTATGGTATTTATTTTTTACCAGTATTTTGCGGAGTGTGTTATACTTTGCAACTGTTACACAATTCACGTCTGTAATCCATTGTTGGCCACGTATTCAATTTTAATCTCGATAGGTCTTGCGCGTTGACAAATGACCTCCAACGGCTCATCATGATACTGCTCGAATGCGTCTCTGTGCTTGGCTGGGTATAATTAATTAATGTTCCCCATTTTTTCCAAATTTAATATTCCGTTTGAATTTAATATTTGCTTGTTGAGTATGTAATTTGTTTCGTTTCCATCTTTTCTTTCTTATTTTGACCGCTGTCCATAATGTTTTAATTCACTTCGTTTTCCTGATTTTGAAGTTCAGACATATATAACAGCTAGTTTGATTGCAGCGTATATAGATACCTTCATTTTTTCAGGGTCACTCACTATTATTTTCTGGGATTCTTGACAGTTGCATCGCGTTAGCTTTACCTGTCCGACTATTTAGATGCTCAAAGTCGATATTCTTGGAGGGGCCAATGAACCATCTATTATTTACTGGCTGACTCGTGTTTCTGAACACTTGTAATTAGATTCATGATCCTGTAATAAACAGTAATTTCTTTCCCAATAATATTGTCTAAAGTAGTAATTCCATTACACGTTAACGCTAAGTTTCCTTTTCAATCGTGAGTAGTTTTTCTCGTGACGGCCTCTGATCGGCTTGCAGTATTAGGCTATTAGTTGTTCCCACCTTCAAATTTTTATTGTACAACGACGCACCAATGCAACGTTGCTGCATCGTCATCAAGATAAAATTTTGTTTTGTAGAATCTGGACATCTTATATGGAAGTGTGTTACAATTCTCTTTTAATGTATTTGAAAGCGTTTTGTTGCATTGTCCCCAAATAACATTTATTGTTTTCTTTGAGTAACGAATCAATGGTCTTGTGCGATGTGAGAAAATCTTTATAAATTTTCTGTAATAGCTCGCCAAACCTAAAATTGTCTCTCATCGGCATTCTTTTAGGTACTGCGGTTATTTCCCTTTTTTGATTGTTATCTGGATTAGTTTGTAACCTCGCGTGATATTAATGTCATAACATAAATATTGCTGCTGTTGCCATTCACATTTCATGTTTTATTTTATTTATGTACGCAGGGCAATGGACTGTGGATCCAAAGTCCGTTTGATTGGACTTGATGACGAAAAGTCACCATACCTTGTTTTTAATTTATCTAAAGTGTGGCGGTATTGTGTCCCTCTTCGCGATTAGTCTTTGTTACTATAATGTCAGACTGTATTCCTTATTATTTAGTAATTTTGTTCTCTCGCCCAGTAGGTTACTCCCATTGTTATACCGAGGGTCTCTTCGGATCGTTTGTGCCGTTTTTCATACACTATGAGTATTTGTGCATCTTGGGGTTCCGAGACGCCTGAGTGTAGGTGGCTTGGTAGGGAGCATATGATTTCTGTCGTTGCGCGCATAGCACGCAGGTGTACACGATACGAAATGGCCGATGTTGCTCTGCCATGTTCTACGGTGTAGTATCATGAGTTTCACCCCGAATGATCGTTGTATGGTCGTCGACAGCCCTATATGTTATGGCCTCAATTCATTCATACTACTCAGCCCTTTAATATTATTTATTTCTTAATGTTCATTTAAGGTATCATTTCATATTTGCAACATTTTATTTTGAGTTATTCTATTTGCTTTTGTTCATTTTATCTATTATTCATTTATTTAATTTAATCACTTTTTTTAATTATTTATTTAATCATTTGTCTATTCATTTGATTATTTACTTGGTAATTTACTTATTTTTATTTAAAACTATTATTATCACTGCCAATTATTCTTTATATCAATTTTGTTTATTTATTTGATTATTTGTTAATTTACTATATTTATTTACTATTATTTTTTTTTCTCGAGGACGAAAAAACACAACGGGTCCGTTTAATAATTTATTTTTTTAGTCTAATTGATTTATCTCACCATCGTCTTCGTTCCTCTATTTCTTTTACTCTCATTCGAAACATCGCGAAATCGGCCTCGTGTTTGAAACAATAAGATTTCCAAACGGTCCAACCGTCTTTTCAGACGGAAGTTTTCTTCCTCCAAATCTGTTATTCTGCCCTGCATGCTACGAAACTTTGCTTTAGTTCTGGTACTTGTTTTACACTCTTTGCATGACATCTCCGAGGCTTCTTGCATCTCTGAAATTAAATGATAGTAATTTTTTTTTTATCACTCTCTATTCGCAAAGCATCAACACCTCGCTTCGAATCTCAAACAAATTACACGTTCATCCTATGGTACTTATAAACATGCACATTGTTAATATAAATGTAATATATTTTTATTACTCTATTCATGCAGATCACAATTTTAGTCTTGTCTCATAATATGATATGATGGTGGTTGAAGGATAGTTAGTTGTCTCTCCTTTACACATATCAA
Organism: Schmidtea mediterranea; assembly: GCA_022537955.1. Taxonomy (NCBI): domain Eukaryota; kingdom Metazoa; phylum Platyhelminthes; order Tricladida; family Dugesiidae; genus Schmidtea; species Schmidtea mediterranea. The sequence goes on along the minus strand of CM039680.1, from coordinate 22,655,350 downwards.
AATGGTTGAATGATATGAATGTATTGATTAAGGATGAGAAAACCTGTTTATTAAAATGTAATGAATATTCACAATAGTTGACTGTCAAATCCGAATTTATTCATCATTAGTTTATTTTGAGTTAGGTTTTGTCGTCTCTTGGGTCGGTAATTGGAAAGGTTGATGTGGTTGTATCTGATTTTCGTTTCGATTCATTGATTGTCTTGACTTCCACGAAAACTGTTTGCCATCCGCCTGGTTCGGTTATCCATCGCTGATATTTAACTGTTAATTCCCATGCCGTCTCTAAATCGAAGTGTAAAGTGTAAAAAAATGATTACCGCATCTAATATAGTCAGGTTTTTTGTTTGTAGATATAACAACTCTTTCATATTTCCTGATTTTCTATATATCGTTACCGTCCATTTCCAACACTCAGGTTATACGATTTGACTCGTCTCTGAGATAGATAAACTGGTCTCATCTTAAAGTCTGACCATTGGTTTCTCACTACCGTTCCATTTTCGAGGCATATGTTCTCGTAGTAGTTTCATTAACTGAATAATTTTGATTATTTTCAATTTCTCTAGCGGCTACTGATGATTCGTGCCATTTTGCTACTCATTTTAAAGTTAGAACGAATTTTAACAAATTATTAATAATGGTGTATTTCCTTATGTATTAATTTTTTTTAATAAATTTATCTAGAGAGAATGCATTAGCATACATGTGGGTCAAGCTGGAGTTCAAGGGTAATGCTTGCTTGGGAGGGTATTGTCTGGAAACCGGTATACAACCAGATGACAGCCTAGTGATAAAACTGTTGGAGGAGGTGATAGCATTCTTTTTAACCACTTTCTGCAGTGAAACAGGGACTGGGAAGCACGTCCACGCGCGTTTTCATTGATCTAGAACTACAGTAGTTGTTAAAGTTATTCTGTAAATGTCATTAACTAACTAAAATGTATTTAATTAGACGAAGTAAGAACTAGGTACATAATTGATTGTCGTAATATCGTTTCTTTAGCATATCTTTAAACATTTATAATTTAGAAATAGATGAAGCAATCCGAAATAAAAGTTCAGCCAAAGTCATTTTCGTTTTGCGGTTAGTTTTTACACTTGAAATTATTGGAATTAATTCGTCTTAATTTTTATAAATTTCACAGTTTCAATTTAATTGTTATAAATATGGTCCGGGAAGTGGAAAGGAAGGCTGTGCGTTGCTATGTAGCTGCTATGTGTTGCTCATAAGTTCGTGTTGTAAAGACGATCAATTAATTGATTTTTAAAAACTAATCCTCGTTAATATTAATCAAATCTATGGTCCGGGAAGTGGAAAGGAAACCCAATGTTGAAAAAATAGTAATTAAATATGGTTTTAATCATTTGTCCAGCGGTGACTTATACGAAGAAGTAGAATCAGGCTTCAGAAAAGAGGAAATAACTTAGAAAATAATGGAAAAAGGAGAACTTGTTTACACATTATAAGATATTTAATTTAACTTTATGATTCATTAATGGAAAAAGGAGAACTTGTTTCATTTAGTAAGATATTTAATTTAATTTATGATTCTAACTTATTGTATATAATTCATAATAACATTTTACAACTTAAGTCTGAAGTAATATATATTCGCCTGCAATATTAGTTTAAATTCTCTTACTTTTAGAAATTCAGCTAGATTTTGTGCAGTTTTTAATATTTTTTTTTTTTTGACGATTTAAAACATTTAAAACAATGTATTAATATGTACGGTAATACTCTTTATACTTGAAATGTTCTAGTTACTTTGTTGTTAGTGCGCCATACCTAGAGTAAATGACGCCTTATGGCAAACAACCGATCTTGCGCCCTCTCCGCATGATAGGTTACTACGTTTTATTCTAAAAATACTTAGAATTGGGTAAAATAAATCAACAACAAGTTAAATAGTATAACACTTTTAATTGCATTTCTATTTTTTTTTCATAAATTATTACCAATTATATTAATATTTGTTTTTAAAAAGTTTTAATCTCCCCCGCACCAACGACTTCATGATATCACTTTGTTACTCAGCACTGATATGTATTTGCGATGAACATTAATAATCCGAATGAATTTTTTACTTATCCTGCTCGGTTTTTGACGTAGCCGATTATGATAGGTCTATAATTAATTACCTGTGGTTCTAACGCTAGGGCCGTGCTATAAGCTATTCTAATTAATACCCTTTTGTTTCTAAACGTAGCCTGCTGATCAAGCTTTCTAATTAATTACCCTGTGTTTGTAACGTAGGGCCATGTACTGATAAGCAGTTACTATATAAGTGTCTGCTTTACCACTTTTCGTTATGTTTGTCTTGCCAATCTGAAGTAAGCGCATTTTAATTTATTTTTCTTTTTCATATTTTTTTTTGGAATTTAGTACGCCATCCCTCAATTACTATGACGTAAGTGTTACATTTCTTATGTTATTTTTTATGTTTTTTGTATTTCTTTTTACCATGCTGTCCTCAACATATCCTCATAGTAACCGAACACTCTGCAATCGCTGTCCAGAGTAGCCAACCCGGTGATTGCAGTGCTCGTTGTTGCTTATAACATTACTTATGGATTGGCTTATTAAATTAACTTATTTACTGTTTAATTTAGTTCGTTAATTTGTTTATGCAACTACCATACCACAACTCATGTGTTGGTCATATATTTGATTTTCTGATTTTGTATTTATACTAAAGCAAACTTCTAATTACAGCTACCTCGTATTTTTCTGACATTTTAGCCGAATATTTTATACTTAATTTAATTTATTACGTAATTCTTAAATCAATTAACTTCCCTGCACTAATTTATTTGTCGAGGGCGCCATTGGGTACGGAGTTTTACACAGTATATTATTTCATATTTCTTTTCAAACCTTACTATTTAGGCTGTCCCCAGAACCTAAGTAATTGAAGCATCTTCGATTGTTATGCAATGTTATTTTGACTGCAGTTACTACAGGGTTTTTTATTCTTTTAGGGTCCTTTTCCACGCGCCGAAAGGATTGAAACGTACTTTCCTGTGTGAACTACAGCAGTAGGTTTGAAGGAACGCCCGCCTTGCAGATGTACGCAGAAATGGACTGTGGCATCCAAAGTCCCGTTCTGTTGGACTCTGATGACGATAAAATATTCACCATACCTTTTTTTAATTTATGCTAGAAAGTGTGGAGGTAATTGTGTCCCTCTTTCGCGATTAGTCTTTGTTACTACTAATGTGAAATTTATTCCTTACTTATTCTTAATTTGATTCTTCGCCCCAGTAGGTACCATTGTTATATAGGTATGCTAATTCAATCATTACTACTCAGCCCTTTAATATTTTTATTTCTAATGTTCATTTAAGGTATCATTTATTATTTGCAAATTTATTTTGAGTTATTCTTTTGCTTTTGTTCATTTTTATCTATTATTTCATTTAATTTAATTTATTCACTTTTTTAATTATTTAATTGATATCAATTTGTCTATTCATTTGATTATCTTATACTTGGTAATTTTACTTATTTTTATTCTAAACTATTTATTTATGCACTGCCAATTATTTTCTTTATATCAATTTGTTTATTCTATTTGATTATTTTTAATTTACTTATATTTATGTTACTATTATTTTTTTTTTTCTCAGAGGACGAAAAAAACACTAACGGTCCGTTTTAATAAATTTATTTTTTTAGTCTAACTTGATTTTATCTCACCATCGTCTTCCGACTTCCTCTTATTCTTCTACCTCTCATTTTCGAAACATCGCGAAATCGGCCTCGTGTGAAACAATAAGATTTCTAAACGCTCACAACCGTCTTTTCAGACGAAGTTTTCTTCCTCCAAATCTGTTTATCGCCTGCATGCTACGAAACTTTTGCTTTAGTTCTGCGTACTTTTTTACACTCTTTGCATGACATCTCCGAGGCTTCTTGCATCTCTGAAATTAAATGATAGTAATTTTTTTTTGGTATCACCTCTCTATTCGCAAAGCAATCAACACCCCGCTTTCGGATCTCAAACAAATTACACCGTTCATCCTTATGGTACTTTATAAAACATCACATTGTTAATATAAATAATATTATTTTTATACTCTATTCATGCAGATCACAATTATAGGCTTGTTCATCAAATGAATATGATGGTGGTTGAAGGATAGTTAGTTGTCTCTCCTTACACATATCAAAATGGTGCTTGATTATGAATGTTATTAAATAAGATTGAGAAAAACCTGTTATTAAAATGTAAATGAGATATTCACAATAGTTGACTGTCAAATCCGAATTTATCATCATTAGTTTATTTGAGTTAGGTTTTGTCGTTTTGCGGTTAATTGGTGACAGGTGATTGTGGTTGTATCTGATTTTCCTCTTTTCGATTCATTGATTGTCTGACTTCCACTAAAACTTGTTTGCCAATCCGCCTGGTTCGGTTAATCCATCGTGATTATTCTAACTGTTTACATTCCATCGCGTCTCTAAATCAGAAGTCTGTTAAAGTGTAAAAAAAAAATGATTACCGGCATCTACTATAGTCAGGGTTTTTGTTTGTTAGATAATAACAACTCTTTCATCATTTCCTGATAATTTCTATAATATCGTTACGGTTCCATTTCCAACATCAGGGTTATACCGAATTTGACTCGTCTCTGAGATAGATAGTACTGGGTCTCAACTCTTAAATTCGTGAACCATTGGTTTCTCACTACCGTTCCTGTCGAAGGCATATGTTCTCGTAGTTAGTTTGCATTAACTGAATAATTTTGATTCATTTTCAATTTCTCGTAGCGGCATAACGATTATTCGCAGTTAAGGGTGTCGACATTCTAACCCTTTGAAATGTGATTCGCACTTTCACCAAGTTCCACTGGCTTCCAATATATATTGATTCCATTTACCTTGGTTCTATTTCCGATCAAGTTTCGCATCTCATTTTATGTGCACATTCTTATCGGAAATTTGGTGTACCACTTTGACATGTTCTGTCTCAACACCATTGGTATTTTGAAATTTGGCTTTAACTTTCGTCCGCCAAATATTATCTTCATTATATTTTCAGTTCTACCACTGGTGCCGTATTTCTAGTAAACTCCAATAATTTTCATTTGTCTGCGATCTCGCATTTACAGCTCCATACTATATTTGTTAGAGTGGAATATATATGTTTTCTCCATTCCTCGGATTTTGCTTACCGCATATGGTAAGTCAATCTTTTTGCCGCTCGCAACTGTTACTACCATCAGCATTATTGCTACATATAATATCTTATTGATGTAGCTGACTGGTGTTGGATTTTTCGTGAATTTCTGTTTCAATTTTGTTTGACCGTTACTTTATTCTGCTTGGACCTTAAGGGGTATCTAGATTCATCTTCCTCTGGCACTAGTTTACATCGATTTGCATGCACAATCATCGGTTAGCCTTTTTACTCCTGAATGGTAATAACTTCAAATTGGTTTCGGTGGTGTCGCACACTTTGTAGGGTCCTTTAAATGGTCTTTGCAATTTAGGCGATAAACCTTTGAGAGGTTCCGGCCTGTTCAGATACACTAGATCTCCATCTTTATGCCATGCGCATGTGCTTTTTTATCGTAGGTTTCTTTATATTTCTCTTGGTTATGCTTTATTGTCAAACTGGCTTTAGTCCATACTGACTGCATTTTTTCTTGCATCAATGCTTTATAATCGGGTATCTCCATATATTTAGAAATTGGTGGTTGGAATTTGAGATCATCGGCATATTATTTTTCCTTAATACATCAAGTAAAAAGGGGTCTCTCCTGTACTTTGATTTACTGCATTTCTGTAGGCAAATAGACACGGCTTTATGAAGTCGTCCCAATCTTTCTGTTTTCGATTCACATATGACGAGATCATATTTATCAGTGTCCCATTAAATCGTTCCACTAATCCATCAGTTTGTGGATGATATGGTGACGTATTCAATTTCCAAATTCCAAATAGGTCTGTGATTGATTTGAACATTTCGCTTTGAAAGTTCTTTCCTTGATCAGTTAACAATTTCTTTGGAGTACCATAGCGAAATATTATGTTTTCCACAAATATTCTAGCAATCGTGTCTGCTTTTTGGTTTGGAATAGCGTATGCTTCTGGCCATTTGGTAAAATAGTCACAAAAAACAACAATGTATTTGTTTCCTTTTGTTGTTTCCGGTAATGGTCCCAGAATATCCATTGCCGTCATCTCCATTGGTGCTGCGGGTACTGGCATCGGTTTTAATGGTACTTTAATCTTTTTACCAGTATTTCTGCGGGTGATGCATACTTTGCAACTGTTACACCAATTTTTCACGTCTTGTTCCATTGTTGGCCAAAAGTATTTCAATTTTAATCTCGATAGCGTCTTGCGCGTTGACAAATGACTCCCAACGCTCCATCATGATACTGCATCAGTAATGCGTCTCTGTGCTTGGCTGGTATAATAATTAATGCTTCCCCATTTTTCCAAAATTTAAGTATTCCATTATGAATTACATATTTGCTGTTTGCATCTGTAAGTCGTTTCCAGTCTTGTTCTTTTCTTATTTTGACCGCTTGTTCCATAAATTGTTTTAATTCACTATCGTTTTCCTGATCATTTTGAAGTTCAGACATATTATTAACAGCTTTGATTGCAGCGAATATAGTACCTTCCACTTTTTCAGGTGTCCCCTCACTATTATTTTCTGGGATTCTTGACATTGCATCTGCATTCGCGTTAGCTTTACCTGTCCGATATTTAATCTCAAAGTCGTATTCTTGGAGGGCAATCGACCATCGTATTAATTTACTGGCTGAATCTCTGTGTTTCATTAACCACTGTAATAGATTATGATCTGTATAAACAGTAAATTTTCTGCCCAATAAATATTGTCTAAAAGTAGTAATTCCATACACTAACGCTAACGTTTCCTTTTCAATCGTTGAGTAGTTTTTCTCGTAGGCCTCAGTGATCGGCTTGCATAGGCTATTACGTGGTTCTTTTCACCTTCAAATTTTTGTCCTAACACCGCACCCAATGCAACGTTGCTTGCATCCGTCATCAAGATAAATTGTTTTGTAAAATCTGGACATCTTAATATAGGAGTTGTTACTAATTTCTCTTTTAATGTATTGAAAGCGTTTTGTTGCATTTGTCCCCAAATAAATTTATTGTTTTTCTTTAGTAACGTATTCAATGGTTGTGCGATGTGAGAGAAATCTTTTATAAATTTTCTGTAATAGCTCGCCAAACCTAAAAATTGTCTAACCTCATCGGCATCTTTTGGTACTGGGTACTCTTCCACTTTTTTGATGTTATCTGGATTAGTTTGTAACCCTCGCCGTGATATTATATGTCCTACATAAATCACTTCTGCTTTGCCCCATTCACATTTCGATGGTTTGATTTTTAATTTTGCACTTTTGAGCCGTTTAAATACAGTTTCTACATCTTTCAAGTGTTCTTCGAACTCATTTGAAAATATTATTATATCGTCGATATATACCAATGCATGTCGAATACCTCGTAACACATAATTCATTCCTCGTTGGAATGTAGCTGGGGTCCTGTTAATCCAAATGGTAACACATTGAACTCATACAGTCCTTTGCCATCCGAGAACGCCGTCTTTCCTCTATCTTCCTCTTTTACCCTAAATTGATTGTACCCTTTGTTTAAATCAATAACTGTGAAATATCGTGCCTCTCCCATTTGATCGAACATTTCCTGGGGTACTGGAATTGGATAAGTGTCTTTCCTCGTAACTTGATTTAGCTTCCGATAATCTACGCAAAATCGTAAGTCTCCATCTTTTTTCTTAACTATCACTATTGATGAGGAGAATGGTGACGCACTATCTCGAATTATTCCAAATTCCTTCATTGCTGTAATCTGTCTATCACTTTCATCTTGATGAACGTAGGGGATTCTGTATGGCTTTATTTTTATTGGAGTTTCGTCTAATAACGGTATTTCATGCTCAATTACATTGGTTAGACCTAAATCATATTCGTGTTTGGCAAAGATATCTCGGTATTTTCTCAGCAGTTTTGTGAATTCCTTTTTCTGCATCTCATTTAAATCATTGCTTACCACTTCAGGCTCCTTGTACACCTTGACGTTTCTTGGTATTTTACAATTTGTTTCAACAGACATTTTCGATAATTTTCCCAATTTTGTTTTTGGGTGTAGCTGAACCGGTTTCTTACTGCTATTCGTTATATGGACTGGTACTATCTGATTTTCCACTTTGACAACTTCGTCACATATCGGTAAATCATATTTTTCGACTAGCGTTTGATTTGGTTCGAATATAAAATCACCACTATCCACACTCATGGTATTTGCACAATATACCATCTCCGATTGTGGTGGTATTGTCAATGTCTGATTCACAAACACTTCACCTGCCCTGTGAATTATTTTTCCTGTTTCTCCTGCTATCAAATTACCTGTCTTTAAATCAAGTGAGACTCCGTCCAGCTGCTCTAATATATCCATACCGATCAGACATCGTACTGGGCTTCCTTCATTATGAGCGCATTGTGCGCTATTATTCGGTCTCCAATATGGAATATGACGTTAAGTTGTCCAATTATGTTTAATTCATTTTTTGATAATGACCTCACTATTTCGTCGGTAGGCTTTATTTGCATTTTCTCCTTCACATTTAATACATTTTCCGATATTATTGTGTGACTAGATCCCGAATCAACCAAAGCTTCTACTTTATGTTTGTTCATTTGTATAAATATTCGGGGTTGCTTTCCTCTTTTTGTTAATGTCATCATTGAGTAGTTGCATGGTAAGCCTAACATATTCTTTCTCTCGATCTCTGCGCTAGAAGGCTCGATTCTCTCTCCTACCATTCCTTCACATTGTAATGCGATATTTTCTACTGGTTTCATCTCTCGTAATCGATCAACTGGATATACTGGTGCTGGTTGCATAAACGATTTTGGTATACACAATTTTGTAAACGTGTCTACGCTACTCGCATTTAACAGTGGCTCTTTTAAGATTTGATAGGTTCTCAACGCTTCTTTATTCATTCCACTTAGTTCTTGATTGTCAACATATAACGGTGCACTATCACCCTCGTTGTCATTGTCATTATTCTCGTCCCTGCTCACCTTTTTCTTCTTTAATATTCGCGCTTTGAGTATCTCCAACTCCTGATATTGATGATGAGTAATGAAGAATCTAGCCAATAATGGTATGCAACCAATTACTAATTTCCACGACCAACCTGTGATCGCGTATAATCTGTGTGTTGATAGGACCTGCGATATTATTACTTTGATTACAACACATATTACATAAATTCCAATCAATCCGGCACACGCTTGTCCAATGAACATAAACTTTCCCCAGATCTTTTTCATTGTATTATACGTCGCTTTCTTGTAATGATCTGGAGTTAACAAATACTCGTAATTTACCTTCCCACTTCCGCTTGGGAGAATTGTATCTACCATCTCCATTATTACCCTTTCTTTCTTTGATGGAAATAACAAGTTTCTGCGGGCTTCCTCAATGTCTTCGTTCGAGTAAATTCCACTTTGCGATAATTTCTCTAATGACGTAAAATTTACCAGATATTGTAATTCTGTCAATTCTAAGTTTTCCGGTGTCTTTACTTCTCGATGATCTGGTAATGCAATCCAAGATTCTGGTGTTAGTCTGTATAGTGGTGCCAACAATCTATTACACTGTAAAACTTTCGGTTTCACGTCCTCTTCCAGTAAGATTCGTGTTACAGGCTCCATAAATCGCAACTTTCCATTTAAATTCACTGGTAACTCGTTGGTGCATTGGTCATACTTTGTCAGTTTAACTGGTACCGCTTTACATTTATAGCTATATAGTGCTTCACCGAAAATTCTGGCAAACACCCCATTTTCTGCAATTAACATTGGTGCTACCAAATTAGGATTGGTTATAGCCATTGCCATCCGATTTCGGAGTATTTCTTTGTTGAGATTGCAATCATTTATAATAACTTCTCGGTACACATTTTCAACAGTATTTTGACCAAAGTGAAATAAATAATCTATTTTGTTATTAAAGTAATTTGTCAACTTGATATCTCCGGCATGTATGTTTGTTTGGGCCTCTATAATCATTTTCTGAGATACATATATACCTTTATAATTTGTCTCATAGACATTTTGTCCACACTTTGTTTTAGTTTCTTTTCTCAGGAATCGCATCCGGTCTTCCTCTGAGGTTGACATTAACACTGTTGGAGTATCTTTCATCCGTAGAGGTGTGATTCTTGTTGTTGTACTCGTTGCTGGATCCATTCTTATTTTCTCGGGCTTTTCCCTGATCTGTTCTCCCGTTATTTCTTTAAAACTCATTGACTTCAATTGCACTAAATTGCACTTTTTGGTATCGACATCGTACACCAAAATTGATTCTCCTGTCTGACAGCTAGATTGTTTCATGTTGCAGAATGGATGTGTTTGTAGTTTACCAGTATCATCATCAAATGATCCATCAAATTCTCTTAATTCTGACATGTACTCTTCTACAACCACGGCTTTGTCAATTATAGCATCGTCTACTTTGTATGGCTCTCCTTGGCAATCACCATTCGACTTTATTATCCCTCGCACGGTTACAGTCTCACGGATTTTGTGGTTAAGCTTTGCTTGTAGTTTGATATCTGCATTAATTTTCAACTGTCCTGTTTGAAAGGCTGCCAAACAATTCTCCGGAATTATTTCTATCGGTCTAGGTATCGATTGCATTTTCACCATCGATGAGTGGCTCCATTTTCCACAATAAAATACAAAAGTAGTTCGTTTCACTGTACACTCTCTCACCTTTGATCTTCGAAACCCCGATTCTTGATATACATGATATTTTACTGGATTTGTCACTTTAAATTTTACTGGATATGCATCCGAACACTCTGCTACGTTTACCAACGAGTATACTCTTCCCATTTCGGTTTGGGAGCAGTCATATGCCACCAATGAATTCGTCGTATTTATTATTCCCAATAACATAATAATAGAAATCATCAACCATGGAAATGCAAGTTTTCCCTTTTTCCTCACTGTCTCTGTTTTTGGGCTCTCAGCCTTTTGTATTAACTCTTCCCATCCGCCATTGTTTGCGATCCACTTCATCAAATATTTATTCGTCATTTCAGTAGCTTTCTTTATCAATGATTTTGAATTGTCACTTTCCAGATAACCATAAGTACCAATCTCCAATATTATATAGGCTAGCACTGTCAATATTACATCTCGATCTAACTCAGTTCGTGTTAAGTCCTCAATTACTGCTTCCTCACAAAATTTCTTTTTTTCATAATTTCTTTTAATTATCGACGGTAATCTCCTCTTTAATTCCGTTGCCAATCTTTTTACAACTCTTTTCTCCCCCTCCGAAATATCATCTTCTGTTTCAGTTTCATCTAACAAATACAATTCCGTTACTAAACTTTTTAATATTCGCTCAGTTTCGCTTGATTCATCTAAACGCTCAGTTTCGCTTGATTCCTCTAAACTCAAAGATTCAATTTCCGCATCATTCTGTTTTATCCCACATATCGCAATGTCATTTTTCGTCTCAACAAAGTTCTCTTCACTTTTCATCTCATCTATGCTCGGTAGTATCCTATTATCGGTGCTCCTTTCCTCAACATCCCTTGTAACTTCATTTTCTGATCTCATTTCCTCATTTTCCATTGTTTCTAATCTCTGCAATTCATTAATTCCTTGATCAATTTCTCCTGGGTCATCTACAACTTCAGTTTTAATCTCTACATTATCATTGTCCACTTCCTCATACAGAGGCCAAAACGGTACTATTACTGCATCTTCTTCCATTTCACCACTTTGTTTTGTTGCGTACACATTATTAATACAATTTGGGTTACATCCGTAGTTTAACAAATATTCGTCATCATCCAATTCTCGTCCTTTGAACGTCAACACGATAATTCCGTCATTACCTAATATCTCCGTTGCTTTTCGTCGTATTTTCTTTGCTTTTACACTCCAATGTTCCTGATAATATTCAATCCTTTGATCCGCAATATTTAACGCTATTATCAAAGACTTCGCACTATCGTCTGCCGCCTCATAATCATGTCCTAGTTTTCGAATTACCTCTTTTAACTTTGCCTGATAACTCGTCGGTTTATTCGTATACGGTACGATGCATTCAAACAACCCTTCTTTCATGTTTTGATCCATTTCGATGCTCATTATGAAGTCGATACTCGCATTAATTTTATCTCTATTCCCTGCATACAGGGTATCCTGTAAATCTGCTAGAATCTTTTCCCAATTTTGTCTGTCTGAATTCAAAGTATTAACAGCATTAACAACTTTTACTTTATTTTTCCAGCCTGGTATCAGACCGCAATCTACTAAGTACTCCTCGTCTTCCAGACATCGATTCTCAAATTTTAGTTGCACTTGCCATCCACTGTATTGACGCAGTATTCGCTCCTTTAGGTCTTTGATTTGTCCGTAGGCCTTTACACGGAATTGGCACTTCACATTATCAAGTCCCGTCGTTTCCACTATGATATCATCTAAATCCCTTGTTGACCGCAAAGCCTTGCCAAACTTTTGCATTTGCTTAAGTATCTCATCATCTCTGTTTCCTTTGAATAACTTTGCACATAAATTTATGGCTCTCTTTAGTTCGCTTTGGGTTAGTGACATCACACTGAGTTCTGCGATCCATCGTTTCAACTGGGAGTTGTCAGTTTCCATTTTCTCAAGCAATTTTTCAACTCGGGCTAACAGTGCAGTCGGATTCTCATCTGATGCGATCTTTCGCACTTTCGGGGCAGGTTTTCCCTCACCTTCTGACACGGTTCCAATTATCATATGAGATTCAGTTTCTTCATCTGATTCGAATTTAGCCACTAGTTTGTTCAGCTTCTGTCGCATTTCTCGAAATTCCTTTTCCATTTTGTCTTGAAATTCCTCTCTCTGAGCATATGTCATGTTACTGGTGTTTGGCATATCTTCTTGGAATCTGATTGATTTCTTTAAAATAGGTCTGCTGAATCTCTCTGAGTTCCTTGGGCATGATCGCGCCATGTGGCCGTATCCCTTGCACGAATGACATTGTATCTGTCCATTTGTATTCACTTTGTCCCTTTGTAGTGAAGGTGACGCTGACGATGATCTTGATCTGGTAAAACAGTTTCTGCTAATATGCCCTTTCTTTCCGCATCGATAGCATTCGACATCACTGCTGATCCGTTTGTTCTCTGTGAATCTCTTGTTAGGGCTGGGATTTTTCCCATATTTGAACCAACATTGATTTGAGTAGTGTCCAGACTTTTTGCAATGTTCGCATTGAGGATTATTTACCTGTCCATTTGATTGTACACTCATCGCTGATCTACCGGCTTGAAATCTAGTATTTGGTCTTAAAATTGGACTACTGATTTGATTTATTTTCTTTTCATCCCATGGTGCTCTCACAGGCGTAATTGACCGCTCACGTCTCTCCACATTAACTCCAAAAGCATCTGATCTTTTTGCACTTTTTAAATTCAGCTCTATCTTCATGGCTTTCTTCACGAGCTCATCGAAATTGGAAAAATCCACATAACATAGGGCCTTTTTGATTTCGGAGTGGACTCCGGTTATAAACTGATCTTCTAACAGCTCTTTAACCTGCTTGGCCATATCTGCTTGATCGGGTTTGACTTCGAAGGCTTTATCTGCTAAAGTGGTCAGATGATAAGCAAACTCACTGACCGATTCATCTGGACCTTGAAATCGATTATAAAATTTCTGTCGCATGATTCTTTTGATATCTCCACCAACCAGTTTCAGTGCCATTGCATCCTTCAATTTTGTCCAATCATTGCCAACATTTCGTTTGTCGACTTGCTGCCAGGCTTCTCTTGCCGCACCCTTCAGATAGAGTGGGAATCTCTGAACCATAATGGCTTGTGTCCATCCGTATGCTGAGGCGTACATATAATAATCTCCCATGAAATCTGCAAATTCAACAGGGTCTCCCCCATATTGATTGACGGGTAATTTCTGACAACTTGCGAAATCAATCATCTCTCTATTGAGAGGCATAACAGCATTATCATTTGCCATTTGGACTTGTTTCTGACTTCTGAGGTTGTATCGGTTCACTTTGAGCTAAACTTCAAGCGTTAAACAATAATTTAAAATTACTTTTCAACTTCTTTTAAATCTCCCAATAATAGCCTTTTATAATCTCGTTAACACTATTTTCAAACTTCTAAGCCGACTTTCACTCACGTCAGTACTAATTCTTTTTATAATTCCTTTTTCACTAGCTTCCAATAATTTCCCTCCGACTTTCAATCACGTCGGTACTATTTTTTTCAATAATTATTTTTTCACTAACTTTCAATAATTTTCCGCCGACTTTCAATCACGTCGGTACTATTTTTTTCAATAATTATTTTTTCACTAACTTTCAATAATTTTCCGCCGACTTGCGATCACGTCGGTACTATTTTTTTCAATAATTATTTTTTCACTAACTTTCAATAATTTTCCGCCGACTTTCAATCACGTCGGTACTATTTTTTTCAATAATTATTTTTTCACTAACTTTCAATAATTTCCCTCCGACTTTCAATCACGTCGGGCTCACCAGAATATATGTTGGGTTTTGGATTATTTCAAGTCGGTTCTCTCTGACTCCTGGTGTTCTTTAAATTAAAACAATGAACGACCCAACGTATATTGAAACAACAGGTTCACAATTTATTATCACGCTACAATGACCAATCAAAGTTTATACGATTCTCTGCTCGGCGTTGATGCTTTGCAAACAAACAATATTCACCTTTTGATCCTTTAGTTCTGTTGACTCTCGTTTTCCTCGGTTTCTGTTTGGTTTGATCCCTTTTCGCCTTTCCGTATTCTTAATTCTATTTCTTCTTTTCCCTACTTCCCTAATTCGTTTACCACTTTTCCTACAGTCTGATTCTTCGAACCCTAGCTGAGGCAGAATGCCGATTTTCTCTGATTTTCCCTTTGCTTATATACTCCTCGAAATCAGGATGACAAATGGTTATTGCCGAGCCAATCTTTCGTTTGACATTTTCTCCTACGTGTTTGCTTCGGCTGTCATCCATAATGGTCCAACGAATCCAGATAATTAATGGCCCTACCGGTCTTCCTACGCGCGCTATCTTCTCCTTACTCTTTTCCCATTAATCATTGTGTCAAGCTAATGGGCCCAAATCTTCCTTTTGTTTACCTTTCTTCTTGTTTACCCAGCTCGGGTTTCCTTCATCTCTCGGGTTCTCCATTGGCTCGGGTTTCCCATTAGCTCGGGTTTTCCATTAGCCAATTAATTAATTAATTAACGTTTTCTGTTTTCATACATTTGAATGTTTTTCGACCCTTTCTAACCCTTTTCTGATAAATCCCTAACCGTCATCTTGTTAACCATTAGCTAATCTATAACTGTCCCGTTTTTCCCATTCGATTTCGATGATTTTTCCATTTATTGATTTTTCTCGGATTTCCGGATTCTCGCCTATCGTAATTGCTTTTTGCATTTTCTAATACTGTTTCCATCGCACTTTCCTTTACTATTAATTCTGTGCACGATCCCGCTTTTATTTGCCTTTTTTCTTCGCTTACTTTCCATTTGAATTATTATCCTAAATTTTATTTAAATTTTTAATTTTAATTTACAGACCTCAACAATAATAATATTAATAATAATAATAATAAAATAATTTACAAATATATACTACTTATTTTTTATAAGTAGTAAATTTAAATTTAAAAATGTTTAAAAATTCCATGACCTTGACCTTGAATGACCTTGACCTTGAATGACCTTTACCTCGAATGACCTTGAAAATAGATGTACTTTTAAACATAGAAAAATTTTTGGAAAAAAATGATGAGTCATCCAATGACCTTGAATGACCTTGAATGAGTCATGGTCTTTGTTTTAAAATTTTGATGAGTCATCCAATGACCTTGAATGAATCATGGTCTTTGTTTTAAAAATTTGATGAGTCATCCAATGACCTTGAATGAGTCATGGTCTTTGTTTCAATGACCTTGAATGAGTCATTGTCTTTGTTTTAAAAAATTTGTACTTTTAAAAAAAAAAAATTTTTTTGGGGGGGGTATGTGAGCTAGATGGCCTCTGAGCTAGAGGGCCGGTATCCCACTACTCACCCGGTTATGCTATTTATATCAGAAGCCCTCATGAGTTTTCGATGTGTATGATTTTCCTTTTTTCAAGAGATATGAATGTTGGTCTTCGTTGTCGGACTTATAGACACACATTTTATGCATTTTGTTACTGAATGTTTGCGGGCGATATATTTATTGGTTTTTCGATTTATCCGGGTAACTTTTTCGGGTATGGAATCTAGTTTATTTAATTGATTTGAGAACTAGGAACCGATTGGAGATTTAAATCAGTTTCATTATATCACCGCTAAAAATTACGCTAGTGAATAGTTTAAGTTAAAGTTGTAATGAATTAAAATAATTTAGAAATCACAGCAACGATTTTGTTTATCATTTAGTTCCCCGTCACCTTCCTTTAGTTGATCCTAGGGAAATTTATGTTGATATTACGAATTTATGAGTGCCCACTGGACTACTCGGTGTTTTGATTTTGAACCGATTTGTTATTATAATTTAGGTCGGATTTATAGGAATTGAGTGACGATGGACTAGCCAAAAGACTATTCCTTCTTCAACCCAACTTTCCCTATACGGAATGAAAATTGACGTTTCAGCTACTGCGTTCTCACGCCGTAGCCTTCACGGGCATGAATTATTGGCGTACTTACACCGCACTTACACAATTTGATTGGTATGTATAATTTATTGTCTTGCGATGATGTGTCGGCTATGGGCCGGAAAAATTTCGACATTGACGACTTAGTTAAAGCTTTTATTTGAATATAAATACGTCATATAATCATAATTGGCATTCAGCATTCAATTAACTTCCAATTATAACTCTTCCCCACGCCGACGCCCAAACAGAGCTCTATGAGGTTGAATAGACGTGACGTGGAGAAAGTTTTCGAACATTCTTCCACTCACATTGAAAATTCGATTATTTTCCACTGGTTAAGACTGGCTGGGTTTTTTGGTTACAAAAACTGATTCGAGTTTTTAAAACTGATCAAAATTATGTGAAAATGAATCGGTATATATACCTATTGTACGACCCTAACCTTGCGTGTTAAATTTGATGTAGTAAAACAAAATTTGAAATTTTGATTTTCTGGTATATTCTAATCTTAATTTTATTATTTTCGTAATTTAATTTGACAATTTTATTTTTGATTTTTTAATTGAATTGTTTCCAATTCAAATTATTTAATTTTAGTTCCATTTTCATGGACTTTCGCTTTTTTTGGTAAATTGTCAAATCTCGGTCAAATTTTCGTGTTCTCTTGTTATTTTTGTGTTTCTTTCGTGCGGATCTTGTTGCACTTTGTTATTATTTTAATTTACTTTTATGTTTTTTCAATTTTATATTTAATTATTTTTTCTCTCGTATTTTAGCAGAGTTAATTGATGTTCTATGGGTCTGATTTTAAATCTACATGCTGTATTTGCGTGCGTGTTACCGATAAATTTAAACAAAATCGTGTCTTGGACCAACAAAAAGATTGTTGATATATATCCGCCATTTTGAATGTTTGTTTAAATGAATCCAGAGATTATTCCGTCTTTTTATTTGAATGAATCCTGAGATAAATCCGCCATTTTGATTTTTTGTTTAAATGAATTCTGAGATAGTTCTGCCATTTTGATTTTTTGTTTAAATGAATCCTGAGATAAATCCACCAGTTTGAATTTTTGTTTAAATGGAATTTGAGATAATTCGCAATTTCGATCTTTTGTTTAAATGAATCCTGAGACAAATCCGCCATTTTGATTTTTTGTTTAAATGAATCCTGAGATAATTCCGCCATTTTGATTTTTTGTTTAAATGAATCCTGAGATAAATCCACCAGTTTGAATTTTTGTTTAAATGGAATTTGAGATAATTCGCAATTTCGATTTTTGTTTATATGAATCTTAAGATAATTCCGCTATTTTGATCTTTTGTTTAAATGAATCCTGAGATAATTCCGCCATTTTGAATTTTTGTGTGAAATAATGCCATTTTGATTTTTTGTTTAAAACTATCCTGAGATAAATCCGCCATTTTGAATTTTTGTTTAGGATTTGTGAAAATGAAGAAAATCGTCAAATTGGTCTAGTTTCTCCAGTTGGATTAAACTTTGACAGTTTGGTTGCATCAGGGTTAAAATTTTATTAGAACTGGGTTTTTTCATGGATTTAATATAAAAATCTTATATTTTAGTTTGAATTTCCCTATTATAACTGGCAGGATCAGGTATATTACTAGTTAAAGACTGTGACTTGTATGCAATTAGTTCCAACTGCTGTCAAACAAGGTGTGATTGTTCTGTTGCTAAATGAATAGGATATGAAATCGTTAAATTACAGTTAAAAATAAAATATTATAATGAAATTTGTTTTCACCTCTGATTTCTTTATGTGGCATAATATTTTCTACAAAATTTGACTATGGATCAAATTTTGTAGTAAAAATAAAATGTTGGAATTAACTACTTCATCAATTGAAATGGAGCTAATTAAAGTACTCGACGTTGGTTTAACCCCGATATACCAATAAGATAGGTAACTGTGTTTACTTATCAAGAATGTATAACCACTCCGTTTAAAAACATTAATGGTTAATTAATATACTTTAAGAAACATTTTCAAATCAAAGATCAGTAATTTAATCAAACTATTTTGGTTAAACAAATGAAATTAGAATATTTAAGTCGTTCGAAAAATATTTATAATTTAAAAACAAAACTTAATTATTCGTTAAAATTTCATTAAAATTTACCCTACTTTAAGAATCAAAAAGTTCGAATTTATTAAAGTTAAAGTGGTAGACTTGATGCTAATAATCCACTTTAATTTAGTTACTGGAGTCGGCCAACAACCGAAAAACTCAGAGTGAAGTTAGTTCAAGGGCGGTATATCTCAATCCAGGGTTATATCGGGTCGGGAGACATATTCAGGAAAATTTGGGTACTACAAAAATAATCACTGAGATTACGATGAAATTCTTTTCCTAACGCATTAATATTAAAAGAAAATTGTTTTTACCTCTTTTTTTCGAAATATAGTTTTTATGATATAGACCTTGTTTCATTGTAAATTTAGTGAAACAGAGAAATAAAATTATCTCTGGGGTTACAGGTGATCGGTATGACCTTGACCACAATCATACAATTCTATCTGCTTGCCAATGGTTACCCGTTGCTAGGCAACGTTGGTACTGTAACCAATGGGTCTGTGACAGTCAAAGGTGAGCTTTGTTTCCAAAACTGCTAAGACCCGGTCTACAGTTGGTTCAGCGAGCTACCGATGGAAGGTCTATGCTCATCTTATCTTCTTTAGGTCTCTTACTCACTTTACTTTACATTACATTGTCTTTCCCCTCTCAGAGAGTTGTACTAATATATTTGCGTTGTGAGAACAAATGAATGACAAAGAAGATTTTATTTACTCATACATGAAATTATCAAGATAATTTCTGTTCCAATTGCAATTTGTGTTGTTTTTGCCGTTTTCTTTCCGCTCGTCCTGGCCTTGCGCGGGGTTTTGATTTGAATGGTTGTTGAACCGGATTTGTCGCCTTCTGATAGGCTACTTGGGCTGTGGCGAACACCAGAGGGTAGGTAACGGCCTACCTCTTCTGGCCCGCCGCTACGGCTACCTCCAGCCCACGTATCTGGACCTTCTGGACTTGGTTCAGGGCTCTTTCTTTCTGCCAGCCCTTCTGTGACGCGTCGATCTTTTTGTCAAGCCAATTCACTCTAGCCGGCTCGGACCAAGTAGCTCTAACCCGCTGCAGCTCGCGGCTTAGTTGGAGACACTGTTGGTGTAAATTTGCGTTTTCTTTACGGAGGCTTTTTAATTCTTTGCCGATTTTCTTCATAGCCTCGTTCATCGTTTCACCTTAATAACAAAATAGACATAAGATAAATTTCGGAGACAAATTTGAAAGATAAACATAAACAAAATTTAAGTCCCCCCCATTATCGTTCCCTGTTTGGTCTTTTCTGGAGAATCGGTTCGCTATTCACCTTATTTAATTTCCGTGTGCCATTTTACGATTTAGATTAATAAAAGGAGAATTACTAATACCAAGACTTTATTAATAATACAAAATGTAAGATAAGTCTTCAATCGTTGTGCGGTCGCTCATCAGTGAAGCGCCTCGGCGAATAGGCGTGCTCCTCGACGCCCCCATCTTCCAGAATATCTCGAATATCTGGCTGGAGAAGGCTTTTCGGGACCACCAAGTGTACGGTTGTGTAACTCTCCAGCAACGCCGGGTCTCGATGATCGTAAGCGATTCCGTAAGAGGGCAGGTGCCAGTCCGAACTGGGAATCCGTCCGCTTGCGATGTCCTTGTTGATCCTGGCGAGGTTTTCCTTCTGCCGCTTCACTAAAAATCGGTATCGCCATTCTAATTGTTCCAATCGGTGCAGTTCACCTTCTGCTTTCTGCCGAATTTCTCGAGCTGGGTTTCGGCCCGGCTCCCTCTTGATGAGAATGCTAGAGAGCTCGACGTCGGTTGTTGATCTATTGTTATTCCTGTTCGGCCACTCGGGGGTACCATAAGAGGATATGGTATAGCCCCGATCCCATAGGGCTTGTCAATACCTCCCGGCAAATCTGGTCGGCACCGTTAATGTGGTGCGATCTGCGTCTTCCCAGTCGCTGTCCAGGATACCAGTCGATAATATATTAATGATTGCACCCAAATTACTTTCCTTCCAGCCGTTAAACTAATAAAGTCACTAACGAAATTCTTGTGGAAGTTCGAGTCCAATTATTAATAAAAAAATATATGGGTTCGATTTTGACCTGTCAACCTGGTTACTTATGGTTAATTATGATGGTTACCTAAATTAAAGCATCCGTCTCTATAGTATCCGGCTTATTTCTAACGACTTAATCTATTAATTATCATGAGGAGTAAATATTATTAGTAACTAAAAACAAATTTTGTAATTCTAATAATCCCTGGGGTGATGAAACGAAATAAAAATCGGGAAATTCTAAGAATTGAAGTATCAATTTGTTTATATCTACTTGGATAATTCCACGATATTGAATACTCGGATAAAATAAGGTGGGATTGAGCCGTACTGAATAACCTAAACCACCTCAGGGGAAGGATTCCCGAGATAATTAATTTTTAAAAAAATGATAAAATTACTTTAATCCGTAAAAAAATAGGAGCCTTGCGAATAAAACCAATTAAAAATTCAAACGGTTCATGAATTACTAAGAAGAAATGGTTGGAATATTGGCGATTAATAGACTCTCTTTTATATTAATACTCTCATTCATTTTCCTATTTCAAGTTCGTAGTTTGTGCCTATCGGATCTCATCAGTATTCGCCGTGTTCCACCTTCGGAAGGGATTTTTCTTTCTCATCTTCATGTGTTTATGAATCTATGTATACATATTTTTGGATTTTCTTAGCCATTAAATGTTCTGAATTCTTGTTGGACGCGTTGACATTTGGAGCATGGTGAATTATCGTCGGCACGATTGTTCAAATCAAGTAGGCTGGGCGTGCGAGTTGATAATATTGAGAACAAAAAAAATCTTTTTATATAACGACAGCTAAGTTTTATACTATTACGAGTTGTAATACACGCGTGATTTATAGCTATTGGGATGGTCTTGTTCGCTGTTTCCCAGGTAATTTTATTCAAAAAAAAATTTATAACGGTCGTCTACTGAACGGGATTTCGTGGTATTTTTGGTGAATTTGACTCATTATTAGGTAATAAATAATAAGGCTACTATTTACGAATTACTTATGATGAGGAACAAACCACTTCCGGGTCAAAATTTATTAAAGGGTTGATTTTGGCGAAATATAACTCGTGAGATTTTCCGGTTGTCCCTATTTTTCAAATTTACTGGTACATTATATGATTTTGCTCGGTTGGACGGTGTATTGCAAATTTATTATTGATTTATTCGACTCTGTATTTAATTGGGATTCTACCTTATTTCTTCAATCACGGTTGTTGAGATTACTGGTCTAGTTGGGTCTTATTATTCTTTTCTGTATTCAACAGCAATTATTTAGAGGTCTGGTCTCATTTTATGTAATCAACAATGAATTTTATAAGATTAATAAAAGCTCGATGCATCGATTTCTGCAAGCCTCGTTCCCATTAACCTCAAGTTGATCTTAGGAAATTTTTATGTTGATATTAGATTTTAAGAGTGTCCACTGGACTACTCTGTGTTGATATTTTAGAAGTTGAGTAATGATAATTTAGGTCGATTTTTCGGGAGTAGGTCGAAAGATAGGCAACCAAAAGATTGCCTCCCGATCTCCCTTATGCACCTATTGAAGTGAATGAATTGACGTTCGAGTCCGTCGTTACCCAAGGCGAGATCTCTCACGGGCATGAGCTATTGGCGGACTTACACCGCACTTACACTGCTCGAATATTTATGTAATATTTTAATAGCTTGTCGGTGTGTGGCTGTGGGCCGGAAAAATTTCGACATGATAAATAAGTTCATTCGATTAATAATGATTGAATAAATATATAATTTCATTTTCTACATCTCTTTTGTCTAATTCACACTCATCAGCAAGTCATCCTTGCTTATTTTTGTCTGGTTCAGTAGTTAAATAGTATCGTTGTCGAGTTATCACAAAAATGATTTATCCGTTGAGAGCTGGTCTAATTGATTCGAGTTATTAAAATCGAAAGAGTGGTTGTTTCGAGTGTGTTTTGTGTTAATATTATGTGAAAATGAATCGGTATATATACCTATTCTGTGACCCTAACCTTGCGTGTTAGATTTGATGTAGTAAAACAAAATTTGACCTTAGGAATTTCTTTGTATTTTCTTATTTTTTGATTTATTTTGACAATTTATGCTTTTAACAAATAATTGAATTGTCTCCAATTCAAATTATTTAATTTTGTTCTAACTTGAATGAACTTTTGTTTCTTTAAGAAAATTGTCAATTTTCGGTCAAACTTTTGTGTTTTCATGTTATTTCTGTGTTTGTTTCGAGCAGATCTTGTTGCGTTCTGTTATTATTTTATTTATTTTTATGTCTTTTAATTTTATATTTTTATTATTTCTTTCTCATATTTTAGCATGGTTAATTGATGTTTTAGGGGTCTGATTTTAAATCTACGTGCTGTGTTTGCGTGCTATTACCGATTTATTTAAACGAAATTGTGTTTTGGCCAAACAATTATGAGATATAGTAGTCGAAAATACCTCAACGTATTATGTGACGTATTACCTCAATTTTGTGACATTTTCAATTGTTTATTAAGATTAATTAGGTTCAAAATAAATATTGGTTGTTCTATTCTAATAATCAAAATAGAAATAAAATTTCTCAGTTATAAGTGGAACTCAGTTATTATGAAACTATTTGATATTTCAATTGTTATTCAACATTTATTAGGCGTAATGAAACTGAGAAGTTTATACAGATTCAAACAACTTTTATAAATTATTATTATACTTCTTGAAAATTTTGTGTATTTTTTTATTTGTGTCTTAAATTTTATTATATATATTTTGAAAATTGTTTTTTTTAATTCCTAAATAACTTATAAAATCCACTATTAAATATTAATAAAAACAATCACCAGAATTAACCTTGGTTTATGAAATACACCGGAACAGCGCATCTATTTTTTGTCTAATTGATTTTCAGAGACTCGTTTTTTTAGCACTTACAGTACCGACTTGAGTTGCCGCTGTCTGCAATGATTTAATATGGACCGAAATTATAGGAGGTGGCAGCTTCCAGCTATCAAGATTTGTTTTAAGAATCCCTAGAAGCTGTTACTTTTGAGTAGAAAGACAGATATCAAGTAGCCTTTGACTTCAAAAAAAGCAGTAATAGCCGCAAGAAATAAGAACTGAGATAGTTATCGAAAGCTGGCGAAAAAAATCCAAGCGACATACAGCCAGACGACTATCTAAACCTTGAAAGATGGGGAAAGAAAACATTTATGACACTAAATTAAAAAAATAATTAAACGTGTCATCAACATAAGAAGGTCCGACAAATAACCAAGATATCAAATTTGATTTAACTCTGTTGGACAAAAGTCCTTTTGCGGTTTTTATTATTAAATGCCTTCATTTGGTGTCGAAACCAAATACGGATAGAGATGTTTTGTGATTGTTAGAAAATAAATAACCAATCATATTAAAGCTTGCTAAAAAATTTAAATTTTCGGTAGATTTTTTCACCATTATCCGGGCTCCTACTTGGTACCTTTGCGGTAGTCACCCCTCCCCCTCCTCCCCTCCAGTCCCTTCACAAGGAACATTCCAAAAAAATAAAAAAGAAAAACAAATGATTTATTATTTCAATTTTCGCTTTTTGTTCATTTTCTTCACCTGATCTGTCAAATTGAACGCCTTGCGCTTCGCCCTTCCTGCCTGTGCGGCCTTGATTGCCTAGAAAACGAAACAAAATGAATCCGACACACAAACAGCCAATCATACAATTTCCGCCTCCTGATAGCACTGCTTGATATCGGCGAAATCTGCGAGCAATTCCGATTCCATCGCTTGCCGATCCGTCAACAGCAGAGGCAATTCCTTTTTCATTTTCTCCTGGATCTCCATGTACTGTGGCGTGTTGTACTGATTCACCATGGTGATGCTGACCCCCCTTTTGCCGGCACGCGCAGTCCTGCCCGCCCTGTGAGTGTAGGTCTTTGCCGATTCGGGAATATCGTACTGGATGACGACATCGACATTCGGAATGTCGATTCCACGAGCCGCAACGTCCGTGGCAACCATAATATCGACTTTCCTCATTTTCATTTTGTGGATCGTCGCGGTCCGCTGCTCCTGGCTCATGTCGGAATTGATTGGCTGGGCATTCAGGCCCAATTTCTGTAAGAAATACGCCAGCAAATTGCTCATCATTCTCGTCTGAACGAACACAATTATCGATTTCGTCGCTTTCTTTCCGTCGCTGTCGAGATAATTGAAAGCGGCAATATCGAATTCGGTCGGTTTGGCGGATTTGCAGGTCAATTGCTTTAATAGCCACACCAAATGAGCACTCTGCTGTTCATAGGGACACAGCAACATGAATTCCTTCAGCTCCGAGGATTCGGCGTATTTCTCGTCGACTGAAACTTTTACCGGATCGATTAATGATGCCCGCTGGAGCTTGGAGACTTTGTCGGTATTGGTAGCGGAAAACAGAAATGTTCTGCGAGTTCTCGGGAGGATATAGAGAATTTTGTTGAGATCACGATCGAATTGAGAACTCAACATTCGATCCGCTTCGTCCATCACGAGGAATTTGAGATTTTTCAATGTCTGTTCGTTGAATCCTTTTGTCGTCGCAACGTGTTTCAAAAACCGACCTGGGGTAGCTAAAAATGAAATTAGTTGGTTTGAAAATAATATATGATCAAATGAATTTCAATTCAAACCGATGATTATGTGTGGTTTGTTGAGGATTTGAGTGGCTTGAGTTTTTTCACATAAACCACCGATAAGTGTTGCACATTTTACGCCAATTCCTTTTCCTAATCCGTTAAATTCTGTTTGTATTTGAATGGCTAATTCTCTGGTAGGAGTAAAAACTAATGCAAAAAAAGGTTTCGGATCTTTCATTAATTCCTTTAAAAAGATAAAATGAATATATAATTTTACATCCTTACTTGTAATATTGGAATTGTGAATGCTCCAGTTTTACCTGAACCAGTTTTAGCTAATCCAATTATATCTTTACCCTCCAAAGCTGGTGGGATAGCTTTTTTCTGTATTTCAGTAGGTATTTTCCATTTAATACGTTCAATCGCTTCACATAGAGTATCATTAACACCCTGAGGTATTAAATATTAATAAAAAAATGCTATTTAAAAATATATATATTTACCAATTCTTTAAAGCTCATAGTTAAAATATTTAAAAAAAGATTATTTAATATTAAAACAAATTTAATTATAAAAAAGTACGAGATATAATTAAAATATTAGTTAAAAAGCAATGGATTTTAATTTCCTATAATTAGTTACTCAAAATTTTAAAAAATAATTTTTTAATTAATCAGTTAATCAAAATTATGATTTTAATTAAATAATTAAACCTTTAATAAAAAGCTCAAAAACTTTTTACCAAGTTCACTCAAATCCAATAATTACATCAATTAAACGCGATAAATATCTAGAAAAACATAAAATAAATCTTAAATGACATAAAACCAAAAATAAAATAATGCTGAGCACTGGTGGGTAAATAAAATTTAATCAAGGGTCTAAAGGTTATCCAATCCCCAACCAGCGCTTGCATAAAAGATAACCACTAGACACCCGCCGCAAGACGACGTTGGTACTGTGTGCTAGTGGGTGAATTTTAGCAAAGGGTTAGCCTCTATACAAAGACTGCCAATAATCTAATATTCTTTTGAGTCCATGAGCTGTCATAGAAGACCTTGTGCTCTATTTTTACCTGTCCCTCTTCTTGAACAACTTACTGGTTAAGTCAATTTTAATTTAAATAAAGAAAAAATCATAACAAGCTTAATATTGTAATAGTAGAGTAATAGTTAAACAAAAATAAAGGATCACAGGTCTTTTGTCAGCACTATAATTTAATGTCACTCAAATCCCGTTCGATTTGAGAATATACCCTACCGAATTGGTTACATTTTCGGGCGTAGTGATGAGCATGTTATATATTTCCCCATCACGTTCCGGATCCTGATCGCTTCTTGCTCGGTGGACAGTTTACTACCAGGCCGCACGAGTCCAGCTCAGATTTCATTTTTTAAGTTTAATCCAGGTCTGCTCCATACGTCGGTATCGATGTACCAGCGCTTCGGTTCTCTGATTTTGTAAAATTGCCTCTGCGTGGTATTTCGCCTTGTCTCTTCTGAATCTCTTGGACAATTGTGAGGTTCGATCCACTAAAATAAGCCAAATGATTGTTACCATAACACATCTACCACTAATTTAATCAATATTAACAATTTATAAAATAAAATCTCTATAAGTCTATGCAAGGACATTCTTCTAGTGAACTTTTACATCGTTTAGATGAGAGGAGGCAGGAGGGTGACTGTAATTTATTTTATTGTATGATTTTTGGAACGGTCTCTACAACAATACTAATACCATCAACCCTTGGCCGATGCGATAGAAGCATTATTGAGGACACCATGGTTCTCGCCTCTTTTTTATTCATTTTGGTTAAAGATATTCAAAAATGAGTCGTTGGCGTGGCAAGTTATAGTACACAAGTTCCAAAATAGGAGTTGATATTCACCATTGGATAAAATATATTATTTATAATAATATTATGGATACTGGGATGAACTTAATAAGATCCTAATGATCAACTTATTAATTTTAAACATGAGTTATGGTAATTCAATAACGTTAAATAGTGACAATAGTAACATCGATAAAGATAATAGTAATAATATGGATAATAATACTACTAAGGTCCTTAATAAACATGTTAAACATGTTAAATTAATGTATAATGATAATAATAACTAATAATAATAACAACAATGACAATAACAACAACTGTAACAATAATAATAGTAATTAAAATAATAATAATAATAAAAATAATAATAATAATAATAATAATAATAATAATAATAATAATAATACTAGTAGTTGGATTAATACTAACAAAAATAATCATAATAATAACAATAATAATTACAGTAATAATAATAATAATAATTATGATAATAATATTAATAATAATTGTGATGTTGATAATGATAAGAATAAAAATTAATAATAACATTTGTATTTATAGGGTGGATGGTAACGATAAATTATAATGATAACAATAAAGATGATAATAGAATTACCAACACTTAGCAATAATGATCTTAATGATAATGCAATGTTAAAACTGATAATATTACTAAAATTCTGTTTTAACAATAGTAATTCCTTTGGAATCGACCATCATAGTAATGGTGCAAAAAAATTGATAATGTTACTATATAATGGATATTATCTTAAAGATGATCTAGATAAGTTTTTAAGACCCTAAAACAAATATAATTGTTTAAATTCGATCAATCCTAGAGAAAATTCCGTATCTGAATGAGTGATGGAGAGTTTCCTTTAAAAATATAAACTATGAGTATAAATAATTTAGCTATATGGTTATTTCTCTTTCAATTTTCATTTTTTACTGTAGTCGTTATTCGGTGGGAATCTATGCACACTTTTTCTAAACTAATTTTGAGAATCTGCATATATAATCACGAGCTTCGATCCTAGATAACTTGCGTAGTTTTTTGAATTTGTGTTATTCCGTGGGGTTTTAATCGTTTTTAATAATTGTGATTTACCTAGAATATTTATTTCCTTAGAGTAAAATGTCTGATTTAAGTTGATTGCAGTTCTTCTTGTCGTTTAGATATTTTTGTTGGCTTATCTTTTCAATGTTTTATTCTAGTTATGATTTTGTTCCTTTATATTTACACCTTTCCCAGGGTCACCACGCGCTCTTTCGAGGGTTGTGCGATAGGAGTTATACTGAAGGGAGAATACTGAGCAGTTCTAGTAAACGCCTTCACAGTGAGTTCCCCGCTAACCACCGGTTTCATCCGGGGTAATATAAATAATTTTAATTACTTGTGTGCCTGTATTTTATAAAAATAATGGAAGCATGCGTCAGTAAAATTTACTTTCCGTGATGGAGATTCGGTCAAAAAATAAAATTCCTGGTGAAATCATAGTAACATCATATTCTTGGTAAACATAAAATGAAAAAAAGCAAATAAAAAAAATCAATGAAAACGCTTTTAATTGAATCGCAATTTAAAAACACATATATAAATCGAATGACATAATATATAAAAATAAAAGGAACAATTTTTACTTTTTTATGGTTTTCAGCTGCTACAATTTTAGAAAATGATAATAAAATAAGAGTTGAGAGAATACGTAAGATAAGATAAAATAATAAAATTTGAAAAACGTACTACTTTTGTTTGCCCAGCACTGCCTTATATATCACGATTTTCCGTGTGTGAATTTTGATACGGTAAAACAAGGAATTTTAATTTTTAATTGTTTAAAATATATTTTTTAATATTTTTGATTTTATTATTAATTTTTCGAGTTTTGGATGTTAGAACTCGATTTATTTTTTAATTATTTTATTTTTCTTTTAATTTTTATAATTTCCTTTCTAAATTTAATATTTAGATTTTCAGCTCAAAAGCATCACCTTGCTGGCTAAACAAATTAAGGGCTTACGTCGGTTTTTGCCCAACAATAAACTAATACATAAAATATATCAAGTTCAGCAGAAATTTACATAAAAATAACATAATAACAAGAAAATTTGACAGAAAATTGACAATTCGTAAAAATTAGAAAGTAAATGAATAAAACAAATTCAGATTAAATAATTTTAATTGAAGATATTCTATTAAAAATTAAAAAAAAATTCAAATCGACAAAATTTGACCAAATATCAGTAATACAACGATAAATGATACCAAATTTAATAGAAATATTAAAAAATATATAAAAAGATGAAAAAATAAATAAAAACCTTAAAAAAAGAAAATCACAAAATTTACCAAATCAGCGCCAATTTTATCGTAAACGATTTCATATTAGAAAAGCAGTATAAAAATAATCCTTTTAATTGAATTCAAACTTTTAATTAAAATGAAAGAATAATATCCAACAAGTAAGAGAAAAGGATGAAATTTTAAAAAAATATGTAGGTTGTTTGTTTTACTACATCAAAAAAGTACGTGGAAAAACACCATATATAAGTCGATTGTTAGATTGACAAAAATTAATCGAAAAAAAAAATTATTAACCTAATTTATTGCTCTTGAAGAATAGACATAAAAGTCAGGAAGATGATTCGTATTTAACGTTTAGAGGTATTCATATGCAGGTTTCTATCAGAACTTGTTTGTGGAAACATTCATATTGTTAGGGTTAAGCTCTGGGCTTTTAAATAAATGCAAAGGAAGTTAAAAATAGTGTTTGGCTACAAGCCACTATTAAAACAAAAATAAATTTAATTAAAATCCTTCGAATTATTAAAATGGCTGTTGAAAACATACACAAGCACGGCAATCAGAAATCTAAAATAAAATAAAAAAAATTAATTAAACAAATTAAAATATAACAAAATTAGTTAAAACAAATTCTAATAAATTTCTTAAAAAGCCTACAGCTGCAGACAGAAACATAATATAAAACATAAAACCACCAAAACCTTGCAAAATAAGGTTTAGAAAATACATAGGCAGAATTGTCAACCAAAATAAAAGATTTAGAGACCAAAAAGAGAAATGACCAGAGAAAAGTAACCAAAAACTAAAAATGTAAATTTAAAGAAAATGATATTAAAAAATAGAGAAAGATAAAAATATTAAAATCAATAAAAACCCCGAAAATCGCCGAAAAAGCTTCAAATTCGCTGATTGGTCTCACTCAAACACTCAAACACTAAATAAGCAACAGTCATTTTCATAGTTTTAACTCTAACAAAAACTTTAACAAAACACTTTTCAATACTTTTATGCAAATTTTATTTCGAATAACTCGTAAGTGTTGTTATATTTTGTATTAAATATATTTTCATGCTTTAAAGTTTTTTCAAATTTTTATTCATGGATGGCCGTGACACTTTTAGTGCTCTCGACAGGTCCCCCTAAACACTAATTATAAATATGATTAATGATTAGTTGAGTTTGAGGGATGTCTCGGTCGTACGTCACGGTTTATTGTCATTCACCCCTCGATACCTCTTGGGACAGATCAGCTTTGCACTGATCTTGAAAGTAGGACTTCGTTGGATTTCACTGCGGAGTTCTTGAAAGGTTGACGGAGCGATAATTAGTGTAAAATCACGGGAAGATCATCCTGACTATAGGGGTTATAACATTCAAAATGAATGTTTATGTAGGATTCAAAGTTTTTTAAAACCTGTCAGAACTGTATATTCATTAAGGGTACAACTAGGGATAAGCTATGTAAATCTTTTATTGGAAAATAATTCAATTTATATATTTAAAGTTTCCAATAATAATAGTGAACATGGAGGAGCAAAGCAGCAGAGTTTCCTTTATTTTAGCGACGAGTGAAAACAAATATTAAGTTATCATAAAAAAATCACTAGGCAGTTGATTTAAACGTTACGTGTCAATACCAAATTTAGCAAGGATTTCGATAAGAATATGACACAACCAGAATAAAGATCATAAGAATATGTCAGAGAGATGATAAGTGAGAGTAACTCCACCAAATGTCAGATGGGGGAATGATTCGCGCAAAGAACGCTCCAATAAGTTTTCGATTGACAAACGAGCATTTATGTTCCCGGATTAGTAAACCAGGAGAAATTACCAAGTTAGATTATTTAACTAGCACTTGGCTTTTATCAACTGTGCAAAATTTGGCACATGGAACACCGAATTTACATTGTCAACGACCCCATTTAATTTGATACACTCGAGTGATAACTTAAAATGCTAATCGATTCATAGAATTAATCTTAACTGGATTATTATAGGAATAAACTTGACCATAATCACATAAGATCTAAAAAAACTCTACAAAATCAGATAATAATCGAAAAACAACTCGACTTTGACTCTAAGCACTTCAGCGGCGCTTCTTTGCTACTTGACGTATGTTGGTTACCTGAATGTCTAAAAGGTGTGTGCCATAAAGAGACAATAAACTGCACCCAATAATATATAGTTTAATTAAAAATCTTGGTTTTAATTACATTGTTTATAATTTTTGTAAGTAATCAATTAATGTAAATTGTAAATTTATTATTATTTGTTATTCCCTCTCTAGAGTGACCAATAAATAATAAACTTTTGAATAAGAATTCTAATATTCACGCAACCGTACAGAATTCCGAAAATCACTCAGTCAAAAAGAGTCAATCCCTTCAAATCTAGTTCACAAGTAGAAGAAACATTACATCTTCCATGCCAAATAAAATATCAAAAACTACGTGCGGAACACGAACGCATTCTGGCCACATGGTTCTCCCCAGAAAAGTGAAAGAGTTACTCTCTCAACTTCTCCGAGCCAGGATGGTTCAATCAACCCTTGTTAGTTAGAAAATCTTATGGTTGAATTTTATTTGAAAAAATTCAACATAATTAAGCTTTTGAGAAAATCAAAATCAATGCACTTAAACGTTTATTATAAATTCGGTTGATATAATTCAAAGTTATGATTTTGGGTTCATCGTCGGCTGTCAGACTGTTTATTCCTGCGTTTGTGGTCGGTGCGCTTCCATTGGAAATATCGGCGAGCATATGTATGATCTCCAGGTTGCCGCTGTCCTAATCGATCCAATAAAGCAGTTTGTACCAATCGATTTGGTAGAATCAGTTTTGTCGGAGCTTCCATGTTCATTAGCCTAGGGTCATCCAGTTCGAAAGAAACTACGTATTCCGGAATGAAACCGTCGCTGCTTGAGATCAATCCGCTGGCGATATCCGCATTCACACAAACTAAGTGTACTGGGCCAGATTTTTTCGCCAATGAAACTTCTTCTCTAGACTCTCCAGGTGATATAGACTGCATTTGGCCCGTTTGCGGGCTTCTCGCGCCGGGTTCCTGCCCGGTTCTCTCTTGATAGCTATGCTGGGCAGTTATACTTCATTGTTCCGATCTCCAGGTCGACATGGCCAACTATTCTCTCCGTGTATTGCCAGTGAGTACCCGTTGTCCAACAAAACTTAACGGTATCTTGCTGTCAAGTGGGCAGGCACTTGTAGAGTGATCCGAGATCCGTTCATACATCCATCGTTTGGGTCTCTGCGATCTAAATGCCCATTGAATTTATTGTCATACTATTAATACGAAATAATTAAATGATAAACGTCTAATTCGAGTCATCACGTACTAAGTATATATCATAGATATTAGTTGTCGCTTTAAACGAAAATGTTATAACGTTATAAACATTAAGTACCTCGAGCTTGTTTCGCGAGCCCACATTCTAGATCTTCTTCAATAGGCGGTTGGCAGTTGTTGGGCCAATTCCGGAGCGATTTTTCTTCTCTACGTCCGTTATCCGTAGTAGAGTTGTATCTTTTAGGTGTCGAAGACATTGTTATGTATTAAACTGCTTTGTGGCGTTTATATAGTAGTAAGGTGTTAATGTATTGTCGCTCTATTGGTTTATCCCCTCATTAAATACGACCGAATTTTTCCTTAATTCGTTGATTAAATTAAAATTTTCTTATTTTATTTTTTGAATTTATTATTTATTAGGCCAATTTTCTGGCTAAGAACTGTTGTTATGCAATCAGTTCAT
Organism: Schmidtea mediterranea; assembly: GCA_022537955.1. NCBI lineage: Eukaryota > Metazoa > Platyhelminthes > Tricladida > Dugesiidae > Schmidtea > Schmidtea mediterranea. The sequence continues at coordinate 22,621,977 of CM039680.1, read as the reverse complement.
GCTTTACCAGTAGTGCGAGTCACCAGCAGTCAGATTTTTGGAGTTATTTTCAGATCAATCATTCCACCACGATTATTTTAATGTGTTCTATTATTTCGGAGATTTTATGTTGTAGGATTTATTGTGAATGTTATTTTGTGGATTCTTTGGCTTTGTTTTATACGGACAAAGTAAATTCAACATTCCTCCTGTAAATTCTTATCGTCAACTACCACCAATACCTGGTTCGTTTCAGTAAGAAGCTGATTTACCTCGAATTCGTTCCGGTTTATTCTCTATCCGAGATTTCTAGCTATTTTCCTCCTTTTGGCTGGCGGTTAGTTCTCCACCGTACTATTTATCATCTTCGAGAATCCGGCTGGCATGGGTCACTAGTCACACTCTATTAACTCCCAGACGTTCCTGCACATAGTACCATAGAATATGATAATTGTGGTCAACATTATTAAGATAAAACTATGGGTGTATCACGTCATATAACCATTCATTGGCGGGACTAATTCTACTCTAATTCTTCTCGAAATTCGTTGTTTCATTAGTTTGCGTTTAGTAAGATCAATATGGGATCTTTAGTGGTGGACGAATACTGGACGGGATGGGTCAAAGATTTTTTGTTGGAATTGATCCTTCCACAAGGGCTAAATTAGATTTGGTGGAACTGTGTATTTGGTAGATTTCTGATTATTTTGTCACGTCTGTATTTTTAAAAGAAAAATTTTATTTTGATTGTTATCTATTTATTTATGGTTAATGTTATTATGAGGCTATTGTCCTTAACCCGCCACTTACCAAGCCATTTTAGAACGTCGCATACCAAGCCGGTCATTTTGACCGACTTATATGCGGTGAACACAGATTATTTATATGTTATAATTGTAAAGATAATAATGAAATATAAATAAATAATATGAAATTTGATAATGTGATTTGACGATTTTGTTTTATACTAAGGGCTCAAATGACGGGTTATCGTAACTCACTTTATCTCGGTTATATTGTTGTCACAATTTCGGCTAACCGTGGGAATACTAAATCTAAATTGTTATTGGTGTCCTACTATTTGTATCATTTTTACTAAATTACTCGTCGGTATCATCTTATCTGATGTAAATCGTTAGCCTGTTATTATATATTAGTGTCTATTGATTCCTAATTAATACCTAGGGTGTAAATTGATATTATTATTACTTATATAGCATTATAATGAACATTTTATTACGGTTGCCTATCGTTCTAAAAGAATTATACTAGTATCGAGCCTAGATTATAATCTGATATGCAGCTTCTTATATTCATTTTAGATAACTTGATTTTAGTTAGAAGATCATGATATTCATTTTCATAAGTTTAAAGGTTTTATTTAAGTTAGTTGCACCGATTTCGAGTTTCCACTTCATTTTCCCTTGAATTTGATCTTAAGGAATATGTGTTAATATTAAGATTTTAAGATTGCTTACTGGGTTACTCGGTGTAATGAAATTTAGCCAATATGTGGTATAGATTTTAGGTTGAATTTTCGGGATATGTGTGAAAGGAAGCCAGTAAAAAGACTAGTTCCCGATCCTCCCACTACCTCTATAGATTCAATGATTTGACGTTCGAGCCCGTCGTTACACACGACGGGACCCTCACGGGCACAAGCTATAGGCGGAGGAACTGCACTTACCCAGATCGATTGTTATGTCGTATATTTAATAACTTACAGATTGTATGGCTGTGGGCCGGAAAAATTTCGACAAATATTCACATCACATAAGTTATAATTTGTCCCATAACATTTACATGGCATCTCATTAAAACACACACAATTCATTTCCCGCAATTAAGAATGCTTGAGTTTGTACAATGAAGAAATTATCACCGAAAGTTGTTCCTCAAAAGTATTTCAAATCGTTGGTTTCGACCCTATAGCGGTTCTCAGATTTTTCTGACAAATACCAATTTAGTTTTTTGCGAGAAAAAGTGATTGCTCACTAAGTGCATTAAAATCTTGTGAAAATGAATCGGTATTTATACCTATTTTGCGACCCTAACCTTGCGTGTTCTTTTTGATGCATTAAAACAAAATTTGACCTCGAATTTAATTGTAATATCTAATTCTAATTTTTCTATTTTCTTACACTAAATAGATAATTCATTCTTATTATTTTTAATTGAATATTTCTAACCAGAAATATTTTATTTTTAACCAGTTTTATTTGTTAAAATGCTGGTTTTATAAATTAGTCTATTTTCGGTCAAATTTTCGTGTTATCTTGTTATTTCTATGTTAATGTCGTGCGGATCTTGATGCATATCTGTTATTATTTTAATTTACTTTTGTTTTTCCTTTAATATTAAATTACATTTTCCTCATATTTTAGGGTTGTTTACTTGATGTTAATAGGTCTGATTTTAAATTTGCGTTGTTGTGTTTGCGTGCTATTTTCGATTAATTTAAACAAAACCTTGTATTGGCCCAACACTACTATTGAATAGATGAAAAAAATTTCATATCATCACACCAACCAATGTTTGACTCAGTCAAGACAGAACTGCCTTCTTGAGAACCAAATTTTCTATTCAATGACTCGAATTTGCAATAATTTTTAATACGAAGGGATACGATATATATTGGGATTGGATGTTTTACCACTGATGACGAATTTCATGGCATGTCGCAACACTATGTCCAGAACATAGTGGTGACAGCCAATATATTGAAGAAAATAACCATGAACTTATTTGCAATATTTTTGTAATTGTGTAACGATACGACTCTTTGAGTCATAATTAGAGTTTGTTGTGTCACAAATAATCATTTTCACTTATGACCATAATTTTTACTCATCAAGGTTGCCTTAATAGAATTGAATACTGTTGTATCTCTTCCATTTTATAACTTTAGAACTGACAGTCGAATTTCTTTATCTCTGTTTTATATCAGCACAACTTGTTTTTCTACATTGTAAAAAGAGACCACTCATAATTTTTGAGTGTCTTTTAGATGTTGGATTAACAAACCTGACTCTTTATTTACAGCTTTGTAAAAATCTGATTGCGATGGAGCAAGAACATCATGGCCATCATCTTTTTTAAATATGCAGTACTTTGAATTCATTTTTTGTTGATAATTTTCCTTTTTCTACCAGATTAACGGCACTGGTAGTGCTATTACGGCAACGCTTTTGAGGAGGGGACTATTGAGGAGTTCCTCCATCTTCTTATAATGATGTTACTTGTTATGTCTGCGAATGACGCTGTTGCATCCTTAAAACACTTTTCCATTTTAGAAGGGTGAATTCAAACCATTTTTGCCGTCGCATAACCAATGTTACTATTTGAAGATAATTGTAGCTGATAAAACAGTTTGTCTTCATTAGAGAGCCAATTTCCTTGCATGTTTGTAATATCAAACAACTTTGCAAATGAATCTTCAGTGCGTTTTTTTATGTAATTGTCATATTTTATTATCACATTTCCACTTTTCTCAAGACAGTTCGTTTACTTTGTATAGGCAAATTCAATTTTCCCATAATGTTCAAGATCAGTTGCAATTGCGTTGAATCTGCCTGCACGTGACTTTAATTCTTTGGCGAGTAATAAATATCTTCCCACGATATGACATTCAATGGGCATTTTATTTCTCTCGCTTAACGCTTTTTCCATAAACTGAATTTTTCGCCTTTTGCTTATTGCCTTTGTAAAGGGCACTACAATTTGATACCATATAGACTTGGTTTTGTCACCGAAGAAGCAGATTTCTTGCCTGACATTTTCCAGAAATCTCGAGAACCACATAATGCGAGAAAACTGAAAATCAAATACATACAAAGAGATAAGCCATATGTGAGGTATGAGGACTATGATCCTCAATAAAACGTTGGTCATGTTATCTCAAAAAGCGCTATCTAATGATGCGATAGATAGTACTGCAAGAAGTTCTTCATTTTATTTAAGGATATATCGAATGATAACTATTAACATCGATAAGTAGACATCAAAGGCTTATAACATTCATTTAATAAATTAATATTGAGGAGCAGACATTAAACGCTTACTAAATACCATTCATTTAATTAATAAATCGATAATCGATTATCAATTATTTGTCATTTTTGTAAATTTAGAACTTCAGAAGAGAGCAATAATTTCACCATTTAATAATTCATCTAATTATTAATCATATAATGCTTTTTAGCTCGTTACCATAGTTATTTATTTGTTATTAAGTGTTGCGTGATTAGCTGTTATGGAACCGAAAAGTCTTGTTAAACAAATGTAATATTGTTCTGAAATTTGAAAAGAAATTTACATAAAAGAAATTGAAAATAAAAATACATCAATATGAAATGAATAATTATTAAATCAATTTTGAAAGTAAACATTCGAAGACCGTATGTAACGACCCAAACATTTCAATGCCATTTGCTAATTATTATGAATGTGTGCAGCGAATCAAATTTATTCCATAATTATAAATATCAGCATCATTGAATTTTATACGAATTTTATTGAATTTTATTAGCATTGATTTCAATCAAAAACTTATGAAAAAAATTATTTTTGTATTGGTTATTCTTGCAGGTCTATTCAATCAGAAAAATTGCAAAAAAATAGGAATTTTTGATTTTAGCCCATGTCAAACGTGGTGCAACCTGAGTTATTATACATGTTTAGGATCATTGGGGCTAGCAGCAGGTGAACAACTATTATATTTTCCTTATTTTATATTTTATAGGAGCACTTACCGCCGGTACAGTAACAATTCCAGCTTTGATGGTTTGCAGTTCTTCCCACGGAGCTTGCGTAGCAGACTGTCCTGTTGCTGCAATAGATATTGACATTTAAAATCTAATCTCAAAAGTATTTTGTCCATAACCTTTTAAGTTTTATCTTAAACAGAATCGTTTAATTATTTTTTTCTATCTGACTGTCACGGAAGTACGTTGATGTTTATCCTTTTACATTCGTGTTTGGTAACATTTTATTCACAATAACCTTATTTATATATAACCTGTCAAATTATAATGAAAATGTAACAGCTTCTGTAGTGTTGGACATAGCAAAAATTATAAGATTCGTATTAATAACTATATTTAATAAAATTATATCAAATTAGCTATATTGAAAATCTATATCGATTTCTTTACAATAAAAATCTATTTAATTATTTACAAAGAAAAAAATAAATCTTGTTGAAATAAATGAAGAAAGATCATTCCAAAAAATGAAATATCTAGAAAAGATAATCTTGGAGACTAAAAGCTTGATGTGTTTCATCCTGCATCAAAAAATTTCGCTTACTAATCTATCAATTCCATCAGTCGACTGTGATCAAAAATTTGAGAGCGGAAATGACGGGCAGCATTCCAATGTATGTGGCATTACTGCCATGGCATATATATTCATAACCAAGATCTGAATAATATCTAAGAAAGATTTAGATTCTATCTATAAACACGATGACGATCCTATAATGCAAAATACAATCCCTAAAACAAACCTCGCTATTTAAATAAAACAAAGCTGATTCAATCAGTGATAGTTTTTCATTCATTGATTTTCTACATTTCTTCCTCAATCCCAAAATCATTCTGTTGAATACTGGAACAAACGAAGTAAAACTTTCAAATTGATTAAAAGAATCACATAAAATTGGCTCTGGACTAAAAAAAGAAAACACAAATCCAATATATATATGCAGCTACAATATATTTTTACAGAATTTCTGTCTTTGTTATGTAGTCATGAACTTTAAACTATTTAGAATATACCATTTTTATTTAAACAAATTTCTGTTTTTATATTTTTAAATTATTTTATCAAAAATTAAAATTCTTGCTTATTTAAATCACTTAGGTTTTGTTTTTTGTGACATGGTTATCGGTGACATAACCATCTACTCAAATTGTATCCAATTTATAATATATTTCAATGAATTGCACCACATTGATAAATTATTTCAGTGATTTTTGTCAAAATAATCAAGTACTGTTGGCTAATTTCAAATAAAGTTTGTTTAAAAAACAAAGTACAAAAGTTCAAAAAAAACTTAGGTTTGTTTATATACTGATAATATACTGATAGATAATACTGATACAGAATACTGTTGGGCCAGAACGTAAACGGCCTTGGAAAATGTTTAAATGGATCAGAAACACACACGCAGATACAACACGCAATTTAAATAAACCCACTGAAACATCAAGTAAACCCGATAAAATCTGAGAAAATAAAAGAATTAAATATAAAATAATAAACATAAAAATAAATTAAAATATTAACAAAATGCATCAAGATTCGCACGATACCTATACAAATATAACAAGAAAACACAACAAATTCGACGAAATTCGAAAAATCAATTAAAGTTCATTAAATTGAAATTTAAATCGAAAATTTTGAATTAGTAATAATTCAATAAAAATTCGAAATAAAAAATTATAAAAATAAATCAAAAAATATTAAAAATAAATAATAGAATTTGCTAGAAAACAACAAGGTCGAATTTTGTTTTACTGCATCAAATTTCACACGTCACACAAATAGGTATATATACTGATCCATTTTCACATTTAACTGAACCATTTTGAAAACCATTTTGAAAATTTACCATTTTCAGATTCCAATTTTGAACTTTAACCATTTTTGAAAATTGTGAATCGTTGTTAAAACTATTTGTAAACCATTTTTCAGATCAGTTTAGAACCATTTCGAGAATTTGTTTTATTATTCTAGGTGAGAAATATTTATGTTGGAGCCATCTTTCCACACCACGTTCATAGCATCTCTGTAGAGCCCTGCTTGACGGCGGTGTGGGGAGAGAGGCATTTATGTTTTTTATTATGACATTTTATGTTTTGTATGAAAATTTTGGAATGGTCATGGAGGGTAATTTCTGTTATTTTGTCCTAATTAATAAATATTATTAATATATTTAAATTATTCTACATATATCTAACTTATTTTATATGCTTTTATAAATTTTAATGTCGAAATTTTTCCGGCCCACAGCCGACACATAACGCAAGTAATTAAAATCTACATAGTACAGAGGCATGTAAGTGCGTGGAAAATCGCCAATGATATGTACCCGTGAAGACTCAGCGTGCGCAACGCAGCGGTCGTAACGTCAATATTATCCCTATAGCTGAAGCGAGAAATAAGGAAGAAGTCTCTGGCTGCTTCCTCGTTTCTCAATTCTGTAAAATCGACCTAAAATTATACTACATACGGCTTAAAATCATCACACCGAGTAGTCCAGTGGGCACTCAATAAATATAATATGAACACAATATGCGTCTAAGGCCTATTAAAGGGAAAGGGTACTCGGGTTAAATTAACTGAAATCGTTGTTATAACTATTTTGATTAACATTTTGAAATAAATAAAATTTTATTGGGAATCATTGAATTCGATTAAATTGAAATTATTAAAATAACCATTAATTGTAAAAGTAAAGTGTTTTATTTTGATTAACATTTTGGAATAAATAAAATTCATTGGGAATCATTGAATTCGATTAAATTGAAATTATTAAAATAACCATTAATTGTAAAAGTAAAGTGTTTTATTTGGATTAACATTTTGAAATAAATAAAATTCATTGGGAATCATTGAGTTCGATTAAATTGAAATTATTGTTAAAAATTAAAGCAACCATTGATTGTAGAAGTAAAGTGTTTTATGGCTAAAAATTAACGTAAATATTGGGTAAAGATAATTTAAACGCTCGTAAATTATTGATTATGGTAACAGCAAATAATTTCATCAGTTAATTCACTATAATTCATTTCAATAAAAGTAGTCTGATCTTGGGTAAGAACGAGTAATGTGTTGATCTAATCCAAATCAACCCCGATAAAAATGAAAGCAACTAAGAATCGAATTCATTGATTTCAAATAAAGAAACGTATCAATTAAAGGTGAAACGATTTTCGAATAACAGTATGAAATCCCTTAATTAAATTGCTGACTAAAGACCCAAATTTTCATTGATTAAAGCAAAGGAAAAGTATTAAAACAAAGTAATCACTTAGTTAAATGTTGAAAACTATTGATAAAAATAAAATAATCTGTTGATTAATAATCCAAAACTTCATCGATTAAATACAAGGGGAAACGTTAGGAATTAAAGCTTTATTATAACGAAATCGTTTAGTTAATTGCTAAAATTATTCATTGATAAAAGGAAAAATTACGGATTAGAAATAAAGCCCTCATTTGATTAAATGTCGAAAACGATCGATAATAATAAAATAATTCGTTAATTAATAGTACAAACTCATTGCGTAATAAACGGAGCTTTTCCTTTGATTTAATTAGATGGATTAAAATATATAAATTCCTCACTTAAAAACTTAGCAATTCAGAATAAAATGGGGTATAAAATACTATTCACTGACCAAAATAAAATAAAGTCTGATTAACATAAAGAAATCGTGATTAAAAGAACCAAAATGAATGAATCAACAAATGAATACCAATCCATTATTGAATAAAATTGACAAAAATCCAAGTTAACACTATGGTAAAAAGGCAGGGATAAAACCGAAACTGATCCGAATTAGAACGCGAACCGATTAATAATATTAGATTCAACTTGATGATAGCCATTCAGTTTAGAAAGATTTCTCGATATCTGACGAATATCCTGACGCCAAACGAATAACTATAAAGTTAATAAATACACCAACAAAATCACAAGAAATTGACTTACGACGCGTAAAATCCGATATAGTCCAACTTAGACGAATAAACACATCGAATGATGAATATCAAAGTGATACTTGATAAGGAGTCCCATCATTAGAAAGTCTACGCACACTCCACAACCGAAAATTGCACTAAGTCGATAACAGAAGTAGCCGATCGATAACTAAATTAACTTGAGAGAATCAACCGGAAACCGGAAACCTACCTTGAATGAATCTAACATCCGCTCGATCGAAGGGATTGACGTTTCCGCCAACATCGTCCTGACAGGATGTGACTAAAGTGAATATCGTCAACTTAAGTACAACCTGTAAACTTTAACTCTGTTTCGAATAAACAATAGCATCATAGCATAGCGGATTTTAGGATTAGTTTAATCAATATCGATGTTATGTATTAGTAAATTGTAACTTCATGTTAATTAATATGACGTTTATATATTTAATAAATTTCAGAATTAATCTCAAGCAGCAGTAGGTAGTTGGTAAACCTTAAATCAACCTCAATATCTGATAACATCGCGGATCCTTTGAGTTTTGAAACTGATTTGTAACAGATAGTATCCCTAAGTACTTAGTAAATTTTAAATGAATCTTAATTAGTGGTAATTCCATCCACTTAACAAACATTAATGCCCGATAGATAGTGGATTTTCGTCTCACCCATCTGCCCAACACTAAAAATATTATCTAACATGTTCTAATTATTACCATCATTAGCAAGAGTTATGAGGAGTTAGCCAACAGAATACATCACACCAGGAACGCACAGATAAATAACCTTAGTCGTTTCGAGATGTAATACTAATCAAGCTGGTAGAGTTTAATCGGTCTAGGAGTAATAATATAATCAACGTTTAGCCTAGTATTATTATAAGCAGACGACTTAATCGAATTTGATAACGATAACAGTTTAGATATGCCTATCGACCAAATTACCATGCAAGTAGCTGAGGAACCACACCCAGGAGAGGTACCAACAGTTGCCGCGACTACCGAACAACTTCCACCCCGGTGGCCACACCCGACTATTTGGCGATTGTTGGGTCTCGAATCCGATCCTTGTGGACTCGCCGGACAACAATACCCGGCCGAAGAAATATATGATCACGCCAGAAATCTCCTCACCTTCTGGGAACAAGTACAAGAGCAAGTGGACCTCAATGAGGTCAAAGCCCGGATGTACCTCACGAACGTGGAGGAGGACATCCGCGTCGGACTCATCGCGGAGGCATACCCACCTCACCCAGTCCGCGATACCCGACGGCCCTATACGGTGGCGGCTCTGAAGAGGAGTTTGGAGAGAGAATCCCCGGAAGATGTACTATAGTAATGACGAAGTGTTGTAGAAATTGATTTAAATATTAAGTGTCATTGTTTTTCTTATTCGTTATTATATCACATAGATAAGCTGGCTTCATACAATTGGTGTAATTAAATAATAAGACTTTGATTTAATGAAGACCATAAAGAATTTAACTGCTTTCCTGTTATAGTGATGTCGTCCCTACAACTTCTACAAGCGGAACTGGAACGAGCAAGACAATCGAACGCAGAGTTACTCGCCCAAATCCTTCAATTAACTCGAGAGGCTCAACAGTTAAAAGCAACCTGGGTTGATCCAGCAAAGATGAGAGCTGTATACCATCGACTCACAGCGGCTCAGAAGGGCTGGGAGGAAGAGCGGCAGCTCAATCAGAGTCTGCGCACTCAAATTCGGGGACTCGAAGTCGCCCTAGCAGTATGCCGGGAGGGTGAAGCGGTCACTTATCCGCTCATCTTCGCCCCAACCCAAATGCCGCAGACAACCCCCAAGCCAACAGAACAACCCATCAATAATCGTCGACCGGGACGTAAGGAACGTGCCCGACGTCGAGCGACGCAACTCCAAAACGTCAAACAGTAGATAGTCCACATGTGATTGATTCGAATAGAGTAGTTTTAGTCTTAGTTGAGTCGTTTCTTTGGAATGGCATGTCAGTATTGTCACAAGTAACCTTATTACGTCTCAGTTTTCTACAGTCAATTAAGAACGAATCCTGTATAGTTATGAGGGACAGAGCTAAGCGAGCACAGGTCTTCTATCGACAGCTCGTGAACCCGAGGATTGTCCGAGCAACTACAGTACTAGCTCATGGTACTCAATTTTTGCGGGCAATCCACCACTTGAACACATTACCAACGTTGCCTAGCAACGGGTGCCAAGTGGCGATCAGTATCATTTTGTATGGCGTTACGAGGGCAACCACCGATTAGTTCAAACAAACAATGAAACCCTGTAACCCACCATACAAATTTGGGGGCTCAGCCGGGATTGAAGCTTTGTTATTTGGAAAAACCAAAACAATCAAGTTAAGAAACAACAGTGAATTCTGTTAGTACACCCTCAGCCGGGATTGAAGCTTTGTTATTTGGAAAAACCAAAACCATCAAGTTAAGAAACAACAGAGAATTCTGTCAGTACACCCTTAGCCGGGATTGAATGATCTTCTTGTACAAAAACCCAAGCAAACAAACTGAGATGAAATTATGTTAAAGTTACATAGATATCAACGTCAAAGCATTCAACATCCATCAATACTTGACGACACAACACCTTTGTAAGACACCAACGATAAGCAAACAACACATAATTAAAAGGGCAAAATGCGGGATAAAATGAAATGGGGTAAGTAAGGGGAGTAATGATAAACAAGAGAAAACAACGGAACCAAATAGGGGAAGCCAACGGTAATAGAATAAAGCACAACAGGTAATGAGTAAATAGTAGTAGATAAAATGAATCAAAATATATTAAAGAGGTGAATGAATTTAGTTAATTAGTATTTAGATAAATTTAAAGGGTAATTTGATAATTTTAGATGGAACCAACAAAAATTATAGAAAAACTAAAAGGGATTCTAAACATCGAAAATGACAATCTTGAGGAACTAATTAATAAACAAAAGTTAATTAAACGAGCTAAAGAGGATATATCAACGATTTCAAACCTGTACTCCGATGAACATTGCATATTAATAAAATTGATCGACATTGATGAAGATGTAACAACCGAAAGAATATATGAAATTCTATCCATGAGATTAGAGATAACCAAATTTGGGAAAAGCTGGAACAAGTTAATGGAAAAAGTCAAAAACATTGAAGACGAGATTGCAACAACAATGAAAGAACAAACTAAGGCCTATGTGGAATGTTATGCGTGCAAAACAGAGGAAGCACGAGTAATGGTGATACCTTGCGGACACCTGAGTTATTGTCATAGATGCGCACAAGAGTCGCACTGTATGTTATGCCAGCGAAAGATAAAGGAAAGACTAACGGTTTACTTTCCATGAACTGTTATGATGAAATGAAATAAATGTGTATTATGCATTACTTGAATTATTATTAGATGATAAGACGAATATAAAAGAAATATGCAATGTTTGTAAATAATAAAACCACCCGACAACGATAAATAAAGGTAATAGACCAAATACATGAAAGCCGAATTAGGGAAATAATTAAAACACATGCACAGAGACACAAGATATTGGACGGAAAAATTTCGACAACCGAGTTTTCCTAGTGTATAATTCCTTTTTGTTTTATTGATATTATATTTATTGATATTATATTGAGATAGGACGAGGAAAAAATGGTTAAACCTGAGCTATTTAATGATAGTACGCTCACCCAAGGGAAACCCTGATCAACCCTACTGAGAAAGGAACTGGTAGGCCAAGTCGCGTATGTCAGCAAGTAACCGGCGAGAGACTGATCACCTCTTTTGGGGAGCTTGTTGATGCGATTACCACAAATTTTGAAGGGGGGAGTGAAGAGATAGACCGAGAGGTGAGAGAAAGAGAGCGCACGGAACAGAATTAATAGTTAGAATAAAGGTACCTAGAGATGACTTCTTTTTTCCCTAGCTGGTGGTGAGGCACCAGAGGACAGCTACGGACTGTCGTGCTCAGGTTGTTATCAGCCAAGGGACTGATGACGCTGAGCCGTTCGATACAAAAACCCGGATCACACACCGAGTATCGGACGATTCTTTTTTCGCTGGGAGGCACCCGATACAACAACCCGGATCCCACACCGAGTATCGGGGCCAAACGGTAGGTGAGATGTGAACTAACCGGTAAATGGTTCATACTCAAAATGTCCTACTAAAGCCAGATGAGAGCGGCCGAATTGAGCCGAGAAATCTGATGGATGGAGCGGGCAGAGATTTGATAGTTTATTTCCCGCTCCCACTTTTGAGCACTTCCTTTTCTTTTCACTATTCGGGAAATCAAGTAAACCGCTTTTGGAACTTGATTGAACGTCTAGGCATTTCCATACTTTTATATTCTTCGAGGTACACAACCCGGATCTCACACCGAGTACCGAGGGAATGTTTTTTTATTGCCCAGCGAGGAGTTTGGTACAATAACCCGGATCCCACACCGAGTACCAAATATCCGAATGGCGGTGAGTAAAGCGTAACCGGAAGAATGCGCGGCCAAAAGACGCCATGGCTTGAGAGTCAGTGTGAGGCCTCAAACATACCCAAAAGTCACTGTTGAGCTCAAGTCCGATATAAGAGATAATATGAAATAGAGGGCCGGATGATTATAATCAGATACTTGAGGCAATAGAGGGCCGGATGATTATAATCAGATACTTGAGGCAATAGAGGGCCGGATGATTATAATCAGATACTTGAGGCAATAGAGGGCCGGATGATTATAATCAGATACTTGAGGCAATAGAGGGCCGGATGATTATGATCAGATACTTGAGGCAATAGAAGGCCGGATGATCATGATCAGATACTTGAGGCAATCCAGATAAGATATGATATGAGTAAAGATGAAATATGATTATGAATAGATATTAAGGTCACAGATGACCAGTAAAAGAGTTGAAGCCGAAGGCCAAAGAGCCAACGGAAATTATAGAGGGCATAGAGCGCCAGCGGTTGAGGATTAAGTAAATGAATTTTTGGGGGACATAGGAAAAACAATTAATGGAATGAATGAGAATATGAGTATGATGATTTTATATTATTGATATTATGATATAGATAATGGATACGACTATATAGATAACTGATAAGACTATATAGATAATTGATACGAGATTAATAGATAATTATTACGAGGTATAGATAATTAAAAATGGACTTAAAATGAGGGGGGTGAGTCAGATAAAGAAGACCACCACGATAAATGCGAACAGGGGATGATAACATATATAGTATGGTAAACGGAGGAGAAATTAGTATAGAGTATAGAATATTGGAGTGTTATTTATTTTTAGGAATCGATAGTCAAGCAAAGCAATCCAAGTCAAGTGCAACGCAAAGCAAAAGAGAAAATATTTCAGAGCAAACGGCAAAGCAAAGTGATAACAAAGGAATTTGAATAAACAAGCAGAAAAGATTTTGGAATAAACGTCAGAGTAGTTACAAGCAGATAAGCAACCAGAAGTTTCAAAGCAACCAAAGCAAGAGAAGAGAAACCAGTCAAGCAGCCGAATAACCGTAAACATTGATAGCATCAGCAATCGCACGAGAAGCAAAAGCCAAGAGAATAGAGAAAAAAGTTTATTAAAAGCGGAAGAAAAGAAAAAAGTTCGCAACAGTAGAAGTGTTAATACTAAAGTATCAACTGCAACCGGAACCGGCACAGATAGCGGATTGACCGATTTTGAATTTAATAGCAGTGAAGAGAACGAATTACGTAATATCGAAAACCAGTTGACAACGATAGAATCAGTAAACGAAGAAGATCCGGACAACAATCCAAACATGACGACTTCAATAAACTCTTCAATTCCGGATGCAAATACAATGTTGAATAACAATAATGTGATGATAGGAGAATTCAGAGAAAAGTTTAGAGGAGAACCGTTTGACGGTAGTCTCAACAAATTGGATACATTCATAAAGGAATTTGAAGTGTATAAAAATATCTGTCACTGGACAGATCAAAAGGTAAAAGAGCGACTACCCTTGTATCTGAAAGGGAGCGCACAAGATGTATTTGTGGAAGAAGCAAGAGACGATACGAAATTGACAACGTGGACAGAGATTAAAGAGTTCTTAATAAAGATATTCGGAATAGAGAAAAAGGGGAATAGGAAGATATTGGACTTCCTACATCGAAAACAAAGACGAGACGAATCAAATGCAGTGTACGCATGTGAATTAAAGAAACTGTGTAAAGAAGCCTTCGGAGAACATGATTTGCCCGAAGATAAAATGGTAGACGTCTTCATAAGAGGAATCAAGAGGGAAGACATACGAGCCAACCTTGGATGCTTGGCACCAGAAACATTAGATAAAGCAGTAGCAATCGCAAACAGATGTGAAGCCCATCTGGGACTGGGATATCAAGTGGCAGTTTTGGCCACAGAACCAACAACACCAACAGTCAATGCCAACAATCAAAACAACAATACCAATCCAGCTATGAATCAATTCATTCCAAGAGCACAGCAGATGTTCAAGCCACCAACAACGAGAAACCCGGAGGATAGAGGTAATAACCAAGTAAGTTATAATAATAATTTCAGGAACAATCCAAACACAAATGAAAAATGCTCCATATGTCAAAAAATAGGACATCGGTCAGAGAATTGTTTCCGAAATTACACTTGTCAAAAATGTGGTAGACGAGGGCATACTGAGAAAATATGTAGGCAACCTAATAACAAAGCATGTTACAATTGTGGACAACAAGGACACTTCGCAAGGCAATGTAACATAAAAAGAGAACCAAACCAATCAAGATTAAACAACTCTATGGGAAATCCGCAAATTAACGTGATGCAAGAGATAGACATGCTACGAGAAACACTACAACGAATGCCCATGGAATTAAAAGAGATGATGCAACAGATGCCCACTAATATACAACAACAACGAATCAACGTAATGAGAAGCAATGAGGAGATTCAAGAACTACGAACTAGAGAATATCAAGAACAACAACAAGCTGAATGGCAAAGACTACAAACAGAGGAAGCCCAGGAAATCCAGCAAAGATGGGAAAATCGAAAACAAACCCCGAAGAGAATCAATATGATGAGAATGGAAATTCCAGATGAAACTCACACTGCGGAGCAGTGTGTTGAGAACGAAGGGGGAGGAAATATGATAACTGATAACGAGGAAACAGTTGAATTAAATACGATGGAGAAAATAGAGGCCATCAAAGAATTTGCAGAGGAGGAAAAACAAAGACGTCGACAGTTAAAAGAAACGATAATGGAGAAACCGAATGAACCAGAAACCCAAGAGATTAAACGAGCAGAAATGATGATAACGGAGGATCAAAACAAGGAAACATTAGTGTACGAGATAGACGAACTCGAAAAAGAAATTATGACACAAAAGACAGAGAGTACACTCGAGAAAATAAAGCAAGAGGAAGCTTTAGAACAAGAGGAGGATCAGTTAAAAGAAAAAGAAGCAATCCTGAAACAAGAGAAAGCGGAACTTAGAAAGAAGGCACTAATATTAAAAATAGACGGAGCGCTGAAGCATTTAGAACAAGAACAAGCACTAGATCAAAAAATAGAAGTGATGGCAAAGAAAGTGCTATCGCAAGAAACGAAAGAGCCAGAATTGAGAGATGAACAGGAAGCATCAACGTCACAAGGAAAAGAAAAGATATCAGAACCAATAATAACAAAGAATCGAATCCAGAGGATACTGCTACAAAAAATAGAAACAAGAATCAGAAAAGAAAAACCCACGTGGAGTGAAGCTCAAATCGAGAACAGAATAAAGGAGATATGGTTCCAAACAAAAGGACCAACAAGGATAATGAAAGAGGAGGAACAACCACAAATCAATATGTTGAGACAAATACCAGACGATCAAACAGACGAAGATGAAAGTGAAATAAGCAGTCTGGGTGGAGAAATATTTCAGTCATGCGAGGAAAATAAACCATACAAAGATGAATCAAAATCCGAATTAGAGGAAATGGAAACGAGTGTACCAAGAGAAGATGAAACCGAGATATTAAAAGAAATCAACGAGATTGTAGAAGAAGTAGATCGAAATCAAATGTTCCTAAACCTCAGAGATACAACCGCATACAGTAGAATAATGAAATTAATTGCGAAAGGATATCAACAAGATAATGGTACATTTACGGCATCATGGAAAGATATGATAAAAAAGTACCAAGAGAACTTGAAAGAATATGATAGAGAAGAATACCAGGTAATTATTGATTTTCCAGAGATACCAAGACAGATAATAGCCACAAGAGGCGAAAGCACAAACGAGTTGTATGATTGGGTAGTGAAAAAGCTAGGACCCAGCTACAAAAATAAACCTTTATATTATCAAGGAAGGAAAAATAAAGCGAGATATACACCTAGCGGATGCTCTAATTTGGCCAAAAGAATAAATGTGGTAACGTTAAACAAAAATGAAAGCGAAGAAAACGACAGCAGAAATATGGCAGAAAATTCAAATATTGTATACCAAAGAAATAAAACCTGGATTAGAAAAAGAGAGACAAAAGATAATGAGACAAAACAGATCAAAATGACAGAACAAGCAATAGACCAGGCTAGAAAAATATATTAATCGATTATCATTAACGAGACCGATCTCAATGAAAATGTTCGTAGAGGCTGTACGAGACACAGACATTATGAGATTTGACAACGAGAGAACAGATGAGTTGATAGCCAAATACGGAGAACATCAAAGAGATATGAGAGGAGATGAACCAATAAAGATAAAAATAAAGCTACCAAATGATGAAATAAAAGAAATATTGGTAGATCCCGATTGTCAAATGCACGAATTATACCGACGGATAAATCGAGAAATTATACAACCGATAATCGAAAGTAGCGATGATGGCATGGTAGAGGACGTGGCAATAATGTATCACAAACGACAAATAAGTCCGCGAGAACGAACCCCGATATACGAATTAGGTATATGGGAAGACGGACAAACCATTAATATCATAGCCATGGATGAACCAGAGAGAAAAAATACAACAAAAAAGGAACAACAGATCCAAGAATTTCAAGAGGAAATGAAAAGAAAGATGGACCAAATATTAACCATCTACCAGTTATGGAGACAAGATGCGAAGTTGAGCACAAAATTACAACCGATAGACGACTCAAGATGCCGATCAACACCATGGGAAAAGGTGTATGATGAAAAGACGAAAGAATGGAAATGGAAAATAGAGAGAACCGAACCAAAATGGAGAAAATATATACCAGGGGAAGCGCCAGAAGATGCAGCTAATGAAACAACCTTGGAACTATATGAAGATGAGCCATATGAAAACTTACCAGAGGAAATGATAAACGAAATGGAATGGCAACCAGAAGAAGACGAGGAAATAAACGATAGAGCTCGACTAGCCCCATACACATGGAAAATAGGTGGATGGGCGGAAAAAGTAAAATCGGCTGAAGAAGAGAAAATCATCGGTATCACAAGTCATCAATTCTATACAGAAATCGGAGGATACCGGATGAAATTGAGAGTGTACCCAAACGGAGATGGGGTAGGAAAAGGAAAATATCTATCAGTGTATTTTCTGTTAGCAAGAGGCAGATATGACGGCAAGTTAGAATGGCCATTTAATCGAAAGGTCACAATTCAATCGCTAAACCGGAAAATGGGAAGAACGACACAGCGAAAAAATAGGAGTAGCCCAAGATCAATTGGATAAGTCAGAAGCCAAAATCCACGGGAAAATGTCGCAGGAGGAGTACCACAATTTCTATTAAAAAATACGTAACAACCAATCGTAAAAGATGATACGATAACATCACGATCGAAGTAGAAACAGAACGAAGAAATGAAATTGCGAATCCAACCAAGAACAGCGAACCGCGATCAGCCGTACCTCGGAGAAACGAATACGAACAAATACTTTGCCCACAGATATAGACGACCCTGTGGATGGAAGCGATACAAGATTAACGGAAACGCAAAAATGAGAGAATTAGCAGCGTTATTGAGAACCGGAGCAAAGAATCAAAAGTACGAACTGTAAACAGATTTAGCCCAAAATGGATTAATCGATTCTTGTAGCAGAGGGAATCTGCGAAATATTGTAAAGAAAATAGAGAAGTATCGAGAATGTATGCTGGTACCGGGCAATTCGAGAAGATTATCGAAAATGGAAAATACGAAGTGGCAGCCGAAACGATTTGAGAAGTATAGTTTAAAATTTATGATGCAGAGATTCGAAACCAATCGAAAGAGAATTTGTATAATCACTGCCAAAATGTGAGTGAAGTGAAAAGAGAATACCGTGATGAACCGCCATTTCATTACAATACCAAGGACGATCATTAGACGACGATCTCGAAATCGGAGTTACGCAAAATGCAATTGGCGAATTATAAATGTATTAACAGTAGCAAAGATCGCGGTAGAACTCAATAAAAGAGAAATCAGAACGAAAAACGCCAATAGGACGACAAGAGAGATCTAAATACGCCAGAAGTTCCACCTGCAGGCGACTGAAGTAATCGTCATCACAACAGGAGATGAAAGAGATCTAAATGATTTCTAATGATATTACTGGGACGAGGAAACAACCAGGAGAATACCGAATCAAAGAGATTTTCCATGGACAGAAGATGAAAACATTTGATAATAGATGAACCAGACGAAGGCTAGTTGTGTGGTCAAGACAACCGTCCGAAATTATAGAGCCAGATACCGAAGAGAAAATAAAGAAGAAGAGAAAAGACGCCAAGCTCGGACAGAGACGAATGGGATAACTGGATAAATGAACGAGGAGTAAACATCCAAAGAAACAACGGGGCACGAACAACCCAAACGAAAAAGAAACAGGTACTGGCAATGCGAAAAGAATCCAGAGGACGACCCAAAAAATTGCGAAAACCAGCTCCAGAAAGAAAACTAAAGAACAAATGCAGATGATCAATTGACAACGAAATTAAACAAGCTTAGCCAAGGTAACGAACGAAGCAGTTACGGGAAAACTGAAAGGCCCAAGAACAAGGAGCAAAGTGGTCACACAGACTGATAACTGATATGCTGGGATTAGCAAATCCAGAAATAAAAAAGAAATTTGAAGCTCAATAATATCGGAGCAGAAGCGAACAGCTTTGGGCAGAATAAAGCCAATAATAAATAAAATCATGGACAACAAGGACAACCACAACAGAGATCCAGAGGATTTACATTGATAATAAACCACTTAACGAAACGATCTGATGCCCAAATACGATATTTGGTAGGATGCCTATCTGATGTATAATCTTGATATTGACGAAAGCAACTCCAAGATACAACCCAAACGGATTGAATTTGCGATAACATATCATTATCAGGAAGGTAATCGAACCATTCACTCCTGACTCAAGGTGGATGGCAAGCCTTTATAAATCTGGTAAGTAAAGATGATCAAACCGAGATAATAAGCAAGCGAAGTTAAAAGAGTTATTAACGGAATTCCGAAACAACGATTAATGCAGCGATCCAAAACAGCTAGAAAAGGAATGAATCGACTAATCACTTACAAACTCATATGGATGATTGTGCATAAAAGGAGACTAGAACCGTTGTAGTATATGATTGTGATTAATATAAGATTGGTGTGATATACTCACTAAAAGAAACGGAAGAGTGCAAAGCTTGCAAACCCCGGTAAACTACAGACAACGGCAACAGCAGTATCGTATAATGTATATCAAGAGGTAGATTTCATAAAAACGGAAATCAAGGAATGTTCAGTAACAAGGAAAATTGTAGCATTTCATTGCGGACATCACTCACACCAAACAATTATAGAAGCGGGTACGGAAACAACAGTAGTATCAGTAACGCGGAGCGAATGTGAAGAAGGATTCACGACAGGACGCATCTCAATACTGCGAAGGTAAATGTAGCAGCCGAAGAAGGAAGATAAAAAACCCGAGTATACGCTGCGGGAAGAAATAACGGCTGGAGACGGGAACGTGTCAAGGAGGAGAGTACACCCTATTAAATCATTGTTCAAAGGAGTAGTAGTAATCGCAAAGCTACCAAGTAAAGTTGGAGAAATATCAGGGATATTTTGATCCAGATACGCAAGCAATGAAGAAGTACCCTCAATGTCTAGCAACAACCAAGGGGAATGGAATTTGTTTTTTTTTTCATGTTTTTAATTTTTACGGAATGTCAAACGATCGTTTTATCACGCCGATACCAGAACTTGAGACTCACCTTATTGAAGAGCGCAAATTTGATGGAAGTGCAAGGACAAGTGCACAGAGGAACCGAAACTAACACGCAAAAAAGTGCATTAGATGAATTACGGAGAACCGGAAGAATCGGAAAACCACGAAACCACAACTATCGGCATCAGATGGTCACGCCAACAAGTAGTAATATTCAACAGATACCACCATCGGAAATTGAGATTTATAAAAGGACGGATCGGTGAGCAAATGTGCGAAATGGTAGCCCAGTACAATTATAAAGGAAGATTCTTATCGCGTAACAGCAATACCAAACGCAAAAGCGCAATAGACCCAAAGATGTGAACTATATCTCTATATGAAAATAACAGATGGATTCTATATCATAAAGGATTGGCTCAACAGAGAAAAATATATTACGATTTAGTTAAAAAGCGATTGTATTTGATAGGAATATTAAAAACAAAAGTTAGCAATGCAATCACAAATCCGGATACGCAAATCCTTATTTACCACCTCCAGGAGGATATTTTGGGAGAACGTTGGAGAAGTTTATGCTACAGCATACAAATGTGAAAAGACAATTGCAAAACTGCCAGAGAATTCAACAATCCCAAGAAAGATAAAATGCAGAAACGAATAGAGATAATGCATAAAGGAAAAATAGATTCGCTCAGCCAGTGACAAGAATGATAAACCCAAGAAATTTGTACCCAATATGTTCAGTTTTGTAGTAATGTATAGGACCATTATTCGAAATAAGAGATGGAAGTGGTTACAATTTTCCAAACTCGAGTAATAGTAGCACGCCAAAAAATATTTGGACTTACAGATTTGGCCCAGGAAGCAGAATTACAAACCAGCTGGAATACATATCACAGAGTGGAATATACCAAAACAAAAATATCTGACGAGCCAGAGAAATTTTATTCCAGCACAAAGGCAAGCAATATTATCCACATTGTAACTATTAACGGGAGTGGTAACAACTATGGGAGAAACCCAAACTACGAATTGTTACTATGCCGGATCATGTTCAACATGCAACAGGCAAATATGATGAAAGCCATGTGGGGGAAGATTGCTTAATCTTCGACAAATGATGGCAGAATCTTAGGAATAATTTCTTATTATTCAAATCGTAGAGGTAATCATCACACAAATTTGCATTTTCGATATTCTACAAAAGAGAGAGGAAAAAATCAAACTGGAAAATGGCGCAATTGGATTCTTACCGTTTTTAGCAAAAACAATGGTTTACATGGACACTCAAAAGATTTCACAAAGATAAAGAGATGGTAGCAATCTAAACTGAAAATGAATGTACCGATGAAGAAGTGGACGAAAATTTTAAGCATAATGAGATTAGAAGCCGAGAAAACCAGAATGAAGCGACCAAAAACGACAACTTGAGACGATGGTATGAACTTTCAAAAGATGACAAGCAGCGGATAACAGCGACAATTGACGAAAACCAAGGGAACACAGTGGCTAACTCAAGAACAACTCAAACAATGGTAAAATCGAAAAGACAAGACATAGTGGACATTTCAATCATCCACCACCAGTATATGAATGTTTAAAGAAAAGCAGCATCATCATAGAGAGAAAACATCAGTAGCAACGACAAGTACCAAACAAGACCATCAACCACATTACGACAATATTCTATTCCAGTACCATCTACAACCAAATTTGGACAGACTTAGTGCCAAGAACTAGCCAAAGATCAAGAAGTGTGGATCAGGATCCAGAACACTCGAACCATAGCTATGTTACAAACGTTTAGCTGACCACATTACGGTACCCATAGAAATAAATGGGGTAGAAATAAAAGCAACTGATTTGATACGGGAGAAATATCTCGCAATAAAAATGATAAAATACCCGGCAAGATTGTGGCCATGTATAGAAGAACTAACATGGACTGATAATAACGTGCAGTAAGGCAATCGGTAGCAGTCATCGGAAAAATTGGTCGATAATAGAATATAGAAAATGTAAAAAAATCAATACGTATTTAGCAGTTATTCAGAGGCTGAGCGCAGACTGTATAATTGGACAGATCTCATGCCAGAATTATTAAAGAGATAGAATAGCATCTAGGATCGATGGAGCTGAGAGATAAATACCGAACGAATATGTATGCTGAAATAGAAGTAAGCTATGCTCAGAGAAAATAGTAGTTGCCAGGCGCACACACAAATGATTTGTTATGTAAAAGTGAATGAGGAAAACCAGAGGCTGAAAGGTTGATTTCGAACTAATCACAAATTTGAGAAGAAGACAGACACATGCCATTAAGCCAGAGAGATCAGTATATGTAAACGAACAGGTGACAATTCCACTCAATATTACAAATTTGACAGAAGACAAGTCATTTACGAAAACGGAAAAGATGGGAAATTAACAACCAATGATGGACATCGAATCTTCCCAACACAAAAACTGCAGAACTGAGGAAGAACTATGGACAATCGACAGCCAAGCTACTAAACGAAACGAGAAAGAGCAGTATTACAAAACTGCTTAAAATGGAATTCCAAACACTATATTTGCAGGCATCCGCTTAGATCTCGTTACACGCGATGTAACCACAACACCAATACCACTAACGACGACTACCCAATAACACTACGGCCATATCGATTTGGCAGAAGCTCAAAAATCAGAAGCAGACAAAAGAAGTGCAAAAGATGTTAACGCCAGGGTAATCGAACCAAGTTGCTCGCCATGGCACATTCCCATGGTATGGTAAAGAAAAAGACGGAACACAACGTGTTCTGATATAGATTATCGACCGACTCAAACGCAGTAAACAAACACCGATAACATACCCGTTACAGATATAAACGAGATGTTGCAAATGTTACACGCGAGCAGCTTATTTACATCGCAGATTGAAAAAGGGTTATTGGCAATAAAGGTTCAAAGAGGAGGACAGAAGAGAAAATCTGTTTACTATCGGAAAAAATTTTATTACCAATTCAAGGAAAAATGCCTGACTAACTAACGCCACAGCTTCATTTCAGAGATGTAATGACTTGTAACTTCACGGCATCAAACAGCTGTCATGCTATATATTGATGATTTTTTTATTATTCTGCACCCTCTCGAGCACTTTAAAGATATCCGTATAGTCATTCGTTCGACTGAACACATGTGACATTAAATTGAACCATCAAAATATGTGATGGGCAGGAAAAATCACCTTTAGGACATTATTGTGTCAGCAAAGGCAAAGAACCAGATAAGAAACATCGAAAATAAAGAATTGCCCTGCACCAAAGACAGTCACGCAGTGCAAGAATTCCTTAGTCTTATGGTGATATTACCGAAAGTCATTCAAGATTATGCACCGCATCGCGAAAACCAATACAAAAAAGATACCCCGTTTATATGGGAAAGGGAACAACAAACCAGCCTTTGAAACACTCAGAGATAACTGAACTCACACCAATATCGTCACAACCCAGATTTTAAGAAAACCGTTTTTTAGCAACAGACGACAAGTGGATATGCATCTGGCAGCTCAAGTCCTAGGACAAGGAAATGACGAGAAAAAGGAACGATTATTGGATATACAGATCAACGTTCAAGAAAACATGAAAAGAATTACTTGTGACTGAAGAGAACACTAGCCAATATCCAAGCTAATTAAACATTTTCAAATATTTATTATAGGGGTCACGAGCATATATTTTTTTTATCACTACAGATTCATCAACCATTGGTATGCTAGGCCAACACCAAAAGAAGCTCGAGTAGATTAATGAGATGGGCGATGCAGCATGCAGATACTCACCGTATATAAAGTTCAAATCAGGAAAAGCGAACGCCAACGACAGATTGTATGTCAAGATTTTCTTGAGGAAACTGATGGATCAGATGTAATGACGCCTATATGCATACATCGCAGAGATATCCGATTTTACCAAAGACTGAGAAAGGTAGCGAAAGAAGACGAGGAGCAAACACATAATTGAATTCATGAGAAACGAACGATATGAAAATCTTCGACAACAACCAGTAAATAAAGGAGCATATGGAAAACACAGACAGTCGATCACCTATGGCAAAAGGCATGCGTTATTACTAATGGATGGGAGAACACTTATGTGCTTACCAGCAGAGTAGACGAGAGAGGTATTGACTGCAATACCACGATGGAAAACTTGGAGGACACATGTCAGCAAAAAAGCACGGAAGCAAGACTGCGCCAAAAAACTTATTGCTCAAATATCGCGAGAGGACGTAAAAGAGTGGATAAAGAATTGCCCTTGATATGTGCAACCAGAAAAAGCACAGGACAGTAACACTGAAAGCACCGCTAAAACCGAATGCCCAATCCACCAGAAACCATGACTATGATTGCCAATGGATGTAGTACGACCAATTACCAGAAACCAACGATGGAAATATCTATGTATTAGTATGACAGATTATTTATCAAATTTCCGAAGCATTCGCGAATACAGATCAAAAAGCTAGGAACAATAGCGAGATCCTAGTAGAGGAAATAGCTGTAGATACGGAACACCCAAACAGATCCTAACTGATCAAGAACAACTTTATAGCGCAAATAATAGAAGGAAGTGACGAATTACTTCAGAAATTGCGAACGCTGAGAACATCACCGTCACCATCCGCAAACAAAATGGTCAAAACCGACCGATTCAATGGGCATACTAATAGAAATGATGTCGAATTATGAAGAGACACCAAAACGATTGGATAGATATATAAATCTATGCTTATGCCTATAGAATGTCATACACTCAGCAACAAAAATGAGTCCATTCAAATTAATGATACGGCAGAGATTGTAACTGCCGATAGGACATTAGAATATCCAACACCAATATCACCAATATATGAAATTATGATTATTGTACGGGAATTCAAAGAGCGAATGCAAGAGATCTGGAAACAGCAGGTATGAATATATTTAGATTAACCAAGAGAGCTACAAAGAATTACATGATAAAAAGCGAGATGTGCAAGTGACATTATTTTTTCAAGTTGGAGACTGGGTAATATTCGCAACGCCAGAAATTATCCCAGGAGGAGCAGAAAATTACAAAGATGCTGGTCAAAGGACCTTATTGAGAATGTATGTAAAACGAGAAACAATGCTCGGGGTTTAAATTAGTCAATAACCCACTCACCAGACCTATACGTAAACGTGAGCAGATGCAAAAGCAGATACCGAGCAACAATAACAAAAAGAACCAGAGAATCGAGTATGCAAACTAGATCACAAACTTCAACAACGAGTATAAACGGCTCAACTAACGATGAGTCGAAAATTAGAAGCGACAGCAAATAAGACCTGTAGAGGAACCCAAACCAAGATGAACCAAAATAAACTCTAAACGCACTACAAGATAAATGTAGACAAGATGGATATAATAGGAAACCATCAGAGAATAATTGCCAGGAATGGGTCGAGGGAAAAGGATGGATGAGAATATGTAACAAAGCGGGAAAAATCGGCAATGGATTACGCTAAGAGTAGAAGTCCACCAGAAATGGACCGTATTAAAGAGAGTATACCCATGATTCTTCACTATGGCAGATGTAGAAGGCAAACGTACCTTTACATATGGCATACAACACAGAAGCAACACTCCAAAGGATAATGATATAATCCAACTATGCAGAATGCGACACGCCTTCAAATATACCCAAACGAAGAGGACAAACACCATAATGTTCCAGTCGCAGGCAGATGGCTTCTACAACAGTTTGAGGGAACTACTAAAAACAGATCATCGTTCAAAGAAAAAGACAATGGAGAAAACAATGTTACCCTACACTATGCGCTGAAATCCAGACAAGGCAAGTGCAATAAAAATTTATACCAGAGTAACGCAAACAATCAGAGAGAGAGAAAGGGATGGGCAAAACATCAAAACATTATGGGAAGCTATCGATGCCAAACCAAGACGAAGCAACAGCCAATCTAATGAAAGGACCATATGAGGGTTCACCACTTAAAGTATTCGATTTAAACTACATGGTAAGCGAAACAGAAACGTTCTATTGAAAGAAACAATATATGCTCACTATCCATTCCCAAAAACAATAAAAGCGATGTTGAAATGGGAAGGACTGAAATTCACCAATCATCCAAAAGAAGCAATACGAATCGGAGATAGAAAGGAACACGAGGAGGAGAAGACACATAGGCAGGGAAAGCAAATAAGATGCCAAAGCAAGCCAAACAAGAAAGAAAAAGAGAGGAGAGATAAAGCGGAGAAAATAAAAGTATACGAGGAAATAATTGAAATAATAAATGTCAGGACGACATTTCAAAGGGAACCCCCGGATGGAAATAATAAATGGAAAGGAGGAAAGTGGCAACAGCAAAAAAATCAAGAGGAGCAAGAGACCAAACCAAACGGCGAGAGACGAAAACAAAGCCGCCACAAGAGAAAAGGAACAGCGAACGAGGACGGCAAAAAAAACGGCAAGCAATTAACGAGGGAAAACGAAACAGAGGGATGCATGTTTTATACAACAAAGGAAAAATCAAAACCGACCCGCACCCTGCCTACAAAAAATAATGATATTAATCACGTCCAGCAAGTGAACGGAAAGCCGAACGAAAACATCACAAAGAAATAAAACGGGCAGAAGACGAACAAGAAAGGAGAAAGGAAGGCAAGGAAAGGAAAGAGGTTACAATTGACAATGAATACAAGCATAAGTTTGCCAATTCGACTCCCATAGGAAAACCAGGAGATGGAAATGACGATCCGAAAACTCAATCATCATGCAAACCACCAAAGATGTATGTAGAGATGCTACAGAAGATAGAAACGTAAAAATCCAAGTAAAGCCAGGAATAGGCAGAAGGCGATAAGAAACAAAGGAATAGAAACCATAAACAAGGAGGGAGACAAAAGGAAAAGTATCGAGGGGGGGAAAAGGGAAGAGGAAAGCAGGAAGAAAGGGAAGGGAGAGCCGACAAGGAAGGCGGAAGAGTATAAGATGGCCAACGAGACCGGGCACACGAGCCCAAAACCGGGGAGAAAAAGCCACAACACCAAAGAAGAGGCCAGACAACGGCGAGGCACGGGGAAAACAGGAAATTAATAATAAAAGTGGAAGCAGATTCCAAAGAGTGGAAAGAGATAATAGTCGAAAACATGGGCAAAGAACCCATTACAAAAGTTTGTATATTCGAAACCAAAAAGAACGGAACGAGAAAGGAAGAAGCAAGCCAAGCAACAGGACAAGGGAGAGCAAAAACCAAAAAGACCGCAGCCAACAAAAGAAAGCGGGGAAAGATATAGTACACGTTCAGAAGGAAGAGATGATTACTGGAAATAATAAACAAGAAAAGTTAAATAGAAGTAATTACGACAAAACGTCGGAAAAAGAAACAAAAGAGAAGAACCGGAGCAACGCCAGAGCAGAGAAAGAAAGCAGTAAGAATAAACAGAGAGGGCAAAAGGCAGCAAGGAAGAAGAAAGAGGAAGGAGAACAGTGAAAAACCTATCACAAAAATCTGCTATACGAACCTAAAAGAAAGAACCAGTAAACAAAAGAATACAATGTGGAAACAAGCAAAACGATAACGAAAGCGAAAGGAGCGAGACCGACGAAAATGAAACGGGGAAAGAGGGAAGAAACGCCCAAAGGGAACGCAGGAGCAGGGGAGAACGGAACAAGGAAACCACGCAAAGCAAAGGCGACAGAGCAACCGAGAAGAAAACCAGCGAAGAAACAAGAAACGAAACAGGCGAAAGGAAGGAGCAGGGACGACAGCCACCGGGCAAGGCACGAAGCATTAACAACTCAAAGCACTAAAATTGTACAACCAAAGAAGGAATAATGGAGACAACTAAGCAAGAGGAAAACACACATGCAGCCTAAAACGAAAAGGAAGGACAGTAGGAAAAGGAGACGGCGATAACAAAGCAGGAAGAAGCAGGAGGAAGGCGGGAAGAAGGCAAACGAGGCAAGAGGGACGACAATGCAAAAAGAAGCCAGCCGAAGAAAAGATATGGCACAGCGTGGAAGCAATTCAATTACGATATTGAATTAGACAATACAATGCAGAAAAAACCGAGAGAAGAGGTGAAAGCAGAAGGAAGCGAGCACAAGCTGACTCGGCGGGAAAAGAACCGCCCAGGAGCGAAGCACAACAAGGGCCAAGGAGCGGAGGAGAGACCAGAGAAGGAAGGAGAAAGACGGGGAGAGACGGACAGGACGGAGAGAGCGCCCGGAGACGAGGGGGGAAACGAGAAAGAGACGGGGAGAGAGGGTGGAAAGAGGAGGGAGAGAGGAGGAGGAAGAGGGAGAGCGAGAGGGAAAGAGCGGACAAAAGGCGGGAGAGACAAGACGCAACAAGAGAAGGGCCGAGGGAAGAAGGAGGGGGAGACCAAACAGAGGAGCCGAAGAAGCGCAAAGCAACAAAAGCAAGGGAGAAGACCACCAGGCGGAGAAGTGAAGGCAAACAACAGCAGCGGCAAGACACCGAGAGAGAGGGGGGAAGGAAAGCAAGGAGAGGTAACCAAGAGCAGAAGGGAGCAACGGGGAGACGACAAGGCAAGGAAGGACAGGAAGAACGACAAGGCGCAAACGCGGGGACAAAGACGCAGCGAGGAGGAACGGAAAGGGGGCAACAGAGGGCGACACAGCCAGAAGACGGGGAACAACAAAAACAAGACGACCAAGACAGAGAAGAAACAAGCCCAAGGAGCAGAGCAAGGGAGAGGGCAAGCGGGAGAAGGGAAACGACGGAGGAAGCAACAGGCACGGAGGAGCCAGCAAGGGCGGGGAAGGGGAGCAGCGAGGCCAGGAAGCACCCAGAACCGGAGGCAACAGGAGAGGAAAAAGAAAAGCGGACCAGGGAAAGAGGGAGAAAGAAAACGAGAGAAAACGAGAGCAACGGCAAGAGCAGAAAAGGGGGGGAGAGAGGCAGACAAGCAGCGAGAGAAGGAGAGGAAGCGAGAAAGCCAGCCGAAACGACGAGGACGAAGGAAGAAAAAAAGAAGAGTATGAAGGGGAACGAGAGCAAGGAAAGACGAAAGAGGGGGGAAAGGGAAAGAAGGGCTGAGGGAAGCGAGGAACAGACGAAAGGCGGTAGCATGAAAGAGGGACAGAGGGACGAGAGAAGGGAGAGAAACAAAAACAGAAAAGCCCGGGAGGCGCGAGAACGGGGAAAGAGAGGAAGAGCCACAAAAGGAGAAGCGACCAACAAAGAGAGCAACAGAGAGGAGAGGCAAGGCCGAGGAAAAGGAAGGGGAAGGAAAGGACCCGGAGGAAGGAAGCCGAAAGGCACGCAAGCGAAGGCGGAAGATGAACGAGACACGAGGCGAAAAAGGGTTCAAACCAGCAGAACGAAAAAGACGAGGATAAGAACTTGCACCAAGGGTGGCAGCAAGAGAGAGGAAAAAGGCGGAAAGCGGGAATGCAGCGAACGAAGGGAAAAGAGAAATGGAACAGCGGAAGCCAAAGAGAACAAAGAGGGGAGCGAGAGGAAGAGAGGAGACAAGCACACGGCGACAGAGAAGAGAAAGGCAGAGGAAAGGAACAGGGGAACGAAGGGAGCGGCAAAAACCAGGCAAGGGCCGCGGGAGGGGAATG
>CM039680.1:22463482-22591398 GCA_022537955.1 Schmidtea mediterranea | reverse complement strand
AAGTTTAAAGAGAGAGAACGAAGGAGCGTACAAACAATCCAAAGGAAACAACGGACGAACAACCCAAACGAAAAGAACCAAGGTAACGGGCAATGGAAAAGAAAATTCCCAGAGGACGACCAAAAATTGAGAAACAGCTCCAGAAAGAAAAAACTAAAGAACAAATGCAGAATGGATCAATGACACAACGAAATTAAACAAGCTTAGCCAATACGAAGCAGTTACATGGGAAAAACTGAATAGAGCCAAAGAACAAGGAGCAAAGTGGATCAACAGACTGATAACTGATATGCTGGATTAGAAATCCAAGAAATAAAAGAATTTGAAGCTCAAATAATATCGGAGCAGAAGCGAAAAGCTTTGGGCAGCAATAAAAGCCAATAATAAATAAAATCATGGACAACAAGGTACGAACCAACAACCAGAGATCCAGAAGGAATTACTATTGATAATAAACCACTTAACGAAACGATCTGATGAAACCCAGAATATGATATTGGTAGAATGCCTATCTGATGTAATAATACGATAGTGATAATATCAGAAAGCGAACTCGCAAAGAATACAACCCAAAACGGATATGAATTTGCGATAACAGACATTATCAGGAAAGGTAATCCGAACCATTCATCTCTGACTCCAAGTGGATTGGCTAAGCCTTTATAAATCTGGTAAGTAAAGATGATCAACCGAGATAATGCAAGCGATTAAAAAGAGTTATTAACGGAATTCGAACAACGATTAATGCAAGCGATCCAAAACAGCTAGAAAAGGGATGAATACGATAATCACTACAATAACTCATATGGAGATGTGCAAAAAGGAGTAGAAACCGTTTGTAGTATATGAATTTGATAATATAAAGATTGTGATAAATACTCACATAAAAGAAACGGAAGAGTGCAAAGCTGCCCAAACTCCCGCGTAAACTACAGACAACGGCAACAGCAGATCGTATAATGTAAAATACAAGAGGTAGATTTTATAAAAACGGAAATCAAAGGAATGTTCAGTAACAAGGAAAATTGTAGCATTTCATTTGCGGACATCACTCACACTCAACAATTAATAGAGCGGGTACGGAAATCAACAGTAGTAATCAGTAACGCGGAGCGAATGGTGAAAGAAGGATTTCACGACAGGACGCATCTCAAATAGCTGGATAGGGTAAATGTAGCAACCGAAGAAGGAAAGATTAAACTACCGCGAGTATAAACGCTGCGGAAAGAATAACGCTGGAGACGGAAAACGTGTCAAGGAGGAGAGTACACCCTATTAAATCAATTGGTTCAAAAGGAGTAGTAGTAATCGAAAGCTACCAAGTAAAAGTTGGAGAATATCAAGGATATTTTGATCAGATACGCAAGCAATGAAAAGTACGCTCAATGTCTAGGCAACAGATAGATGCATAGTAATACGGGAAATGTCAAGATGCGTAATCACGCCGATACCAGAACTTGTAGACTCACCTTTATTGAAGAGCGCAAAATATTTGGATTGAAGGCAAGGACAAGTGCACAGAGAAACCGAAACTAACACGCAAAAAAGTGCCAATTAGATGAATTAACGAGAACCGGAAGAAATCGGAAAAGCACGATAACCAGCAATATCAGGATCAGAAGGTACGCCAACGTAAGTAATTACAACAGATACCACGCATCGGAATGAGATTATAAAAGGACGGATGGTGAGTGCAAATGTGACGAAAATGGTAGGCCAGTACCATTATAAAGGATATTCTTATCGCGAACAGCAATACCAAACGCAAAAGCGCAAATAGACCCCAAGTATGTGAAACTATATTCTCTATATAAATAAAACAAGATGGATTTTCTTATATCAATAAAGGATTGGCATCAACAGAGAAAATATCTTACGATTTAGTTAAAAGAACGATTGTATCATTGAATAGGGAAATATTAAAACAAAGTTGAGCAATGGCAGTCCACCAGGAAGGATGCCGCGAAACGCAATTCCTATTATTACCACTCCAGAAGGATATTTTTGGGAGAAATCGTTGGAGAAGTTATGTACACATACAAATGTGAAAAGAACAATTGCAAAAACTGCCAAGAGAATTCAACAATCCCCAAGAGATAAATGCATAAACGAATTAGAGATACATGCATAAAGGAAAAATCAGATTCGCTCACCAGTGAACAAGAATGATACCCAGAGAAATTTGTACCAATATGTTTCAGTTGTAGTAATGTATATGGACGCATATATTCGAAAACAGAGTATGGAGAAAGTTGTTACAATTTCAACTCGAGTAATAGTAGCACTCGGCCTAAAAATATTTGGACTTACAGAATTGGCCAGCGAAGCAAGAAAATTTCAAACCAGTGGATATATCACAGAGTGGAATATACCAAACAAGCAAGATCTGGAACACTGAGCCAGAAGACATTTAGTTATTCCCAGCACAAAAGGCCAAAGCAATATTAATCCACATTGTAAACTATAACGGGAGGTAAAACCTATGGAAGAGAAACCGCAACTACGACTTGAGTTACTTACCTCGCCACGGATCATTTTCAAACAATGCAACAGCAAATATAGATGAAAGCCATTGTGGGGAAGATTCCTTAATCTTCGGACAAATGATGGCAGAATCTTAGGTACTAATTCTTATTATTCAAATCGTAAGATAATCATTCACACAATGTTAGCATGTTCGATATCTAAAAAGAGAGAGAAAAAGTCCAATGGAAAATGGCAATTGGGATTCTTACCGTTTTTAGCCTAGAAACAATGGTATTACTATGGAACACTCAAAGATATTTCAACAAGATAAAGAGATTGGGTAGGAATTCCTAACTAAAATGAATGTACCGGATGAAGAAGTTGGACGAAAAATTTTAAGCAATAATGAGATTAGAAGCCGAGAAAACCAGAATGTGAAGCCGACAAAAAACGAGCAACTGGAGACGATGGATAACTTCAAAGATGACAGCAGCGATAACAGCGACAATACGAAAACCAAGGAGGAAACAAGATGCTAACTGCAAAGAACAACTCAAAACAATGGGAAAAATCGAAAGACAAGACATAGTGGACATTTCATCATCCACCACCAGTAATGAATTGTTTAAAGAAAGCAGGCATCATCAGTAAGAGAAACATGCCAGTAGAATCGATCAAGACCAATACCAAGATCAACAACAATTACGATAAATATTTATCCAGTAACCATACGAACCAAAATGGACAGACTTAGTGCCAAGAACTAGCCAAAGATCAAAAGAAGTGTGGATCAGGATCCAAAACGTCGAAACCATAGCTAATGTTAAAACGTAGCTGGACCAACAATTAACGGTACCCATTAGAAATAAATGGGGTAAGAAATAAAAGCAATGATTGATACGTGGAAGGTAACAAACAATCTCAGCAATAAAAAATGGATAAAATACCCGGAAGATTGTGGCCATGTATAGAAAGAAGCTAACATGGATGTTAATAACTTGCCCAGGTAAGGAATCGGTAGCAGCTCATCGGAAAAATCTGGTCGATAATAGAATATAAAAATGTAAAAATCAATACGTAATTTAGCAGTTATCCAGGAGTTGAGCGCAGACCTAGTATAATTTTGGAAACAGATCTCAATCCAGAAAATTATAAAAGAGATAATAATAGATCTAGGATCGATGGAGCTGAGAGAAAAACCGACGATATGTATGCTGGAAATCAGAAGTAAGATGCCTCAGAAAAATAGTAGTGAGCCAGGGGCGCATACCGACAAATGATTGGTTATGTAAATGAATGAGGAAACCAGAGGTGAAATGATTTTCGAACCTAAATCACAATTTGAGAAGAAAGAAAAGAACTGCCATTAGCCAGAGAGATAGTATATTAACGACAACAGGATTCCAAATCAATATTACAAATTTTGACGAGGAAAGACAAAGTCATTTTACGAAACGAAAGATTGGGAAAATTAACACCAATGATGGACATCGAACATTCCAACCAACATAAAACTGCAGGAAGCTGAGGAAGAACTATGGACAATCGACAGCCCAGCTACTAAAACGAAAAACGAGAAAAGAGCAATTACAAAAACCTGCTAATGGAATTCAAAGATGATATTGCAGCATGCCGACTTAATCTCGGTACACAGCGATTGTAACACAACACACAATACCACTAACAGAGATACCCTCCAATAACACTACGGCCATAATCGTGGCAGAAGCTCAAAAAATCAGAAGCAGAAAAAGAAGTGCAAAAAGATGTTAGACGCAGAGAAATCGAACCAAGTTGCTCGCCATGGCAATTCCCAGTGGTCATGGTAAAAGAAAAAAGAAAGGAACACACCCGGTTCTGTAAATTAGATTATCGACGAACTCAACGCAGTAACAAAACGAGATACATACCCGTTACAGATATAAACGAGATGTTGCAAATGTTACACGGAGCAAGCTTATTTTAACAATCGCTTAAGATTTAAAAAAGTGGTTTATTGGTCAAAATAAAGGTCAAAGAAGGAGGACAGAAGAGAAAACTGCTTTTACTATCAGGAAAAGATTTTATACCAATTCAAGAAAAATGCCTTTCGGACTAACTAACGCACCAGCTTCATTTCAGAAGATGTATGAACTTTTGTACTCACGGCATCAAAAACAGTGTAATGGTATATATTGATATTTTGTTAATTTTATCTAGCACTTCGAGAACATTTAAAAGATATCCGTAATGTATTGTTCGACTGAGACATGGACATTAAAAATTGAGAAACCATGCAAAATGTGAATTGGCAACAGGAAAAAGTCACTTTTTAGGAACATATTGTGTCAGGCAAAAAGGCAAGAACCAGATCCCAGAAACATCGAGAAGATAAAGAATTGCCCTGGCACCAAAGACCAGTCACGCAAGTGCAAGAAATTTTTAGGCCTATGTGGATATTATCGAAGTTCAACAAGATTACGCAACTATGCGAACCAATACAAGAAAATTAACCCAAAAAAAGATACCCGTTTATATGGAAGAGGAAACAACAAACAGCCTTTGAAACACTCAGAGATAAACGAATATCAGCACCAATACTCGTACACCCAGATTTTAAGAAACCGTTTTTGTTAGAACAGACGCAAGTGGATATGCATGGCTGGAGGCGCCGCAAGTCCCCTTAAAAGGACAATGGGATGACGAGAAAAGAGAACTGAGTTATTGGATATTAAGTCGAACGTTCAAGAAACCATGGAAAAATTCTCTGTGACTGAAAAGAGAAGCACTAGCAATAATCCAAGGCTATTAAACATTTCAAATATTATTAATGGGGTCACGAGATATATATCACTACAGATCATCAACGCATTTGGTATGCTAGGCCAACACAAAGAAGCCTCGAGTAGATTTAATGAGATGGGCGATGCAGTTGCAAAGAAGATGACTCACCGTATATAAGTTTCAAATCAGGAAGCGAACGCCACGCAGATTGTATGTCAAGATTTGTAATTTGAGGAACTGATGGATCAAGAATGTAAAGACGTATATGCAGATCAATCGCAAGAAGATATCGATTTTACAAAACTGAGAAAGAAGGCAGAAAGGAAGACAGGAGCTAAAAAACAATTAATGTGAAATTCAGTAGAAACGAACGATATGGAAAAATCTTCGACAACAACAGTAAATTAGGAGCATATGGAAATAACACAGACATCGATACACTATGGAGAAGGATGGTTATTCCTAATGGATGGTGAGAAAACGACTTATGTCTTACCAGAGAGTAGACGAAGAGAGGTATGATGCAATACACGGATGGAAACTTGGAAGGACACATGTCCAGCAAAAAAGACGGAAAGCAAGACGCGCCAAAAATATTATTGGCCAAATATCGGGGAGAGGACGTAAAAGAGTGGGATAAAAAGAATTGCCTGATATGTGCAACCCAGAAATAAAGCACCAGGAAGTAAAACTGAGGCACCGCTAAAACCAATGCCAATCCACAGAACCAATGACAATGATTGCAAATGGATGTGTAGGACGCATTACCAGAAACAACGGATGGAAATAATCTATATATTAGTAGTGACAGATTATTTATCAAGTTTTCCCGGAAGCATTCCAATAACCAGAATCAAAAAGCTAGAACAATAGCGAGAATCCTAGTAGAGGAAAATTGCTGTAGATACGGAACACCCAAACAGATCTAACTGATCAAGGGAACCAACTTTATGAGCAAATAATAGAGGAAGTGACGAATTACTTCGAATTGCGAAAGCTGAGAACATCACCGGTACCATTCCGCAAAAATGGTCAAACCGAACGATTCAATGGCATTAAGCTAATAGAAATGATGTCGAATATGTAAGTAGACACCCAAAACGATTGGGATAGATATATAAATCGTATGCCTTAAGTGGCTATAGAATGTCAATACACTCAGCAAACAAAAATGAGTCCATCAAATTAATGTACGCAGAAGAATGTAACATGCCGATAGAACTTAAATATCAACCACCAAATTAATCACAGTATATGGAAATTGATGATTATGTAACGGATTCAAAGACGAATGCAAGAGATCTGGAAAAACACAGGTATGAATATTAGATTTAACAAGAGAGCTACAAAGAATTACATGCATAAAAAGCGAGATGTGCTGAACATAATTTTCAAGTGGAGACTGGTAATAATCGCAACGCCAAGAAATTATCC
Organism: Schmidtea mediterranea; assembly: GCA_022537955.1. Classification (NCBI taxonomy): domain Eukaryota; kingdom Metazoa; phylum Platyhelminthes; order Tricladida; family Dugesiidae; genus Schmidtea; species Schmidtea mediterranea. The sequence goes on along the minus strand of CM039680.1, from coordinate 22,584,735 downwards.
AGGAGTAGCCAGAAATTATCAAAGATGTGGTAAAGAGACTTATGAGATATATGTATGTAAAACGAGAACAATGCTCGGTTAAATTAGTCAATAACCACTCACCAGACCCATTTACGTAAACGTGAGCAGCATGCAAGAGATAACCGAGAACAAATAACAAAAGAACCAGAGAATCGAGGTATGCAAACTAAGATCACAAACTCAACAACTGAGTATAAACGGACTAACCGATGAATCGAAAAATTAGAAAGCGACAGCAAATATACCGTTAGAGAACCAAAACCCGGATGAATCCAAAATAACTCTAAACGCGACTGCAAGATAATGTAGACAGATGGATATAATAGTGAAAACCATCAGAAGGAAATAATGCCAGAATGGTCGAGGGAAAAGATGGATGAGAAATAGTAAACAAAGTCGGAAAAATCGCAATGGATTACGCTAAAGGAGCTAGAAGTCCACCAGAAATGGACCGTATTAAAGAAGAGTATACCCATGATCCTTACTATGGCAATGTAGAAGGAAACGTAACCTTTACATATTGCAGTACAAACACAGAAACACTCAAAGGATTAATGGATATAATCCAACTTATGCAGAAATGCGGACACGCCTCCAAATATACCAAACGAAGAGGGACAAACAATTAATGTTCGCAGTCGCAGCAGATGCTTCTACAAACAGTTCTGAGGTAGAACTACTAAAAACAGGATATCGTTTACAAAGAAAAAGACAATGGAGAAAACAATAATAGCTACACTAGCGTGAAATCCAGACAAGCAAGTGCAATAAAATTTAATAACGCAGTAAACGCAACAAAATCAGAGAGAGAGAGAAATGATGGGTTAAACAATCCAAACATTAATGGAAGCTATCGATGCCAAACAAGACGAAGCAACAGCCAATCTAATGAAATGACCTATGAGGGTTCACCACTTAAAGTATTCGATCTAAATCTATATAGTAAGAAACAGAAACGTTCTAATTAAAGAAAACAAATATGGCTCACTATCCATTTCCAAAAACGATAAAAACAATGTTGAAATGAAGGACTGAATTCAAACCATCATCCAAAGAAGCAATACGAATCGGAGATAGAAAGGAACAACTATTGATGAATAATCACAGATGCATCGAAAGCAAAATAAGATTCCAAGCAAGCAAACAAGAAATAAAAAGAGATGGATGAATATAAAAGCGAGAATAATAAAAGTATACAGAAATAATTAAATAATAAATGTCGTAGGACGACATTTCAAAGGAACCCCGGAGGAGGTAATAATGGAGAAAGGAGGAAGCCGACAACAGCAAAAACCAAGATGATCAAGATACCAAACAAATTGCTAGAGACGGAAAACAAATCCGGCACAACAAGAGAAAAAGGAATCATCTAACGAGGAACGTCAAAAACGAGCAACAGCATAACGAGGGAATAGCGCAAAGGGATGATGTTACTTACAACAAAGGAAAATCAAAAACGACCGACCTGCCTACAAAAAATAATGATATTAATCACGTCCCATTCAAGTTAACGGAAGCCCGACGAAAACATCACAAAGAAAATAAAATCGTTCAGAATAACGAACAATAATGAGAAAGGAATCTCAAGTAAAGCATATGCTTAACAACTGACAATGAATACACATAAGTTTGCCCAATTCCGATTCCCAATAGGAAAACAGGAAGATGGACAATACGATTCCCGAACAACTCATCATCATGCCAGCCACCAAAGATGTATGTAAGATGCTACAGAAAGATAAAAAACGTAAAAATCCAAGTAAAGCCAGGAAATAGGAAATTGCGAATAATAAAACAAAGGAATAGAAAACCATGAACAAGTATGTATATCAAAATAAAATTATCGATTGTTGAAAATGAAATATGATTATTGTCAGTATATGTAATGTGAATGGATAGGCCTAGAAGGAAATGCGAAATATATAATATGGTGCCAACAATGATATAATTAACCTGCAGCACAACCATAAACCGCTGAGAAAATCCACAAACACCAAAAGAAGAGCCATAACAACGTCGAGACACGGGCAAAAATAAAGAAATAATAATAGAGTAGAATCAAGATCCAAAGAGTGAGAAAGAAAATAATAGTCGAAATATGGTAAAGAACCATTACAAAAGTTTGTGTATTCGAAACAAAAAAGACCAGGAACGATAAATGAGAATCAAATGCAAGCAAATGAAGAATATCAAAAACCAAAAAATACACGCCAATCCCAACAAGAAAGCGTGACAGTATATAGTACATGTTCAGAAAGGAAGAGATGATTACTGGAAATCAAAATAACAAGAAAACTACTCAAGAATCAACTACGACAAACGCCTTCATGAAAAAGGAAACAAGAGAAGAAACGTATCAACGCCAAATCAGAGAAAGTAAAGCAGTAATAATAAACATAGAGTCAAAATGCAGCAAATGAAGAAGAAAATAGTAATTGAGAACACTAGGTGAAAAACCTATCACAAAAAATCTGCGTACTACGAAACCTAAAAGAAACGAACCAGTAAACAAAAGAATACAATGCGAAACAAGCAACGATAACGAATCGAAAGTATCGCATACGACGAAAAGGAAACTTGGAAAAATATGTAAATAAGACATCCAAAAGGGAACTCATGAGCATTGGAGACCGATAACAAGGAAAACCACGTCAAATCAAATTTGCCGACAGTCAACGTATAATAAAACCATCTGAGAGAAAACCAAGAAAACGAAACATGGAAAAAAAGGAAATGATCATGGGACGACCAGCCTACCTTCAATTCCACGAAGCATTACAACTTCAGAAAGCATTTAAAAGATGTCAACCAAAAAAGGACATAATTGAGAAACTAAAGCAAGAGAAAACACAACTATGCAGCCTAACGAAAAGAATTACATGATTAAAATGATCTGGATAACAAAAGCAGTAAATAAGCAGCGTAGTAAAGCTGATAATAATTCAACTAAGCAAGAAACCTACAAATGCAAAAAGAAGCCAGCGAAGAGATTAATGGCCCAGCGGTGGAAAAATTCATTAACGTTATATCGAATTAGGCAATTACGATGCTGAAAAAACCGAGGATATGAAATCATAGGAAATTCTAGCACAAGCGGACTCTGGTTAAAAGAACCGCCCATTATCGAAGCACAACAATGGTCCAATGAATCTGATGTATACCAGATAATGAATGAGAAATATGGGGATATACGGACATTACGTATAGAGTCCCCGGAGACGATGGTGTAAAACGAGAAAGAGACGTTGTATATAGTGTAAAATATTATGTAGTATATTAGTAGTAATATGTATATCTATATGTAAATACCGTACAAAATACGTTAGAGACATACGCAAACAGAGAGAATGCAGATGAATTAATGATGTGTTATAACCAACAGATGAATCCGAATAATGCAAATCAACAAAATCAAGTTAGAATACCACCATTCGTAGAAGGAATTCAACAACCAGCAGCTGCCAATACACCTATAGAGATTGTGGAATTAAATCAAGGAATATACCAAGATCCAGGAATTGAGGCAACGTGGAGACGACAATGTGAATTAATGACACTAATAACGAACAATGCGCAAACTCAGTGGACAAATACTCATCTAGTATTAACGGAAAGTGTGAACAGAGGTCTACAACAAGCCATAAGACTGGAGGAACAACAAAGAACAATACTACAATTACAGAGAATAAACGAGCAATTAGCAGATCAAGTTAGATGGCAAGCTGATGAAATTAGAAGACTACGTAGTAATCAACAGCACGTAGATCCAGCAAGTTGGGTGGAATGGATAGCATCAATGCCAGAATTCACCCCAGAACCGGATTCAACAGTAGAATAAAAATAACGCGTACCTTGTAAATATGTAAAATAACACGACAGAAAACGAAGCAACGTCAAGTAATCAGAAAATTTTTGTAGATATGCAGACAATCATCGAGAGAATTAGAGGAAGCGAGAATCCATCCGAAACTACGAGACGAATAATGAAAAATAAGATTAGAATGGTGAACGATATAAAAGAAAGATTAAAATGTTGTAAATGTAAAGAATTGCTGATTGGAGCGAGACAGACGAAATGCGGATGCAGAATATGTACAGATTGTACGATAGAAGTGATAGAAACAAAAACAATAAAATGCCCTGGATGCGACGAGACGATGGAAAGAGATGAAGATCCGACAACAATGGATAAAGCTACCAACAAAGAGATCAACAATCTATTAGTTCAATGCCGAGTAAAAGAATGTGAATGGAAAGGACGTATGAAGGAAGCCGAAAGTCACGCAAACGAATGTGAATATAACGAGATATTATGCGGAAAATGCCAAACGATCATAACAAAAAAGACTATGAGAGAACACCATAAAGTGTGCATCAAGAGAGAGGAAAAATGCGAATTCTGTGGAATCATCGACGAATGGATAAAAATAGAAATGGAACATCGGAATCCAAAAGAGGAACAAATATGTGATCTATATGAAGGAGTATGCGCAAACAACTGCGACAGGAAAGAGAAAGTCAGATTAAAGGAACATTGGAACGAATGTAGCGGCAAACCAGTCAAGTGCCCGTTAGAATTATTTAATTGCCAAACACAACTACCAATTGCGGAGATGCGAAAGCATATGATAGAAAATAGTATCGAACACATCGAAATCATGATGAAGACGATAGGAATGCTGGCATGGGAAGTGAAAAGCCTACGAACAGAAAATGATGCACAAAAAGCAATAATAAGAGAAATATTAGAATCCAGAAAGAATTTCGAGAGAAGCCAAGGAGACACACTCAAGAAAATGGCCGAAATGGAAAAGAAAATGCAACAGATGACCAACAGCATAAAGGAACTAGAAACCAACAGTTCTATAGCCAGAAAACATCCTACAGCACCATTTATATGGAAAATAACCGAATTCGCAGAAAAGCTCCAGAGAGCAAAAGACGGAACACAAAGAATTCTAGACAGTCCACCAATATACAGTTGGGAAAATGGATACAAATTGGGCATTAGATTATATCCGAATGGAGATGGGGAACGCAACAGGCACCCATATCAGTGTCTTCATCAGAGTAGGAAGAGGAGATTATGATGAATTATTAACATGGCCTTTTAAACAAAACATGATATTAACGATGAAAGGACAAGAGGATTATCGTAATCCAATCAGAACAGGAAATGAACCACAGATGGGAAGGCCAACAACTGACTGGAATACAGCAATTGGAACACCACGTTTCTATCCACAACAACGATTGAGAGGAGAAGGATTCTTGCGAGAAGATAATCTGTATATAAAATTGGAAGTAGAGAAGCCAGACAAGACGTTGTAAAGAGAAAAAGAAAGTGTAAATAAATGTAAATAAAATAATAAAAATCAAATAAAAATCAAAAAATTACAAATAATCAGAAAAATCAGAAAAACAAAAATTCAAAAATAATGACGATATTTAGATGGCAAGCGGAATCAGCGAAGAGATAACAGTACAGATGAGAAAAGGACCAGATTCGATATGGACGAGACTACGGAAAAAACCAGAGGAGGAAGAGAAAGTTGATACACTAGCAGCAGCAATTATATACTATAAAGACTATGACGGAATAAGACGGCCAACGCGAATCATAAAAGCGATATACTCACAAATGAGAGTGAGAGACGAGGAGCTGAGAAAAGAGGAACAGAGATATTTGACGTTTAAAGATAATAAAGTATTTACCGACCGACAAAGCAAAGAAATGGCTGCAGAAGGATTTTATTTTACAGGAACACCAGAACTACCAGACGAGGTAACATGCATCTATTGTAAAGGAAAACTCGCAAAATGGGAAAAGGGAGAAACAGCAAAACGAGAACACCTGAGGAAATTTTCAACCTGTCCATTTAGAATTAATATCGATGTAAGAAACCAAGCGATGAACAGATCAGAAGGACTCAGACAATCAGAATTAGACAAAGACGAAAAGGGAGGCGAGAAAAAGATAACGATAATAAAGAGTTTCGAAGACCCAGCAGAGCTAATATGGGAAAAAGAGTCTATAAATAGAACATTCGAAGAGAGAATCAAAACCTTCAAAGGAAATCCAAGAGCAGCAGAATTTGCGAGTCAAGGATATTGTCAAACAGCAAGAGGAATAATGTGCGAAGGATGCAAAAATCAACAGCCAATACCAGATCAGAATGTCAAAAAGCTAAAGCATAAAGGAAAATGTATGTATAAGCAAGAAAAAGAGTCAAAGAATATCGAAGTAATAATTACCAACCAGCAAATAGAAGATATCTTAGATCGGCCAAAAACGAGAACCATAATGTTATTATCAGGGGTAGATACTCAAAAGATGAGGAAAATAATCAAAGAAAGATTAGCTAATAATTTAGAATGGTACGACTCGACACAAGCAATAATTCGAGCAATCAAACGATATCAAGAGAAACCTAAAGAAAATCGTGACAAATCAATGATAAAAGAAGCTATTTTGGAGCAGTATCAATGTGTGACTTGTTGGCAGAAACATGTTGAAATAATTTATACTCCTTGTGGACATATGGTCACATGTGAAGCATGCGGGTTAAAAGTTAATATATGTCCAGTATGTAGAAAGCCGATCAACGGGCGGATCAAAGGATTCCGTTTCGCTGATCAGTAGATAGAAAACGAAAACAATGTGTAAAAAGTGTAAATAAAGATAAACGTAAAAAACAAAAAATTATAAAAACTCAAAAACCACAAAAATACGAGATGATGTAAATTATGATAAAATTTTGAGATGATTGAAAAGTGAGAATAATCGATTATTAATATTTAGAAAACAGTTATGAATCCAAACGAGACAAAAGAAGTTGTAAAAGAGGCCGAAGAATCAAAACCAGCAGTCAAAGATCAATCAGAATCAATAAAAGTAACAAGTGAAGAAGTAGAATTATGGAGACAAAGAACGTTACAATTAAAAGAAATGCTACTAATCGTAGAAGAGGAATTAGTGCAAGAGACGCTAAAAACGAAAATGATGAAAGAAAAGTGGGAAAAACAACTAGAACAAAAAATAATTTACCCGGAAGGAAAAGAGAAAACGTACCAAGAGCGAGAAGAGGAAATGATGAAGGAATTCATGCAGAACCAAACTAGAATCAAAAATCAACGGAAAGAGATACAAACCCTAGAGCAAGAGAAGCAGGATCAACAAAGTGAAATCGAAAGATTGAGAGAAGTGATAAAAGACAAAGAAACAGAGATACGAGAAGAAGGAGAGGAGACGATAAAAATCATACAGCAAATGCAGGAGGAAATTGGGCAAATTAGCACCCAATACCGAATAGAGAAGACCAAGAGAACCCATATGGAACAAGCCAAAGAGTGGGCAAAAAGACAAGCGCGATATTGGAAAATCAAATGGACAGAAGACAGAGAACAATCAAGAAGTAATTGGGAATCGCGGATCAGACATTACATTCAGCAAATAGCCGAAGAAGAAGATAGAACAAGAGCGTACAAAGTTAAATGGGAAAACGCAAAGATCGAGATCAATAAACTGAGAAACCAAGGGCAAAAACCATCAAAGAAAATTAGAGAGCCCAGAGACGATAGACAAGAAAGAATGTTGACTCAGATAACTGATCAAGCAAGAAAATGGCGAATAGAATGCAGATTATGGGAGGACGCCAACGCAAAACAATCTAGCTATATAGTGAAATTAGAGCAGGAAGTTGAGTACCAACAAACCAGAGTAAAAGAGATGCAAATCGAGCAGGATGAAGCTCACCGAAAAGAACAAAAACAACAATGGAAAACGGAGATCAAAGAAAAAGCAATAAAAAGAGAGGCGAAAAAATGGAAAGAGCACTTTCAAGAAGCCAAGAAAGAGATAAGATTGTTACCCAAAAGGATACTAAATATGGAAGATTGGGAACTTTGGGAACAAGTCGAAGTGCAGAAAGAAACAATCGAGGAATTAAACGAGCAGGTCCAAAACTTAGAATTTCGGGAAAAAATCAGACAAGGCACAATATTAAGGCTCAGGAGACACGAAAAGGAATACGAGCAACAATCCAACGAAATGGACAAGAGAGCAGCAGAAACGAGAAATCAACTTACTGAGGAAAGACGACAAAACCAACAATTAAACGAGAGGATAACAGAACTCCAGCAGGAGGTGAACGGACACCGAGGAGTTGCAGTATTCAAAGAAATTCAGTTGAGACATCAACTCGAAGTCAACGATCAGTTGAAAGAACAAGTTGAAGCAGAGATCAAAACGATAAAGCAAGGATATGAGGAAAATGAACAGAACCTGAGAAAAGAAATTGAAAAACTAAAAGCGTTAGAAAACACGCATCGGTTGGAAATGCAAGTAGAAGAGTTAACAGAAAATACAGAATATCTTGCCTATCTCTTAGACGAAGAGATACAAATATCAAACGCTCTGCGTGCAGAGGTAAATACCTTGCAGAACCGACCACCAATCCTGCTTATGCCGTTATATCCGACGGAAATGCCAAATCAAGTACCCGCCGAACCCGATGAAGGATTCGGGGAAACGGACGAAGCGGCAATATAATCCTAAAGAGGAAAAATTGTAAAAAGTGTAAAAATAATAAAAAATAAAGAAAAATAATAAAAACAGAAAAATCATAATCAATGTATATTTAGCATGAATCCAAATGAAATAGAAACCCGAATGAATCTAGAAGACGGAGAATACGTACCAAGCCCAATTCAATTAGTAGAACCAATCGAGCAAGACCCACTGAGATATTACAGTAAAAGATGGAGAGCCGAAAGAAAAGAATGGCAAGAGTTAGTGGAGGAACAAGATTCAGAAATCGCCCGGATAAATCAACAACTAATACAGTCAAAACAACTAGTCAATATGATAAAACGAAAACTAACCTCCAGCATGGGAGAGAACAGAAATCAAAAGAGAGAAAATGAACGATTAAGGCGAGAATTAGCCGAAATAAAGACTCGTGTAATCCTGGAGGATTATTGGAAAACTGAAGCAGAACGAATGAGAAACAGCAGAAAAAGCGAACAGAGATATGTAATACAACTAGAAGACAGTTGTAAAGAAGCCAGAGAGATAAAAGAAAGTCATCAACAAACTCAGGACGAAATTAAAACATTAACAGAACAGCTCCAGGAAGCGAGACGAAAGCTGGAAAAGCAAACAGCTAAACGAATAAATTATAAACGTCAACTTAAAAGAAAGCAAGCGAAAGAAAGAAATCTCCAAATGAAAATCTACAATCAACAGAGGGTAATCAAAGAAAACAAAGAACGACTAAAAGAACTCCCAAAAATAACCGAGCGATTAATAAAAGCCCAAATCCTAATAATGAGATTTTCAGAAAACAAAACTAAAGAGGAGTGCGAGATACACTCAACCCCAGAAAAAGAGAAAGAGTAAAAAGGGCTAAACTCCACTGTAAATAAACGAAATAACCTTGTAAATAAATATAAAATTAATTACGTATAAAAATAGAAAGTATGAACCCAAACCTGTGGATAATAATGATGATAATAATGAGAGAGTGCAATACCGAGAACCCGTTAGAAAAATGCGAGAAATCCCAACCCTTCAGAAGAGAGGACAGCACCTGTGCCGATTTCAAAGAAATTTGTAGTAACCCCAATAATGAGGAATGTCAGCAGATAAACCTCCAATGTATGCAATGCCCCACAAAAGAAAACAAGGACGAACTAAAACAGAATATCGAGAAAACCCAAATAATGGTACAAACCCTACTGAAAAATAATGAAGAGATAGCCAATATAAAAAATGAGAACCGAGAGATAAAGAAAACCCTAGAAACCCTCATCAGACAAATTCAAAGAAAAGCCAAAGCAAACCCCAACAATAAACCAATCCAAGAAATCGCCTTATCAATCAAAAGGCAACAAGGAAAACAAATTAAAAATGAACCCAGTACAACAAGTCTATCAATCGAACTGATACTACCAATTAGTATAACCTCTAACATGATACTCCTAATATGCTGTCTCATCCTCGGCCTAACAAAAAACAAGCAAAGGCAAAATACCCCAATTCAGAAACTCAGAAGAATGTTGAACCCAATCCAAAATACCAATCAAGGTAGCAAAACTTCAAGACTCTCGCAGATTTCCATCAATCACCCTTCAAGATCAACCCAGCTCGAAAGCGAAACTCAAGCCGTCAGCGATTCATTCGAAGCCAAATATAACTGATTTACATTGATTGATTAATTCAGACTGATCTATAGTGATTTGAACTGATCTTATAAAACTTGCATTGATATTAAAACTGAACTATCCAATTTTGATTACGTATCGTAGCCGGACCTTAAGTCCATCTTTGCCTTGATGATTTAACTTTACCGTAGAAATTTTTATGAATGTGAATATTGAAAATGGAAATGTATGTATCATTTTGAAATCAATTGAAATTGCGGGTCGCAATTTTACGGACCCCCGAGTGTTTGATGTTGGGCCAGAACGTAAACGGCCTTGGAAAATGTTTAAATGGATCAGAAACACACACGCAGATACAACACGCAATTTAAATAAACCCACTGAAACATCAAGTAAACCCGATAAAATCTGAGAAAATAAAAGAATTAAATATAAAATAATAAACATAAAAATAAATTAAAATATTAACAAAATGCATCAAGATTCGCACGATACCTATACAAATATAACAAGAAAACACAACAAATTCGACGAAATTGGAAAAATCAATTAAAGTTCATTAAATTGAAATTTAAATCGAAAATTTTGAATTAGTAATAATTCAATAAAAATTCGAAATAAAAAATTATAAAAATAAATCAAAAAATATTAAAAATAAATAATAGAATTTGCTAGAAAACAACAAGGTCGAATTTTGTTTTACTGCATCAAATTTCACACGTCACACAAATAGGTATATATACTGATCCATTTTCACATTTAACTGAACCATTTTGAAAACCATTTTGAAAATTTACCATTTTCAGATTCCAATTTTGAACTTTAACCATTTTTGAAAATTGTGAATCGTTGTTAAAACTATTTGTAAACCATTTTTCAGATCAGTTTAGAACCATTTCGAGAATTTGTTTTATTATTCTAGGTGAGAAATATTTATGTTGGAGCCATCTTTCCACACCACGTTCATAGCATCTCTGTAGAGCCCTGCTTGACGGCGGTGTGGGGAGAGAGGCATTTATGTTTTTTATTATGACATTTTATGTTTTGTATGAAAATTTTGGAATGGTCATGGAGGGTAATTTCTGTTATTTTGTCCTAATTAATAAATATTATTAATATATTTAAATTATTCTACATATATCTAACTTATTTTATATGCTTTTATAAATTTTAATGTCGAAATTTTTCCGGCCCACAGCCGACACATAACGCAAGTAATTAAAATCTACATAGTACAGAGGCATGTAAGTGCGTGGAAAATCGCCAATGATATGTACCCGTGAAGACTCAGCGTGCGCAACGCAGCGGTCGTAACGTCAATATTATCCCTATAGCTGAAGCGAGAAATAAGGAAGAAGTCTCTGGCTGCTTCCTCGTTTCTCAATTCTGTAAAATCGACCTAAAATTATACTACATACGGCTTAAAATCATCACACCGAGTAGTCCAGTGGGCACTCAATAAATATAATATGAACACAATATGCGTCTAAGGCCTATTAAAGGGAAAGGGTACTCGGGTTAAATTAACTGAAATCGTTGTTATAACTATTTTGATTAACATTTTGAAATAAATAAAATTTTATTGGGAATCATTGAATTCGATTAAATTGAAATTATTAAAATAACCATTAATTGTAAAAGTAAAGTGTTTTATTTTGATTAACATTTTGGAATAAATAAAATTCATTGGGAATCATTGAATTCGATTAAATTGAAATTATTAAAATAACCATTAATTGTAAAAGTAAAGTGTTTTATTTGGATTAACATTTTGAAATAAATAAAATTCATTGGAATCATTGAGTTCGATTAAATTGAAATTATTGTTAAAAATTAAAGCAACCATTGATTGTAGAAGTAAAGTGTTTTATGGCTAAAAATTAACGTAAATATTGGGTAAAGATAATTTAAACGCTCGTAAATTATTGATTATGGTAACAGCAAATAATTTCATCAGTTAATTCACTATAATTCATTTCAATAAAAGTAGTCTGATCTTGGGTAAGAACGAGTAATGTGTTGATCTAATCCAAATCAACCCCGATAAAAATGAAAGCAACTAAGAATCGAATTCATTGATTTCAAATAAAGAAACGTATCAATTAAAGGTGAAACGATTTTCGAATAACAGTATGAAATCCCTTAATTAAATTGCTGACTAAAGACCCAAATTTTCATTGATTAAAGCAAAGGAAAAGTATTAAAACAAAGTAATCACTTAGTTAAATGTTGAAAACTATTGATAAAAATAAAATAATCTGTTGATTAATAATCCAAAACTTCATCGATTAAATACAAGGGGAAACGTTAGGAATTAAAGCTTTATTATAACGAAATCGTTTAGTTAATTGCTAAAATTATTCATTGATAAAAGGAAAAATTACGGATTAGAAATAAAGCCCTCATTTGATTAAATGTCGAAAACGATCGATAATAATAAAATAATTCGTTAATTAATAGTACAAACTCATTGCGTAATAAACGGAGCTTTTCCTTTGATTTAATTAGATGGATTAAAATATATAAATTCCTCACTTAAAAACTTAGCAATTCAGAATAAAATGGGGTATAAAATACTATTCACTGACCAAAATAAAATAAAGTCTGATTAACATAAAGAAATCGTGATTAAAAGAACCAAAATGAATGAATCAACAAATGAATACCAATCCATTATTGAATAAAATTGACAAAAATCCAAGTTAACACTATGGTAAAAAGGCAGGGATAAAACCGAAACTGATCCGAATTAGAACGCGAACCGATTAATAATATTAGATTCAACTTGATGATAGCCATTCAGTTTAGAAAGATTTTCTCGATATCTGACGAATATCCTGACGCCAAACGAATAACTATAAAGTTAATAAATACACCAACAAAATCACAAGAAATTGACTTACGACGCGTAAAATCCGATATAGTCCAACTTAGACGAATAAACACATCGAATGATGAATATCAAAGTGATACTTGATAAGGAGTCCCATCATTAGAAAGTCTACGCACACTCCACAACCGAAAATTGCACTAAGTCGATAACAGAAGTAGCCGATCGATAACTAAATTAACTTGAGAGAATCAACCGGAAACCGGAAACCTACCTTGAATGAATCTAACATCCGCTCGATCGAAGGGATTGACGTTTCCGCCAACATCGTCCTGACAGGATGTGACTAAAGTGAATATCGTCAACTTAAGTACAACCTGTAAACTTTAACTCTGTTTCGAATAAACAATAGCATCATAGCATAGCGGATTTTAGGATTAGTTTAATCAATATCGATGTTATGTATTAGTAAATTGTAACTTCATGTTAATTAATATGACGTTTATATATTTAATAAATTTCAGAATTAATCTCAAGCAGCAGTAGGTAGTTGGTAAACCTTAAATCAACCTCAATATCTGATAACATCGCGGATCCTTTGAGTTTTGAAACTGATTTGTAACAGATAGTATCCCTAAGTACTTAGTAAATTTTAAATGAATCTTAATTAGTGGTAATTCCATCCACTTAACAAACATTAATGCCCGATAGATAGTGGATTTTCGTCTCACCCATCTGCCCAACACTAAAAATATTATCTAACATGTTCTAATTATTACCATCATTAGCAAGAGTTATGAGGAGTTAGCCAACAGAATACATCACACCAGGAACGCACAGATAAATAACCTTAGTCGTTTCGAGATGTAATACTAATCAAGCTGGTAGAGTTTAATCGGTCTAGGAGTAATAATATAATCAACGTTTAGCCTAGTATTATTATAAGCAGACGACTTAATCGAATTTGATAACGATAACAGTTTAGATATGCCTATCGACCAAATTACCATGCAAGTAGCTGAGGAACCACACCCAGGAGAGGTACCAACAGTTGCCGCGACTACCGAACAACTTCCACCCCGGTGGCCACACCCGACTATTTGGCGATTGTTGGGTCTCGAATCCGATCCTTGTGGACTCGCCGGACAACAATACCCGGCCGAAGAAATATATGATCACGCCAGAAATCTCCTCACCTTCTGGGAACAAGTACAAGAGCAAGTGGACCTCAATGAGGTCAAAGCCCGGATGTACCTCACGAACGTGGAGGAGGACATCCGCGTCGGACTCATCGCGGAGGCATACCCACCTCACCCAGTCCGCGATACCCGACGGCCCTATACGGTGGCGGCTCTGAAGAGGAGTTTGGAGAGAGAATCCCCGGAAGATGTACTATAGTAATGACGAAGTGTTGTAGAAATTGATTTAAATATTAAGTGTCATTGTTTTTCTTATTCGTTATTATATCACATAGATAAGCTGGCTTCATACAATTGGTGTAATTAAATAATAAGACTTTGATTTAATGAAGACCATAAAGAATTTAACTGCTTTCCTGTTATAGTGATGTCGTCCCTACAACTTCTACAAGCGGAACTGGAACGAGCAAGACAATCGAACGCAGAGTTACTCGCCCAAATCCTTCAATTAACTCGAGAGGCTCAACAGTTAAAAGCAACCTGGGTTGATCCAGCAAAGATGAGAGCTGTATACCATCGACTCACAGCGGCTCAGAAGGGCTGGGAGGAAGAGCGGCAGCTCAATCAGAGTCTGCGCACTCAAATTCGGGGACTCGAAGTCGCCCTAGCAGTATGCCGGGAGGGTGAAGCGGTCACTTATCCGCTCATCTTCGCCCCAACCCAAATGCCGCAGACAACCCCCAAGCCAACAGAACAACCCATCAATAATCGTCGACCGGGACGTAAGGAACGTGCCCGACGTCGAGCGACGCAACTCCAAAACGTCAAACAGTAGATAGTCCACATGTGATTGATTCGAATAGAGTAGTTTTAGTCTTAGTTGAGTCGTTTCTTTGGAATGGCATGTCAGTATTGTCACAAGTAACCTTATTACGTCTCAGTTTTCTACAGTCAATTAAGAACGAATCCTGTATAGTTATGAGGGACAGAGCTAAGCGAGCACAGGTCTTCTATCGACAGCTCGTGAACCCGAGGATTGTCCGAGCAACTACAGTACTAGCTCATGGTACTCAATTTTTGCGGGCAATCCACCACTTGAACACATTACCAACGTTGCCTAGCAACGGGTGCCAAGTGGCGATCAGTATCATTTTGTATGGCGTTACGAGGGCAACCACCGATTAGTTCAAACAAACAATGAAACCCTGTAACCCACCAATACTCAAATTATTTCGATCAAATAAATGAATTGGTTATTGAAAATCCTAATGAGCAGTGTTTAATAGAAGTCATCGATAATATATGTACACAAGTACTGAAATATAATCCAGAACACAGTTCGAATGATTTTTACATGCTTGTGGGATGTGTGATAGTCTTTGCAGACATGGTAGGAAATGTAATTGCAGATTGGACTGAGGAAAGATTAATTAATGTAATGCATATTACAATGAATTCCGATTGGAGTTCTACAAAATGTGATCAACACATTTAAGGTTATTTTTTAGACGGTATTAAAAATACATGTAAAAATATAATTCCTATAAGAAATAATAAGTATAGGTAGGAACTAATTTCTGAAATAATGCCCATTTTGTAGATAGTTCACTTAATAGAGTGACTGTGGGTAAGTTGCGACAATCTCAACCGAGTGGCTATAACGATTAAAAATAAACGTAAAGAACATAGTGGGTAATGTTTAGTACTGGTGGGTTACAGGGTTTCATTGTTTGTTTGAACTAATCGGTGGTTGCCCTCGTAACGCCATACAAAATGATACTAATCGCCACTTGGCACCCGTTGCTAAGCAACGTTGGTAATGTGTTCAAGTGGTGGATTGCCCGCAAAAATTGAGTACCATGTGCTAGTACTGTAGTTGCTCGGACAACCCTCGGGTTCACGAGCTGTCGATAGAAGACCTGTGCTCGCTTAGCTCTGTCCCTGTGGAAGTATATTCATGATCGAATGTGGAGAGATGACTTAAAGTTGCGACGCGGGTACTCATAATAATATCTACGTGTAAGGACCTTTTAAGAAGTACTGTAACCGTAAGCACAACTATTTTATTTTAAATCGACAGAAATGTGAATTATCAACAGTTAATGAGACGGTTTTGATTGCTGAGCAGCTCGGCGTCGAGCACGTTCTTTGCGTCCCGGCCGACGATTTATTGGTTGAGTTGAGGACTGCTCTACTGGTTGAGGGTCTTTCTGTATCCTCTGTGTCGGGGCGAATATGAGCGGGTAGGTGACCGCTTCCCCTTCCCGACAAACAGCTAGGGCCACTTCTAATCCTCGTATCTGGGTGCGCAGGCTCTGATTGAGCTGTCGCTCTTCGGCCCAACCTTTCTGTGCTGTAGATATTCGGTGGTACAACATTTTGACTCTTTTCGGGTCCGACCAAGTCGCTTTGATCTGTTGGACCTCTCTTGTCAGTTGGAGTATTTGATGGAGGAGATCTGCATTTGTGCTCCGCGCGCGATCTAATTCCGCTTGTAATATTTGGTTAGTGGCCATAACTATAATGGATAAGTCGTTAAATTTACTGTTAATAAATTATGCAAGTTATTTTATCATTAACGCAAACATATCAATTGAAGCGAATACTCTTAAACAAATGAGCAAACGTAAAAACGGGGTAAAGAACATTTTTATTTCACTAAATAACAAACATCAACTAGTTCACACAAATTGTTAGAGTCTCTGAAGTTCTAATTTCTTCGGAAAGGACTTCCTTCGGCTCTTTCTCGGAGGAACCACTGGGTATGGGCGTCGGGTATCTCGGACTGGGCGAGGTGGGTATGCTTCTGCGATTCGCCCGGCGAGGATGTCATCTTCTACGTTGGCGAGATACATCCTCGCCTTGACCACCTGTAGGTCCACTTGTTCCTGCACCCGTTCCCATTGGGTGAGGAGTTCTCGCGCATTCATGTACGTTTCTGCGGCCGGGTATTGTTGTCCGGCGAGTTCGCATGGGTCGCTGTTTAGGCCCAGTACCCTCCAGATAGTGGGGTACGGCCACCGTTGTTGAATCCTATCGAATATGTCTCGTTTTGATTGTGGTTCCTCCCGGCATTGGTCGTCGGGCATTTGGATGTCAGTCCTTTCGATCGGCATATTCTAAAACGCATCAAAATCAAATGTTGGCGTATGTAATGAGGAAACAGTTTCATTTCGATAATCTCTCGGGTTGGGTATCCAATTCACTAACTACCAGGTTACTATTATCATGCAGGTCGGGTCACTTTGTGGGTCTGGTTCCTTAAGGTGCACTCCTTTATAAGGAAGCTATATGATTAATCGTATGGATGTGGTAACCTGATGTTTAACCTATTTGATATATGCGTCTTAACATCGAAGTTTTTCATGTAGGCGGATATTCGTACGTTGACTTAAGGGAATTTGGACATTGATTTAAAATTTGTTTACTAACTTTAACTACAGTTGCTCGCATTTTAAGATTTAGGCCGGATGTTGATCCGAGATAACTTAGTCGCGTGTAGGTGTATCCTGGTGGGCGAATGATTTCCGGCGAATTTTACCATTACACTTAAGCGGTTGACTAAAGGTGAATTACATTGTTTACATCCGGTGATTGTATTATTCGTGTCGTATTTTCAGAATTACTGGTCAAATGTTCGCCTACACCTGATTATCTCAATTTCCGGTAAGTTATTTCGTTGACTAGTTTGAATGTACTTTATTAGCAACTTTTAGGAAAACTTCTACGCTTATGGATGCGATACCCCTTTATTGGAATAACTTCGCTATGTGGAATTTCGTTGGTGCAATACAAATTTTCGCTTGTCGTAAACTTTGGTGTTTTTCAATTAGGTTAATTTAATTTACGTAAATATTCATTCACTTTACTGCTAATTAATTTACTACGAATCCTGAATTTACGCTAATTAGAAACCTATTTTATAAATTTATGAGTTATTCTAATCTAGTTAAGAGATTATATTATCAGTAATTAATATCGACATCGGTTATTCCGATTTCTAATAGTCTTCCCTACGGCTATGTGGATCAACTATTACTTTAGCCTACAAAGTTAATTTAATGCTAATCGTTTTAAATCCGTGAATCCAGCTTTACTTTAATTTACATTTTTACGGTTATTCCATTCATCTCTAACCTTAACCTATGAGTTACTTTAATCCACTAACCATAGCTCGTTACGGAACTTATTGTATTTATTCTTATTCAATATTTTACTTTACCAAAATTAGATTATTTGGGTTTTTTCTTAATAGTTATTTGCGCTAATTTAATCATTTTTACTGTTATCAATAAATTGTTCAATTTAATAAACGATACATTTATTTTTATGCATTTTAGTTTTAATCAATAATTTAATCTAAATACTTGATTTGCTCAATCACTTCTTCAATTTTATCAAAACGAATTAACGGTGAATTATGTGGGGCGACATTAAATTTTAATCAACAATTAAGTTAAGGGATTTCATACTGTTATTCGAAAATCATTTTACCTTTAATTGATGCGTTTCCTTATTTGAAATCAATGAATTCGATTCTTAACTACTTTCATTTTTATCGGGGTGGATTGGATCAATATTTTACTCGTTCTTACTCAAAGATCAGATTACTTTTATTGAAATGAATTATAATAAATTAGCTGATGAAATCATTTGCTATTACCCGAATCAATAATTTACGAGCATTTAACTTTTCTTTACCCAATATTTACTTTAATTTCTAGCCATAAAACACTTTACTTTTATAATCAATGGTTACTTTAAATTTTGTCAATAATTTCAATTTAATCGAATTCAATGATTCCCAATAAATTTTATTTATTTCAAAATGTTAGTCCAAAATAGTTATAACAACGATTTCAGTTAATTTAACCCAAGTACCCTTTCCCTTTAATAGGCCTTAGACGCATATTGTGTTCATATTATATTTATTGAGTGCCCACTGGACTACTCGGTGTGATAATTTTAAGCCGTATGTAACATAATTTTAGGTCGAGTTTACAGAATTGAGAAACGAGGAAGCAGCCAGAGACTTCTTCCTTATTTCTCGCTTCAGCTATAGGGGTAATATTGACGTTCCGACCCCTGCGTTTCTCAACGCCGAGTCTTCACGGGTACATATCATTGGCGATTTTCCACGCACTTACATGCATCTGTACTATGTTGATTTTTCTATCTTGCGTGATGTGTCGGCTGTGGGCCGGAAAAATTTCGACGTTTCAATTTAGTTTATAAAAAATATATATCAAATAATTCATGTATATTAATAATATTTATTAATTAGGACAAAATAACAGAATTACCCTTCATAACCATTCCAAATATTTCAAACAATATCATAAAATATCATAACAGAAAACATAAATGCCTCTCCCCCCACGTCGCCGTGGAAAAGAGGGCTCCAACCAAAATATTTCTCACCTAAAATCAATTGAATTAGCTCAAATAGCTTGAAAATAAGGTTCTAAAATAGCTTCACAACGATTGGAAAATAAGATTTCAAAATAGTTTCACAACGATTGGAAAATAAGATTTCAAAATAGTCTAAAATCAATTGAATTAGCTCCAATAGCTTGAAATTAATGTTCTAAAATAGCTTCACAACGATTGGAAAATAAGATTTCAAAATAGTCTAAAATCAATTGAATTAGCTCCAATAGCTTGAAAATAATGTTAAACGATTTCAAATAGTTTTACAATAGTTTCTAAAAATGGTTTTTAATCAAATTGAAAATAGCTAGTTTTCAAAATTGGTTAATGGTTTTCAAAATGGTTTTAATCAGTTTGAAAAAATGGTTAGTTTTCAAAAATGGTTAAGTTAAATGTGAAAATGGATCAGTATATATACCTATTTGTGTGACGTGTGAAATTTGATGCAGTAAAACAAAATTCGACCTTGTTATTTTCTAGCAAATTCTATTATTTATTTTTATTATTTTTCGATTTATTTTTATAATTTTTTATTTAAAATTTTTATTGAATTATTACTAATTCAATTTTTCGATTTAAATTCCACTTTAATGAACTTTAATTGACTTTTCTAATTTTGTCGAATTTGTTGTGTTTTCTTGTTATATTTGTATAGGTATCGTGCGAATCTTGGTGCATTTTGTTAATATTTTTATTTTATTTTTATGTTTATTATTTTATATTTAATTCTTTTATTTCTCAGATTTTATCGGGTTTACTTGATGTTTCAGTGGGTTTATTTAAATTGCGTGTTATTTTTGCGTGTGTGTTTCTGATCCATTTAAACATTTTCCAAGGCCGTTTACGTTCTGGCCCAACAGTACTAAACAAGGTTTATAGTGACATCTAGAGATAAGTTGTGACTCTGATTCACTCAAACTAGTTGTTCACCGAGTATGCTTCCATAAAACCCTTTGACATCCTATTAATTGATGAAGCAACTAATAATTAAACTCTAGGAATGATTGTGGCCTCTATAATACAAACTGAAATTAAAGAGTTCCGGAAAGAAAATAAACGGCTGGTCCAGCAATTGATTAAATCCAAGCAAGAGCTCCATCGTGTTAAAGCTACCTGGTTCAAGCCAGCCAAAGTAAAAACTATACCAATACCTCGAAGAAGCAAGGGCCGCCTAAAAGACATCTACACAATTGGCCCAAGATCAACGAATCCCGATCAGGACACTCAAAATGAACCTATTGGCGAGCAAGGAGGGAAATGCGGTGACATACCCCTGGTATTCTCACTGGCTCAGCTAGCGTATTGAGAAAAGGAAGCAGTACCCACCTCCACGAAAGCCAAGGCGAAACAACGGAAGCCGGGGAAAGCGGAACGCTTGGTGCGAGCAAACACAACACTGAATAAATAATTAGATACAATGCTGTGTAAATAAATGTATCGGAATATCGAATTCATTCTAGATCTAATAGAACAACTTGAACTAATATCATATCATTTGTAATCCACCAATTACCGGACATTATTCATTTCCCCGATTAAATTGAAGACCTGTAAGTTCGATTGGTGAAGACAAAATATCCAATACTCTTTTAGAAATAAAGTGAAACATCGACGTAATAAACATTTGGATCGCATTGAATAATGATAATTGGATTGACATAATAATCAAGGATTGATGAATAATAAAGGAGTAGACAATAGAGATTCATTTCATACATGGACGAAAGACGAGTATTAGCTTTCTATCGGCATCTCGCTGAACCCAAGGTGAGTCCGGGACAGAGCAGTATCAGTGAAGAAGCTCACCTTACGCAGACTCACAACCCTTGTTACATCACCAATGATGCGTAGGAACGGGTAACAAGTGGGTGGGAAAAAAGAAATTTTGTATGATTGTGATGCTCTTAGTCGCACCAAAGATACCAAACCACCAATAATAATAATAATAATAATAATAATAATAATAATAATGATATTAGTAATAATAATAATAAAGTCTTTGCAAAATTTGGAAATTTCTAAAGTTATGGTTAGGTGAGGGTATCTCAAAAACAATTTTGAAAAAAAATAAGTTGAAAAAATTTTCTGTTTAAAAAAATTTTGTTAAAAGTCTTAACCGAAATATTGAAATTTCTAATATCGTGTGTAAGGGGATACTTTGCCGGATGGTTCATACGGTTTTTGACGAACCCTTACACTTATTCACAATTTTTAAAGTGGGATCAGGTAGAGAATTATGACGACTGTCATAAAAAAATTCCCGAAAATATTTACAAACATACTAAAATTTAAAAATTTGAATTTGAATAAAATATCAATACTTCGAAAAATTTTGTAAAAAAGTCGATTATGCAAAAAAATCCAAAATAAAAATTCGGTATTTATGATCATAAAATTTCTTTTTGACCGGGAAATTTTTTTTAATGACTCATTGTCTTTGTTATATATCAGTGGTAACTCATCGCACACACGTATGACTCATACCAAGATGTTTGCCGAATAATGAAGCATTGAATGAATCATCACCCGGATGAGTCATGCATTTTTTCCAGCCAATTAGAAGCGACGATGCTGGAAGGCTCATGTCCCACTACTAATATGCAGATTTTAATGTAGTTAATAATCAAAATCCGATATTTTTGTGTAATTTTTTCTTTGTAATAGATGTCAAATCAATATTTTTAAAACTTCAAGCATATTTATTTATATATTTTATATAGTTATTTTAAAAAGGGATTCAACGTTTTCTAGATCGGCTCATAGTCTATTCAAAAATCCGTAACGACTAATGAGTTAAACGAAAGCCTTCACCACTCACACCTCGTCAAGAATAACACGAACTCCAATGATTCTTAAATTAAAAGCTACTCGTTTATTAAATCAGCTGAAGATCGGTGAGTTAATTTGAATTGAAGTTTAAACATTTACATATATAACTTCCTTGAAAAATTACAATTATAATACAATGTTATTTTATTTGCTTTGAAACAAATTTTTTTACTCATTATATTATTCGTAAAACGAGGACCTTAGAATTAATTGGGTACAAAGCCTTCTACTGAAGTACGTATACGATTAGGATAATTAGAACATTACCACTTTTGGCAGAAAGACTGACGTTTTGATTACATTACACTCGTTAGAACATATAACTAACATCAATTGTGACTTGTGCTTAGTTCTAAGGTCTTTATTATGTGCTTACAGGATATGGATCTGTCAAATATTCTTGTTTATATAAAATTATATTTTTGCCTATCAGTGCCCAGCAATGCCATTAGTGATAAACCCGTAATAGACTTTTGTATCATCATATTTGATGATCATCATATTTTTGGGCATCATATTTGAGTGAATTTTAACATGCATGTCAGTAGAATTGTTGGTTAGTCACGATACTTGTGTTGTATATTTTTAAATCTGAAAGTGACATTTTTTTGAGAAAACAGGAAGATGAAAAATTTTTCAAAAATTAGGTAAACAAAAAAAATCACCAAATTCAAAAGATAAATAACATGCAAAAATTAATCAAAAATAAATATTTTCGGAGGAAATTAGAATGAATTCAAATATAATAAAATGAAATATTTAAAGAAAAATAAAAATTAATTAGCTAATGGAAAACCTTAGCGGTGTGAAAAACCGAATTGTCAACAAAATAATTCAATTAGAGTTAGGGAAATTGCTCAATAAATGAAAAAGAGAACTCTAATTGAAATTCTCCTTAGGTTTTTTGGTAATAAAAATTAATGCGAAAAACTGTAAGGAAATCAAAACCTTTACCGAATTTAATTACGAGGCTAGTATAAAAGTTAGAAACTATTTAGACTTGTGACCAAATGTAAATAATATTTAACTCTTTCACTGTTAGAAAAATTGAGTAAAATGAAAATTTTCAGATACTCATTCAAACAAGGAAATAAAACTTATTTACATGTTTGAAAATGAGCTTTGGCTTTTTACATAAAAAAAGCATGGAATATTTATTTTCATAAAAACCCTTAATATTAAGATAGCTTTACTTCCATACCATGTACCCTACGATTACATGAATCCTGAACCACGGCCATTTTGCCTGCCCACTCCATTGTAATCGAGGTTTCGTTCTTTTATATTCATTCTTTTTTGGTTGTAATTTGATCTTTCAATTAAATAGCGTAATTATGTAATTTCACAATCTCGATAATAACGTTATGTAATATCTCGATTCAAGCGACCTATTTAACAGACATTTTGCATTTCAGAAAGAGCACAACACAAAGAATTAACAAAATTTAATTACGTAAAATAGGTAACAACAAATTTTTAATTTTCTTTATAAAAAAAATCTATCCGATGGCGTTTATTATTTACTCTTCTTCCTCTTCAAATTCGCCTTCTTCTTCAACAGTGGCATCTTGATATTGTTGATATTCACTGACCAAATCATTCATGTTAGATTCAGCTTCGGTAAACTCCATCTCGTCCATACCTTCACCAGTATACCAATGCAAGAAAGCTTTTCTTCGAAACATAGCAGTAAACTGTTCACTGACCCTTTTAAAAAGTCCTTGAATTGCGGTACTGTTTCCGATAAAAGTAGCAGACATTTTCAATCCTCTTGGTGGGATATCACAAACTGCTGTTTTAATGTTATTTGGAATCCATTCAACAAAGTAGCTGCTGTTTTTGTTCTGCACATTCAACATTTGTTCATCGACTTCTTTCATTGACATTCTACCTCTGAAAATAGCAGCAACAGTCAAATAGCGACCATGTCTTGGATCACAGGCAGCCATCATATTTTTGGCATCAAAGATCTGCTGAGTCAATTCCGGGACAGTCAAAGCTCTGTATTGCTGACTGCCTCTGCTGGTTAGTGGAGCAAATCCTGGCATGAAAAAGTGTAATCGAGGGAATGGAACCATGTTAACAGCGAGCTTTCTTAGATCTGCATTCAGTTGACCAGGAAATCTTAAACAAGTAGTAACACCACTCATTGTTGCACTCACTAGGTGATTTAAGTCTCCATAAGTGGGAGTTGTAAGTTTCAAAGTCCGGAAGCATATGTCATATAAAGCTTCATTATCAATGCAGAAGGTTTCATCTGTATTTTCAACTAGTTGATGAACGGATAAAGTAGCATTATAAGGTTCAACTACGGTGTCAGACACTTTTGGAGAAGGAACTACGGAAAAAGTATTCATAATTCTGTCAGGATACTCTTCTCTAATTTTTGAAATAAGTAAAGTTCCCATTCCTGAACCTGTTCCACCACCCAAAGAATGAGTTAATTGAAAACCTTGGAGACAATCACAAGACTCAGCTTCTTTCCTGACAACATCAAGAACACTGTCAACTAATTCAGCACCTTCTGTATAGTGACCTTTAGCCCAATTGTTTCCAGCTCCACTTTGACCGAATATAAAATTGTCAGGTCTAAACAATTGACCATAAAATCCAGATCGGACTGCATCCATAGTTCCTGGTTCTAAATCAACAAGTACAGCTCTTGGAACATACTTTCCACCTGTAGCTTCATTGTAATAAACCTCAATTCTTTCCAATTGGAGATCAGAGTCACCGTGGTAAGTACCAGTGGGATCGATGCCATGCTCATCAGAAATGACTTCCCAGAACTAAAAACATTTTAAAAGATAATTAAAATTTATTTAATTGTTACTTTAGAACCAATTTGGTTGCCGCATTGACCAGCTTGCAAATGGACTATTTCTCTCATTCTTGTTCGGAATTCTAATGGAAATTACAATAAAATTGACAATTAAAACAAAAACATTAGAATAAACGAATATTCGTGTTTGAAATACTAGAATATTATTCAATCTAAATTTTATTTAAAATATTTTTTCATCTAATTACTTATTAAATTAAATACTGATTTTTTTTAATTAAATAAAATTTTATTTGATAAATAATGAATTTAAAATTCCAGTTATTGCTACAAAAATTAATCAACGCGTAAAAATAATTCACAGTTATTCACTGTTATTTTATTTATAAAATTTTTCATCTAATTATTTAATAAATTAAATATTGATTTTTTTTATAATTAAATAACATTTTATTTAATAAATAATAAATTCCAAATTTCAATTATTTCTACAAAAATTAATCAATACCTAAAATCAATTTAATGTTGATGTAATTTGTTTTTTTAAAAGGGGAAATTATTTTATATCTAGAATTTTCTTTGGGAGCAAAATTTAAAAATTGAGAAAACAATAATTTAAGTTAAATAAAATTCAAAAGAATTTTAAAAATTGTTATCTAAAAATTTATATAAAAACAATAAATATTATGGAATGTATGATAAATATTTTTTAAGATCCTCTATGTTTATAAAATCCCAACATTTCCTAAATTTTAATCTATTACGCAATAAAGAACATGTGTAATTTTTGATTAGTAATTTGATTTAAAATAAAATTATCCCATAATGAAAAATATTTTAAATTAAGATAATGTTTAATTATAATTTGGTGTTGAGTTATTATTGCGATCTCGGTAGTTGATTCTTGACTCTTCGTACTATTTTTATCAAATAGAGTAAAACCCAACACAACAATTTTTTTTAACTTGCTCTTTTCTTTTTAATTGTAATTGGTAGTTAACTAAATGCGTAACTACCTTTTCAAATTTGGCTAGACTTCACTAAAGGGTTTTCACTATAATTATACCTTACTCTAGACTTAGTCTTCTTAAATCAATATCTTGTTTTAACAGTTTTGACCATACCAGAGGTTTTTCCAATTCTCTGACATCTTTTATAAGGCAATTCCGTGTCTGTAATTTCCCTCAATTTAAATTCTGATCTCATCATTTAAATCCGCCCATATCTTATCCCATCCGAAAAATATTATTTTAATATTTTAATTAGTTGTTTTTTGCACAGTTCTTTATGGAATTTTCCCCCAATTTATACAAGCCCAACATGGCCGTAAATGTCTTTGTTAAGTAACAAATTGAAACATTAAGCCAACACAACTTTAGACCCTTCTATATAAAAATTTAAATATGAATCTCTTATAAAAATATATAGCAATTATTAACGTACATTTCAAAATATTTTATTGCCATTTTACATATCTGAATGATGTTGGGTTTGTGAAATTTTCAGAAGGATAATAATTGTTGAGGATACCTAAATAATAGAGTAAAATAATTAACAAACATGTAAAATGATTGGGGAAAACAATGATAAGTGATTAAGGTGTGGTTCTGGAGCTTTAAATAAGAGAAAATCAATAAAAACAGACAATTAAATTAAAGGTCATTTATAATTAACAAGTGCAAATTTAGGAAAACAAAAGCAAAATGTGCACGTTATTTTGAAAGCCCTTTCAAGATAAGGGAAGGAATATTGTTTGAGAATCCGGGAAAGGGCATCTCTAAAAATTATTTATCTGGACAGTTGTCAGTGATTATAGAGGCCCAAATGGAATAAGCGGAAAAGAGATTGGAAATTCTATTTGACATCAGTGAGTATTATTGGGTGATGGAGTAAAAAAAAGGAAGCGCAACTGGAATCAAAGAGACAAAAAGAGATTAGAGAGAAATTGGACAGAATTCGACGAATAATTGGAAAGGAGAAAATTACAGAAAATTATTGAAGAAAGGTATTAAAGAGAAATTTGGAGAAAACTTAAAGTTGAAATCAAGGAAGAGAAATTTGAAATAGAAATTAAGCAAAGCAACTAAATCAACTTTACCGATCTCAGAAATCCGTCACAGTTGTCAAGTGATTGTGAAATCCAATTGTTCCGAAAAGTGCTATTCTTCCCGAAGGGTCGTAATAAGAACCAAGTCGTGACTGTAACAGATAATTCTTTGTGTAATTTTAAAGTGGATACAAAGTGTATTAATCAATAAAGTTTATATCGTTTGGAGTTCATTAGTCAGATTTACAATACATCCTATTTAAATTCATCGACAACCCCAACATAACCCCAGGAATTCCTGGGAAATCTTGAAATATACTCTTTCCCGTTTCCCGGAAGTTTTTTTAGAGTTTCATGGGGATGTTTTCTTATTTTAATTTATATTCTATGCATAGAATGAATCTGATCAAACAAAAAAGGAGCACTTACTCGTGATAGGTCTGATTGCGCACGGCTTTCAGATTTTTTGCCCAATTTATTCAATTCACACATACCAATTATAGAACATTTCACTATGACCGTTTTTTATTTTCAAGAGTTCACTAAACTAGCTAATGCAAATATTTTATACAATTTTATCAGGGAAATAATATTAAGTAGGAAGGAAAATATTGTAATTAGTCGGTCCGTCTGTCCTGGATTCCAAATATTAAATGCAGAGTAAGCAGTATCTGACTTAGCCTTAGAAAAAGGTCAAGAAAACATGGAAGTGATTGTCGATGGGGATAATATTGGTCTCACATTTTCTGAAGTAATTCATTGCTTAGATATAGATATGAAGAAGTTTGAAAAACAGGTAGTGTACGTCAACACATGATTTGGTGGCTTCAAAAAGAATAGCTATCTTTTTAAATAAAACCAATGCTTGAATTTCTCACAAAACAATAATCGTCTTTATCAAGGATGACGAACATATGGTACGCAAATAAATTTTCATTGTATATATAAAATGTATAATTTTTCAATAAGGCTTATTTATATATATATATATATATATATATATATATATATATATACGGCTTACATGTATTTTCATTTTGTAAAAATAATTTTTATTGGCACGCAGTCAAAAAATGATTCGCTATCCCAGGTCTATGTGTATGCACTTGTATGAATTTAAATGTATCATATGAACCTATAAAAAGGTTTTTATTTTTAACTACAAATTATTGCCTTGTTTCGATTATTTCGATTTTTTTATTGTGCGAATCATCTCAATTCCAATTTATTCCGAAAAATCGAGTTTATTCTGCATTTTTAATATTTTTTTGGATATTTTAGCAACCATGAGTTAAAATTGAATAGGGAATATTCTTACACAAGCATTTATTAAAATGTTTTAGTGTGTGTGTCAGAATCTCTATTTCAAGGTACGTTTATACGCGAGTGTTATAATATAGAGATATTCAATTAATGAAAGTAAAGTTGAGCCAATCTCCACCGAAACTGTCCAGAGGGTATTTGGTCTTAATTTATGTGGTACATCCCAACATAGAAAATTTTGTCGAAGTATAAATGAGGAAAACTTTGAGTACTTCACATTTTCAAAGTTCTGATTTTAAATTTCAAAGGAATCTAAAAATGTAGCGTTAAATGGTATCCGGTACAATTATTAAAAAATGATAAAATTTGACTTATTGTTATGAATTAAGTCTTTCTTAATAACTTAATACAAGTTTATTATTTTATGAAACAGCGCAGAGCTAGTGTCTCAGTAGGCGATTGTTTACCCTTACGATGATTGGGATCGAGAAGGAACCTCTATGATTTGTGAAGGCAATCAATCTCTCCATAAAGAACGACAAGATTGGGAAAAGTGAGTGATAGGTATCCGCAAATCTACTGATGGCTATAATGTCAAGAAGCTACTATCTATATGAGTGTACTAAGATGAAGCGTGCAGTGCTGAGTTAACCAAAGAAAAAGGAATTTTTTAAGGAAAGCTGACGAATATAAAGAAGTTTACTTAACAAAATGTAATAAAGTCTCCACTTAATTTTTGAGAGATATGTATGTATACATAACGTGTCTCGTTATTTCCGAAAAATATTAACTTCTCCAACCTGATTAATGTTTTAAAGTTAAATTTAATTACAATAGTGCATCTAGTTATTATTACGGAGAAACACGAAGCAGAGACGAAAACAAAATGCGAAGAAAATAGTTAGTAGAAAATAAAATAATACAGAAAAGTGTGAAGAGAAATTGTGAAAAAAAGTGAAATTAAAGTTATTTAATAAATTCAAGCCAAAACAAAGCAACTAAATCAAACTTATCGATCTCAGAAATTCGCCATAGTGGTCAGCGGATTGTGAAATCCAATCGGTATTGAAAACGTACTATTTCTCCCGAAGGGTTGTAATAAGCAACCAGTTGTCTTTGTAAAAGATAATTTTTTTTGTCATTGTAAAGTGATTATTTTATTATTATAACAATATATTTCTCTTTAAAAAATTTTATGCATTTATTTTATTGGTCACTGAATTACATTTTATCCAAAATATTTACCGGTAAACCGGTTTATAAATAAAACATTTACTGTTTACCGGTATAAGCAAATTTCGGTAATTTTTTTATATGCCCTAGTGCTGTTCCTCCCAAAATGTTGTAATAAGCAGCCAGTTGTCATTGTAAAAGATAATTCTTTGTGTCATTGTAAAGTATTGACAAGAAACTTTATATTGTCTGGAGCTCGTTATTGTTGTTTAAAAGGCACGCTTGGAGTCAGATTAACAACAGATAATATTTAATTTCAACAACAACCCCAACAAATATCTAAAAACAAATTCAACCATTTAACCTTCAATTAATCGTGCGCGTGTGTCGTGTTTTCTAGTTTGCCACCACATACTTTCGACATTTTGCGTATGTACTGCCGACTACGATTAACTTCATCATGATCATATATTCTATTCATTTTAATGCCTTGATAAATAAAATTATCCAGAAAATTACAAGAGTAGTGGGTAATGCCCACGTTAGTACAGGGAATTTTCTTATGTAGATCACGTTACCATGGCAGACACCATATTTAGGTCAAAGTCATTTTAAGGTTAAAAAGTAGGTCAAGGTCATTTTAAGGTCAAATCAGTAGGTCACAGTCATATATCTTCTTAAGAAACAAAGTCCCCACTTGAACAGTATATATATAATATTTAGGTTAAATTTTTAATAAAAAAAAATAACCAAAAAAGGTTAATATGGAAATGAGCACAAAACAAATTTATTTAATCAAAAATATCACAATCGGAGCCTGTTAAAAACTCTAATTTATTGATCAAGGTGTCCTTGTCAGTAGGGGAGAGTGCAAAAAGCCCTACCCAATTCGGAATATCTGTCCTGTAGTCCCAATCAGTATCCACTGTCCTATATCGATAGGCATGAAGGAAAAGAACAAAATTGTCAACATCTTCATTACAGGAAAACCGAGACAAACACTCATCACAACTGGGCTCAAAATACTTGTTACGGGCCTCTTCATCAGAAATAATTGATTTGTTTTCCGTGAATGTCTGTAAAGTTTCCGGATTTCCGTTCTCATAGAATCTGTGTACCGAGACGTCATGATTGGCCATCAAATCTTCAATTAGTTGTTCTTTAGATTTATGATATACGCCGCATTTGCCTTTATCTTTGCCCCAGGATATGCAATTGTACAACGGGTCATTGGAAATCGGAAATCCTGAATGATTTTATAAAATACGACATGGCATTTTTATTAATTTGTTTATTAATTTATATAGATTTTATTTATTATCCATTCAATCTTTTCAACTGGCAAAAAGAAAGTCTTATACTGCTTCAAATAATTAAAATTGTTGAAGAAAATAGCAATAGAGATGTAATGGCAACGGAATATCAGCGGTACCAGCACGACAGTTATAAAACTTGTGGAATTTCACTAATGGAAAGGAAAATTTTACAAACTGATTATTTTGCATGATTACTTTTAAAAGATACAATTCCGAAGAGTAATCTTACACCAATTATTGTTGTAAAGGCAAATCACAAAAGATGATTGAATAAAGACATTCTTGATTGGGAGACAGAGTTGGTATGAGAACAAAGGAAAGATGCGATATATTTTTGGTGAGAATTAATCACTGAAAGAATATTTTACCCATGATTTATTTGTTTTTCTTTTTTATATCAACTTGAGGACATAAAATAAGAACAAACAATATCACAACTCCATCCATGAAACGGAACCAATATAAAATATGAGCGCGAGTTTACCCAAGAATGTGATAATTTCTGGTTTTGTTTTTTCATAGTTTATTTTCACGTGTTTTTGTGCAAACTGAGTCATATCTTGAGAAAGTGGGTTAACAAACAATGCCATTTTTTATTTTTAAAAGCAAGCGTGCATTTATTGATTGGAAAAGATTTGCATTCACTTGTGTTTTTAACTATATACAAACTTTTTTACGTTTCCGCAACACCTGAAATTACTGTTTCATATACAAGAGATCACCAGTCTAGGAAAAAGAATACAAGTCGAACTGATAAAACCATTTAGTTATTCGGCGCCGAAAACCGGAAGTTGACTTCACTATTTACGACAGTGGAGCTCTCATTATAACTAATAAAGCATAATTTTATTTGCATAATGAAGTTTTTAATTAATTTTTTTATTGTAATTATATATTATTACTATTATACTTCTAGTCGGCAATGCAACCATTTAACGAGAAATTATGCCAGTAAATTTTAATTATTTTTTAAAATTATATTGTAATTAAATATATATCCTAAAATCGATAATTTTATTATTATTACATTAATAATTAAATATTATTACTATTATATTTCTAGTCGGCAATGCAACGATTTAACGAGAAATTATGGCAATAAATTAATAATTTAGCAAATTGAGGATTGCTGAGAATCAATAACTAACAGACAAGTAAATAATAAAATAAGCCTTTGCTGCAAAGTAATTATTATATACTGATGTAAAATTTTTCGAATATCATATAATCCTCTTCAATTATTTTTTCATCAATATCATAATTATTTTGCAGAAAAGGATGTTATTGTTTACTTGACTGATATTTTAATTTATACGCCTGCCAAGGAATCAACGTTTTATAATTAATAACTAATAAAGCCGATTTTTATTCTGGTAAAGAAATTTTTAATTATTTTTTTTATTTTATTGTAATTATATATGTATATATATTTCCTAAAAATGGATTTAATATTTATAAATCGATAATTTTATTATTATTGCATTAATAATTAGATGTTATTACTATTATGTTCCTAGTCGGCAATGCAACGATTTAACGAGAAATTATGCCAGTAAATTAGTAATTTATCAAATCGAGAAGTATTGCACTGGGTCACAAGTGTCAGGAGGAGGCATAGAAACCTTCAGGCGCATGGATACCGATAAAAACTCACCGAGATATTGCAAATGAACCCGGATTTGATGAGTCCGACCCGTCAGTGGCTTACAAAGAACCAAGGACAAATTCTGTTTCTCGTTATATTTTAAAAACATAAATTTCGTTGAAGCGATTTTCCCGCCTTCCTCGACGCTTTTGAGATAGGCCAGTCCAACTTTCGGGCACAAAATCCCCAATGGCTTGTTGCATTCGATCGGTTGCTCCTTTTCCTCATTGAATTTCCCACCGACGACTGCGAGATAATACTAAATCAAATACAGCGATTATAACAACGGTAAGAGATGGCGAGAGAGAATTAATGTCAGCTAACAACCTTTAGCACTTGTCGATCCCGGATTTGACCCGATAATTTGCTACTTGTTTCATAATCTTTGCCAAACAGAAGAATTCCTGATGTCATCCGGTCGATCCGATGAATCACTCGCAACTGTTGGATACCATGAGATTTGTGCAGGATCCCCATAACGGTATTGAAATGGTATTTGCTCACTGAATGAACTGGCATTGAGCTCGGTTTACAAACGACAAGAACAGTGTCACTTTCGTGGATAATGTTTATTGGTTCATCTAGAAATTTTAATATCGATATTATACTATTCAAAATCAAACCCACCGAGAACTGGTAGCTCATGCCGATGAACTCGGTGGGTTATAACATCGTTCGGTTTTAAAATATAGTCCAAATTTGTTTCTTTGTTATTAATTAGCAAATTCTTATTCTCGATTTGACTTTTCTAAAAGTTCTTTTTTTATATATTATCATTTTTAGTTTACACTAACAACAAATAATGGAGAATTCGAATAAAAATCATTTTCAAAGACTTCTTTTACCGATTTATTCAACCAACGCTCCTTAATATTACTTTGAAATGTGTGAAAATATGGATGAACCTAAATAAAAGTTATATTAATTCACTAATGGGATCGATAGCTATTACTTTTCTAAATCCGTTTTGAAAATAATACACACAATCCCCTTGGTATTGATCACTTATAATTTTGTTTTTCTTATTTTCACCTGTCTTGAATTTTAGGGCTTCTTTACGCAATAATTTCTTTTCTTCTTTGCTCATTTTGTGTTTCTTTGAAGAAGAAAAATCTTCCATATTTTTAGATAATCGTTTCATTGTTATAATATCAATAATATTTAAATATGATATCTTTTTTACTGGAGCGAAAATTAGATCAAAAATTACTTTTAATTTCATTAATAATATTATTTAAACAATTAAATTTTTATTAAATATAGTTCCAAATGGTTTTAATTTTGTGTGTATATAGTTAAGTTAATTTGAAAGTAATGTTAAGAACTTTTAAAATTATAAACTTCTTTTTCTTAAAGTATTATAGGTAAATTCTGTAATGTTCAAATTTTCATTTAAGTTGATTTTTATTCCATTCTTTTGTGTAAATAATATTCCGTTTTATAACCTGATTTTACTTCGCGTGTGACGTGTGGTACAGTACCACCAAAGTGAATATAGTAAGTGTGGCATGATAGTGAAATAGTGGATAAATCATACTTTAAACTATTGGTAGTTATGGATATGGTAATCTTGGCTCATCTCTTGCCATAATGTTTGACCAGATAAACCTAAATAAAAAAAATATTCTTCCCACTTGTTACTTGTTAATAATAGGTGGTTCATGCCCCACAAAAGTTAGTATCGTCACGGAAAATATTCTATCCCAAGGTATCTTGGGTTTAACGACTTGCTGTTAGAAAACATTTAGTCGTCTTGCTCAAACCGGTCTCTTATCATTACTTTATTACCGTTAATAGGTAGAATATAAAAATTTTTTAAGCAATAATGTTTAGTCAAAACGAAAAAGACAATGAAAATTTGTTTAAACGAGTCAGTTACCTAGCATGAAAACCCAGCAACAGGTTAACTTACTACTAACGTATGACACAAGGTAAACATATTATAATCCAGGAAAATATATATAAAATAAAACAAAAATGAAATAATTTACAAAATGATCAACAACTGAATGAAATTTATACAAATATAACATGCAAACACCAAATTTTATTAAAAATCAGTAAATTTATCGAAATTCAATATGGATTCAAAAAATTAAATATAAAAAAAAATGTATTAGAAAATTCTAATTGAAAAATAAATACTTAAATTTACCAAAATAAATAAAAGTTAATGAAAATAAAAATTATTTAATATAAGAAATTCGTCCAAGGTCAAATATTGTTTAATCGCATCAATATTAGTCAACAATATTAAAAGTTTAAGTTTTATTACTCGACATTTCCTCTTTTTGCAATTTGTAGAGATATTGTA
Source organism: Schmidtea mediterranea (assembly GCA_022537955.1). Classification (NCBI taxonomy): domain Eukaryota; kingdom Metazoa; phylum Platyhelminthes; order Tricladida; family Dugesiidae; genus Schmidtea; species Schmidtea mediterranea. Next base: position 22,549,782 of record CM039680.1, on the reverse strand, counting down.
AGGCTTGCCAGATTTACATTATTTGAAGATTGCGCCCAGTTAATTAACATAGAACTCGCCTGTTTGGTTTTCGAAGCTTTATAACCGCTTTTCCAGTGCTTCACCGGCTGGATAATTAGCTGCGAATTGGTTATGTTTGTAGTGAAGCGTTTCTCCAAATTTGACTTCTTATTGTGTGCAACTTTTACTTGGAAAATGAGACAAGTCAGAAGGCCATCTTCAGTCCAATCCTGATTAAATTCTCGATATTCTTATTCAATTAGTCTCTTCTGTTTACCAGTTCGCATTTAGTTGGCGAAACTGAAATAAAAATTTAAAAATTTTTATTCAACTATCTTAAACGGAGTAAATAATCGGCATTTAAATAGTTAATTGCTAATCTGTTTAAAAAAGTCAACTTCGTTAACCAGCGTTCATATTTTTGAGACGATCATTCGCTTCTTAATCGTCTTCTTGAAACAAAGAAAAATATTTGTTTCTGAAAACGTTTAAATTAACACATATGCAACCACGCTCCGAGGAAAACTGGCTGAAGACTGAGCACTACCTTTCAATGGGTTTCTGGGTGAGTGGTAGTAGTGACTAGTGACGACGGCAGTTGTCAGTGGTAGGAATGGAGGTTTCGCCACTGGTATGACAACAGGACGGCTATGATGTTGGGCCTGGTACCCAAGCGGCTGCTAATTGCTTATCTACTCTATACCCCACCTATCCTCACTGTTATCTGTTGAGGTTTTTATTCTGCTTGCAGCATTTTTCTTTTTGCAGTATAATCTTTTTTTATGAGTTTTGAAAATAATATAATTATTAATATTTGCGCATGAAATTGGAGAGCCGCATCTTGACGTCGAAAGAGCATCATGTGGCTAAAATAAAAACAATGTAATTTACATAACATCGATTAAAACAAATAATTAATGAAATAAAGAAAATCAAGACAGCCTCAAGCACAACCCCTAAAAAATCGCAAATCACTAAACCTCAAAAGGAGACTAGAAAAGACAAAATTGAGAAGATGGTGACCAACGAAAATGACTAAAATTGCTGATTTTGAATAAATGGTAATAAAATAAAATATAAAGACTAAATTTAGTAAAAAAATAAAATTCAAAAAAAGAGAATAAAGGAAAAAAATAGAAGAACAGGTTAAAAAGCTTTGGAATTCTTTGATTGGTCATACATACAAACACGCATTTACTATATAAGTGTTAGAAGATGGTCTAATTGTGAAAATTCTAAAGTTAAAATATATTGTAGTTGGACACAATAGATACAGGATAAATATACATGTAAATGAAAAAATTTATAATTGGTAATGATAACAATGACAATGTGATGACTCATTAAGCGCTTCACATCAGCCATAACAAAATTCTATTCGAATGTTTCAGTAAATATAGAAATTTCAAACAAGTGAAGTTTCTCACCGTAAGTTTTTATTGAAGTACAGTTTGCTGATGTCAATTGATGTGTTTTCCAAGAGCAGTCTGCTCAAGAATCAATCAAAAAATTATGAATTTGACCTCCCGCTTCTGCATCTACTGTGAATATGACACTAACCAACAATTTTTTTACAGGGCCTCTACCGTCGGTTTCATTGAGGTCCTTTTCCCTTTCTCGTCGATTGATTCCAAATGCATGGTTGAGAATACTTTAGTGCATTTTTGCCAAATTATCTGTGATAAAAACCTACTATTTCTGTCTTTGGTTTCTGTTGGGGCACATCGTTTCTGTATTGTTTATTTCTCAGTTGACCTTTTATAACATTGATTTTCTCTCGCAGTTACGATATCATATTACCTTTCCTTTCATGAATATTTTGATTTTGCGCTTCTATCTTGTAATGGAGATCAGCCAACTCTGCTATATCTGAAAGCGATTTATCTTTTTGATTTATTAGATGTCTACAGTTTTCTGATAATTTCTGAAGAAATTAATGTTTAATCAAATTTGAGTCTTCTACGTTGATTGAATGATAATTGATTATTTCATTCAGAACTGTTGACGGTTTCTTGAAATTGTCAATTTCTTTCTGCATCAATAAATCCACTCCTTGAATTGCTGCCAGAGCTGTTTCTTTGGTGAAGTCTTCTTTTAATTTACCATATGAAGAGCTACATTTTGTGTCCATAGCGTATGCCACTTTGTCTTGAACATCCAGTGGCAAACTTGTTAAAAATTAGAAGTACTTTTTCCTTGTATTTAGGATATTAGGTATCTCAAATGAAGCATACACTTGAACAAACCAATTTTTTGCTTTCAAAAAGTAGTTTGGGATTCTTATTTGGAGTAAGTTATTTTCTTTAACTGTCGGACTCCCACTTCTGATACAATGTTTGCCGTCATCTTTTATTAGCGACATAATAATTGAAAACTTATGAAAATTCTCTTTATTCAAACATATTTTATATAATTAATTCAATTCCATTAAATTGAATAATATATAAACTATGATTTTTTTTTATGGTTACTACAACATTAAAACAAATAGTTAATTTGTTGGAGAAAATTTTCTAAAATAATAATTAATGAATCAATAAGAATTTTAAAATTCAGTTATAATTTAATATATTATTTAAAACACCTTACATTGCGTATTTATAGTGAGCTGAATTGTTACTTTCGCTTTAAGTAAAATATATTGTTGCAACTTATTACTTCTCAAAATGATTATCAGTATGAAATGAAGATTGTGAATCTAAAAGGTTTTATTGATAGTACTACGGAGACATTCATCGGAAAGTTGACCTATTGAGATTTAAATTACATTCATTCTTATATTTAGGATGATTATATTAACTTTACGTTTCTTTTCAAAATATAGATCAATATTTGATTTTATAGTCTGATAAAGAAACGAAGGCGAAGGAAATTTAAAATTGATCAATGGTGAGAAGGTTCTACTGAGAAATGTGTTAAAGAAAAATAAGAGGAAATACCAAAATTTATTTTTCTTTCTCAGAGTCAATAATTATAGTTGATGATTTGTCTAAAGATGACTGTTTGTGAATGTTGGATTTAAAAGATTTCTCTGTCATTTTCCTTTTTTCATTCAAAATCGACTTTTGATAGATGCACTTACAAGAGTTTGTTATTTGATTTGAAAAGTTTTCATCCGAAAAAGATTCAATTTCAACTGTAAACTGAAGTGCATTACTTGGTATATATCGTTCACCTGCGCACTCTTCATCTTCAATGTAGAACTCTCGTTTGTTAATAATATCATTGTCTTCGGAAGAATTCTTGGGTTTTCCATACAACGATAATTTCTGAGAAATATTTTCCGCTTTACTATTATTTAGTGATTTGTTTTTATTATAAATTGAAGGTTCAGGAAGCCTTTCACTAGCATTTGAAATGGCTACAATTTGTTCATCAACCAATAAATAAGTGCCGGTTGCATTTTCATTGAATTCTGACAAGTTGGATTTGGCAACTTTTCTTTCACTTTTCAATATTTCGCATTCAAACAATTTTGAAGTCTTTTTATCATTTGCACTGGATGAGGGTTTTGCAGTATTAATTTTATTATTAGATAAAGAAACTTCAACAAAAGATTCACGGCTTAAAACTTTATTCAACTCCATTTCTAATTTATTTTTTTTACCTATAATAAAAGCATAAATGACATAAAGAAATAAATTGTGAAAATATACATGCTGTTTTAATTAATTGAATTAAAAAGTTATTAGAAATTATTATTAATTTATCTATGACAAATAAATTAGAATACGGATTGCAGATTCAAATTGTGATAAATGGAAAAAATTGTTCTGTAGTCAAAAATTAAATGAAAATAAACCAAAAGGAAAAAAAATGATATTATAAATTAATTATTATTGTTATTCAAATGAATATATTATTTATTTTTTATTTGAGATTAGTTACTTCTATTTATAAATAGCTAAACGATGTTTGTAAATTCTGACGCAGACACAATCATTCACAAAATTAGGATTTAATAAAAAACATATTACTTATAATGGTAAGTAAATTAGTTGATTTTTATTTAAAAGTATGTTCACATTGACATACACGACAATGAAATTAAGTAAAAAGAATATTGGAAAAGATTTATTTTCCAAAATAAAGTATCAATTCTAACAATTATTTTCTGAAAAGTTTGCAGTCTTAGTATGTTAGTCTCATATATTTATTAGTAAACTGAGTTTGTGACTGTCGTTTAAGATAATAAAAATGCTTATTATCAATTTTTCTGCGTTATTTTCACTATTAAGTTTTCCATGTGACGGAAATCATTTTAATTTATGGAATCACTTATTAAAGGTAATTTACCTAGGATCTTTAACAAGCATCGAAGCAAAGTAATTTTAACGATATACGCTACTTATTTGTTTAAGTAGTAGATGTTAAAATAATCATGACATAATAAGTTAATTATCTAGAACAGGGGTCGGCAACCTATGGCTTGAGTGCCAGATTCGACACGCGCTGGAGTTGTCAAATGCACTCTATACATCACTACAAAGTGGTCTGGGTAATAGTGACTCTTATACTGCTAAAGGCGGTTTCACATATATTCTATAATATTATTAGATGAAAATATCTATTTGTATGGGTATTGAAATGATATTTTTTGCTTTATTAAACACCATTTTTCCATAAAACGTCAAATAATATCACAAGCATCTCTTGTGTTGACACGTGACATTAAAAAGCTGTAGATCACACATGTGTTACTGTGAGGCTTTCAACGAGAGGGCAAATTTAACCCTGTAACTTTCTTCGGACTCCCGTCGTAGGATTGATGGGGTCTTTTTTAAATGCGTTTCAATCTGTTGTGATACCAGTTGAAACTTGTAATTTTTTAGTGTTGGTTTTTATAATTGATATATAAAACAAACCAGATAGCCGCCTCGTCTACCATATGTACTTTGAAAATCTTTTATTTTTAGAAACTTTTTGGTACAACTTCTTATTTAATCATTGATTTTCAAGTTAAATATGATCTTTTAAAATTTAAAATATAATGAGTCGTGTCTTTTTTGTTGAAATTTAATGTTGTTTGTTTTTCAATTAAATATATTAAAAAGAAAATTTTGCGATCAAATTATTTTCATAAAAAACTGTATTATTTAATGTGACAGACATATACCATTACTTATTTTTAAAAAAAATAAGGTGGCACCTTGAATAAATTGGCAGTGTGGCTTGGTACACCACATCTAAAAGGTTGCCGATCCCTGATCTAGAATGAAGTAATAAAACGGTAAACAAAAAATAAATAAAAATATAAGTTATTACAGTAAATTTCTAAGTTTCCGATGTACTTGTTTTAACATTTCAAAGGTGCATCTTCAGTGTACGGACACTTAATCCCGCTACAGATAATCCCGATTAAATAAACAATAAGCTTACAATAATATGATCGCATGAATTATTTTGATCTTTAAAGAACTAGCACGGACAGGATTGGCAGAAATTAAGAAAACCAAAATAACTCTCACCCAATGGCTAACTCACTTGAAATAGTATATCTATATTGAATATTAATAATATTAATATTATTTGTATTATCAGTACTGTAGAGTCTACAAAAAAAATTATAGCCAATGACTGACAAGATCGTTTTTGGTACAACGCCGAAAGGCAAGCAGTCTTTACAACTCAATCAATACGAATAACCTTTTATTAAATTGTGTTAAATAAATTTGTGTTATTTTTTCTTTCTTCTCCGTGGGAGGGATTAAATGACAATGGGATTATTTGTCGCGGGATTAAGTGTTACCAAGCTGCATTTTAATAGGAATCAGAGAGCTTACTTTCAAAGAAAGTCCATACCTTTTCTACAATTGCTTTAAATTTAAAAATAAAAACCATTTAAATAGATTTGAAACAAGTATAAATAAATATTATCAAATCTAATAAATGTGAAGATCTAAAGCCAATGCTTTTCTACCAATGTATTTTGGTTTAATCTTAGTTTTTCCATAAAACAATGGTTACAAAATATAGTAGTCTCAATTTATTCTTTAAAGGATTCAGAATAACAATAAGCATGAGCCCGAGGTGAGATTACACTCAAGGTTTGCATTGTAGGCAGTGGCGGATCTAAGGGGCGTTGCACATGGCGCTCGCCATAAGCCCCGCGTTAGAAAGGGCTCAATCAAAAACTAAAAATATTTGCAAAAAAATTTACAATTGTTAATAAAACCAAAAAAAGAGACAAATATGTCGTCATTTTTTGTCAGTCAAATGTAATTTCGAATGTTTTTTAAAATTTTTAAAATGTTTTTCTTATTGTTTACTAGAATATATCGTTATATTACGGTTGTCAAATGTTATTAACAATCTGTTTAAGAAGTTCTAAATTAGAACGAATTCAAATTTTTATTTAATAAATTAATATAATAAATAATAAAAACTCTAGAAAGCCAAATAAAAGAAATATATTTCGAGGAAATAATCCTAATCATCAGTCTGAAAACATAATCTTTGTTAAATACGGAAACAATACTGATCTAATAGTTACAATTTAATGATTTAATTAAATAATCTCAATAAATTTGTTGCTGATTGAACGTTTATTTTAATGGATTGTGATTTAATCAGCAAAGCCTCATAAAATTCTTTCCAACTTATTACTAAAGTTTTTATATAAAATTTTAAAATCTTTTAAGTCAATTGTGCTTTTGCACATTTTATATGCTCAATAATATTACTCACACCTCTCAATTAGCGATGTTCCTGAACCCGTGTTTGAAGATAACCAGAAGTTTCTCCAATGGACCCATTACATGCAAATATATACACTAGATCAGAATCTTAACCGACTGGAATTTGAAATTTATTACTAAATATATTTATTGATTTTAACAATTTTGATTCTATTTGGTGATACTAATGGGGATTTTATTAGCAAACATCGCGATCAATTTCATCAAGTAGGAGAGGAAGCCAAATATACTTTATTTATAAGGATATTCAGAATTATTATATCCTTCTAAATTAAATATTTACCGATTTACTCACAAATTTCCAATGTAATATTATTAAGTTAGTGCATAATTATTTAAAGTTAAAAAAAATTTTGTTCATCAAAAAATTGTCAATTTTAAAAATTTAAATAGTGTTAACTTTAAATAATATCATTCGATATTTTTATGCTCAATCATTAAAAAAAATTTACTGACCCTTCCTTAAGTTTTAGTCACTTCTTATCTTCCCCTATCACTGGTCTACCCCTGTCAAAACTGAAACAAAGCGGTACACAAACTTAAAGGACAATCCAGAAAAGAATTACCTTTACAGTTTATTTCTTACATTATTTTACTGAAACTGTTTATTCATTTATGAGTAGAAAAACCGACAAGTCAGTTTTCCCAGGTAAAAAAATTAATAAATCAAAAGCTCTAAGAAAATTTAAAATAATAAAATTATTTCTCACTTTTTATGTCAATCGCATCAATTAATTGCTGAGACAATTCCACGGCTTTTTCTAAAATTATTTTGTAACAAATTAATTCCAAATTCTTTTCAATATTTTCCAAAACTATCTCATTATTTGATTTTTTTTTACTAATCTTACTTGATCCTAAAGTTTTACCATGACATGATGAATCAGCTCGAATTTCTATTGGATTATCGGCCGAATATGAATTTAATCTCAACAAATCAGATTCTCTAAATTGAGACTTATTACCCTTGATATCGTATTTATATAATGGAATATTTTCATTGGATAATTTTCGATGGATCGAATCAAAACCTTTTTTTACCGAACTCAATTGTTTATTGTCAAAATTGTTTTCAGTTCTAACCATTTCGATTCTTATTTCAGATTCAGGTGGAGAATAATCTATTGAGATTGTCGGTGGAGTTTTTTCGTCACTTGATCTTGTACAAAATGGGTTGCGAATTTTCTCATTGTCTACAAGTGACGATCTTTCCGGAAACGGAACAATGAGATCTATGCTGTTTGTTACATTAGTCGAGTTGATATTTTTAAAGATTCCAAAACATTTCAGATCTTGATTCTCAATAGATATTTCACAATAATTATTCGCTTCATTTTTTTTGTTAGACGTCGTTGGGTTAGTTCCTTTGAATTCCGAAGCATGTTCAAGAAATAAATGATCAGGAAATTTAAAGAAAGACTTTACTTCATTCAGTTGATTTTCGATTTTTCGTAATTTCTTTTTGATGAATTTTTCTGATTTTTTTAATGGTAAAACGCTTTTGATTGAAGCTTCTAACACATCTGAGATTTTATCGTAATCGATTATGATATCGCTTTCTTTTGTTTTAATTTTCCGATGCATCGCCGTTACGTTGGCAATCGATTTTTCTACAACCTCATTCAATTGGTGATCGATTTCGGCTCCCAATAAAAGTCGATTGATTCTTAGATCATTTTCATTGATGGAATCGATCAAATTGACATCCCCATGCGATTTGTCGCGCTCCAAATAGGGATCAGCGTCCACTGATCTAGAACCAGCAGTTAAATTGTCAATGTTGATATTTTTTTTAATCAAAATATTCTTTCTATTTTTTTCTTTAATTTTGTTATAATTTTCCAGACGATCTTGACTATTTGTATCTAGAACTTTGGATTTGGATTTCCTATCATTAATTTCTTTTATATGACCTTCCCTGCTGTATTCTACTATAAAGTTATTCATCACCATATTATCAAACATATCGTTTAAAGCATTCTCTCGTTCTATTTCACTTGAAAGGTATAGGCGATTGAGAAATTCATCATTGAGCAAAAGTTTTTTCGTTAAAGTCGAAGTGTATTGTTTTTTAATGACACCTTGATTGGGAGGCTTTTTTGTATTATTTTCATTTATTAAACCATTATCGTCACATTTATTTACATTGGATTTCAATACACTTTCAGGAAAGCTTACTGTTGAGGTTATATCGGACTTTGCACTACTCTCAAAGCTCTCAGATTGACTTTTCAATCGAAAATCAACTAAAGTAGTTCCAATTTCAATTATTTTTTTCAGATAATTGTCTAGAAACGCAAACCTCTCCGATTTACTTTCTTCCGTTGATGATTTCTCGTTGACTTCATCATTGAGAATGACTAGTTGATTTGAAAAGGTATCCTCTGCACCATCCGAAGAATAAGACGGAGTCATAAAACTTATCAAATAATAAAAATAAACTAAATATTATTTAGATTTTAATCGTAGAGTTTATTTTTCTACATTGATCTTATCGACCTCGATTATCTTTTATAAATTTTTATAGATAAATTATAATTATAAAATATAAATCGGGTTTCTCGAAATCTATATTTTCAATTCAAGTGCCCTAGTTTTAACATAATTTACCATCTAGATTATTTCATTCAAGACTTACTGTAGTTCTAAGCCTCGGGTTTAAACAACAAGTATTTCACAATGTATAAAACAAAATATAAAATATTTTCATTTTGCTTACTGAAATATGAATCAATTCCATTGACACCGCCAACCATAAAAGGAGCACCATCTGTACAGTGCACATATGCCTACACAAGATTCCCATGATAAGTCCGTGGATTTTAAATACATCCACAGAGCCGACTCTAGTATTAGAAGTGTAACCAACTCTTATCTTAATATTTTGTAAAAAGTCGTTAAAAGTTGTTTGTTTAAATAAAAAAAAGGTTATGCATTCAAACACGAAAAAAATTAAATAAAATCAAATTAACTCTTTTAGACGCCCATTTTCTAGGAGTATTATTTTATTCGATTTTTGAAGGTAATTCAATGTTAAATTTGTAATATAAATATATTAAAAATTAATAATCATTTTTCAACTGAAATACAGGTTTTATTTTGTTTATATATATAATTTTATTTTATTGAAACAATATTATTCTGTAACATAACGCACAATGAATAAATAGTTTTTCAAAGAAATTTTATTTAAAATAAATTTTTTAAAATATTAAAAAAATTTTTTTAATGATTTTTTGACAAATTAAATAGACTAAATTTCTATTTTTAAGCGCACTTTACAAGAAGTACCACAATGGTTTGATTCCACCGCTTACAGCTAAATCCTGCCCTGTACATCCATTATATCAAAAACATCCTTTCTTGTCGTAGTTTTTCCAAATTCCTTCGAACATAATAAATCGTCTACAATTTTATCTTTTAAATAAAGTAATTAAAAACATTCAATAGAGTTCTTCCTCCTATTCCCGTAGATTCATCTAACTCATCTACTCATCGTATCATTTGATTAAAGAATTTTATTTATTTTTTCTAAGATTTACTGAACAAGCTGGAAGAATCAAAGCCTTTCCTATCACATGTGGTTTCATTTCTTTGGCTTTAAGTTCAGCCACTAAAAATTGGCTTCTTGAACTCTAGTTAACATTGTAACTTTCTCCACAAAAGTTTTTTTGTAAACACGAACACATTTTTGAAATTATATTTTACGACATTTTCATAATATTTAAACATAAATTGTTTAAATAAAATGTAAATAAATAACAATGTTAGCCAATTTCCACAATGTTTATTCATAAAATATGACATATTTCGACCGATAAACGGACCTGATCACTCATAACCAAAATTTAACTAAATTTTCGCATTCTCCACTTCTTTTCTGATTGATATTTTGTTCCACTCCACTGTAGTCAACAAATATATTTATTTTAACAGATTTCTAGAATGTTTTTCAAATTAGATTTACCAACATTATAAATTTAATAAATTAAAATTGTTTAATATAACATTATTCTTACATCCCCACCAGATTCATCTGAATCTTCAACAATTCTTTTTCTGATATCACCCACATGCCACAGCATTTCATATCCGTCTTACCTGACTAAAAATTTTGTATTTTTTTAATGGTTTAATGATATGCCCGACTTTCCATATTTCTGTGCATTTTTGATTCAAATTCGGTTTTATTCATACTGGGTCACCAGCAGAATATTTTGCTTCGATTATTATTTCTTTTTTTATGGTAACTTGTCAAATTCAGTTATGGGTTATATTTAAATACGGCTCTGGATGGACAAATATTATTGTTGTTTTGTGTATTGTTGAACCAGTTCACCGCTTCTGCGATCATTCCAGAGGAACTAGCTGCTAGCGATTTTATTTTCCGATATCTGCGTTCAATGATCCCGTTTCCCGCTGGGCGGTTTAATGCTCTAAATACCAACTCTATATTCGATTTATCTACTAACTCTTGAAATTTGCTAGATCTAAAGGACAAATAATTATTTAATAATATGGCCCACAATCTATAATTGTCAAATAATTATCTTTAGCAAATTTAAGTACACCAATTTTCATCACAGCTTATTTCACCTTTTCCCATGTTACTGGCGATAGGTCAATCGATAAGCATTGATTTAACTTGCTATTATTTTCGAGATTTCATTATCAACATTTAGTAGCCCCACTTCCAGTGCTAAGAATCGCATACGATTTTTCTCTACATGGCAATTCTTGTGAATCTCTAACAACACATCGTTCTAGCAATTTTGATTGCTTAATGCTGCGACTTCTTTTTTATTAATCATTCAGTTGGCTGGTACTCTCGTTAATACATCAGCCTTGTTATTTTCTGTAGATACAAACTCAATGTCCATTTTAAGTTCATACTTAAAAGCTCCAACCTTCGTCGTATTAAAAACTCTGAATTTGCTTTTGTATGTATTTTTAATAAGCACACAACTGATTTACTATCGGATTTAATTTTAATGTACTTTAAATTCCATTTGATACATAAATTAATAACTTTCACAATCGCTTCCAATTCCACAAGATGAATATGTCTTGAATTATCAGATTTCCACAAAAAGCACACATCTTGAACCACTGAACCTTCCATTTCTAATACAATTCCAGTGGCGATTGAACTTGCATCGCACAAACTTACGCATGTCTGATTGCTCGGAACACTCCAAATACCTGACGATGATCTCTCTCATCCACCTTTTCTAATAACCATTTTACTTTCTCAACAATATGATTTTCTATTGAATTATCCCAATTTCCACTAGATAACCTCTTGGTATATGAGCAAGCTGGCCGCAACCACCCAGAAACAGGATAAATTCCAACTAAATGACCATATAACGAATACAGCTCTCTTCTTGAAAGCCCTTCATTTAATTAATTTATACTAAATACATCAATACCTATACTCTTACACTGAGAGCATCTTTAACAATTTCTTCTTCTTTACACATCAAACCAAATTTACGCATTTCTGCGCTCACTTCACTTGCTTTAACTTTAGATTCATCTACAAATATATCATCTATGTAAGAACCTGTGCTATTATTAATTAATTCATTGTAGTTCCACACTCTATTCACAATCAATGTCATTATTATTGGCGCGATATTTAATCCAAATCCCATTCTCGTAAGTGCATACCTTTTCCCATTTACCATACAAGATTGATATCGCCACATGCTTTTATTCACGTGTATTTGCATCAGATAAATCTAACATTGCAAATTCTTTACTTAAACATCTCCACGATAATAATTTTTCAGAACAGATATCTGCTTTGGTTGAGAGACTAACTCATTCATTGTTGACGCTGGTGACATCTTTCATTGGTTTGATAAAAAAAAATCGTGTTAGTAAATCACCTGAACATTCTAACATTGACCTTAATTCATTTACATGAACATCCAAGTTATCACCCATTAACAAATTTTTCTGTAAAAGTTTCGTAAAAGCTTCTAGCTCAGCTATACGGAAAGTTTTCAATAATTCATTTTTCAGCATTCCAAAATCCATCGTCATGTTGATCTTCTTTAACTGTTTGAAGACTGCATACGATTTCCCTTCAAGTAAAAATGGCATTACATTCATGACATTTTCGCATTCTTGGCTTCCAAAATAATTTCAAGTTTTTTAAACCATTCGTCCACATCTGTATTTTTGAAATAAAATTTCCCAACATTTTCGATTATAATTTTGTTAATTTCCATTTGCCTGGATAGTGTGTAAACACGAACACGTTTTTGAAATTCTATTTTACGACATTTTCATAATATTTAAACAACATAAGTTGTTTAATGTTACATTATTCTTACAGTTAACTTTGTTTTTTTGAGAACTTAACAAATTTTTGGAAACGCTGGTGGTTTTTCAGTTAAATTACTAATTTTTGAAAAAGAATGTCTTATTAATTTAGTAGGACTCATAGCCTCATCTGATAATATTTCTCCGCACATAACACATTTCCGCATTGGAAAATACTGCTATTCACATCATGTCAACAACGTTTTCCAGTGGTTTTCAACTTTTTTCAGATAGCGGCACCCTACCGTTTTTATAATAATATTTCAGCTATAAAAATAACAAGTTTTGTAAGTTCTATATTTAATTAACTAAATCTTTTATAACATATATTAATGTAAAATTTGAATTTTTGCTTTTTGCATATCTCCTTATTATTAAGTCACGTATTTGACAAACATAACTCTTAAATTATTCTCAATTGAGTTCAGTTTTTTTCGTTTTCTTGTTTTTAATATTTACCAAAAATAATTGATATATGTACCACTATTTTAAGTAATTCAAAATCTAAGCTAGTAGCCTTTTTTTAAAATCAACCCATATATGAAATTAATAAATTTTCATAATAAAATTAGTAGAGCTCTTGGCACTCTTTTCATCTCACTACGGCACCCCGGTTGTGAAACAATGACGAATTCAAACAGAATATCAACCGCCACTATTAAACTTTCAAATGTAAAACCTTCAGTAATAAAATTATTCGAGCATGCGACATTTTTTTCATATATTTACGGCACTCCGTAAAGAAAAACCGCTACATTACACATTAATGTCACATGACCGACATTATAATATTTTGATATATTAAAACAAAATGGACTTATTTTATTATAATTAAAATTTCAATATCATTTTATATACAGTCATTCAAGTTGATAACTTTTGTTATAATTGTCAATAACGCTGGATTTCCAATTAAAATACGACTGTAGGTCTCCTTTTCTTCTAATATCAACTGACCAGCAATGAAACCCTCCTCCTATTGAGTTGCAATGCCGAAACTTTACTGGAATTACTTCAATATTCAACGTCCTAAAAAGATTTTGCATTTCCAAATCATCAGCATCGACAATGACTTTATTTTCATTCACCATTAGTACATTCATTGTGATCCAAGGCGAAGACAAATAATACGGATGACCTAAAATAGACATTATAAAAAATAAAATTTGAGACTTGTTAAGTTCATAAAACAATTATAGTCCATCTATTTGCAAGCGGAAAAGTAGTGATACTCGGATTTAGTAATTAAATGCAAGAACATGCAGAGAAATCAAAACCCAAATTAAAAACATTAATTAAAATATTGTTGGGTTTTTGTAGAAAGTCGGTGCTTAGATCTGACTCCTTGGTGTCCTTATTTAATCAATTCAATTAACCCAACACAATAAAATTTATTTCCAATCTATACATCACAATTACACTTGGAACTGTATTCACATCCTTCACAAAATAGATTCAATTCACAATACTTTACTCTGCACAAATTTACAAGAATATCAATCCGTAGGGATACGTCTTCCAAAGGCAGATATCCCTGTCTGGTGCTCAAGACTTTAATTTGGTTGGCTGACTGATATCATTTCTAAGATTATAACCTTCGCTGAACTCTGGAAAATATTCTCTTCAATCAACTGGCAATTTTGTCGACTTGCCTTTTCCTTTTTTACCCATCTCGTAATTAAGTTATTTTTAAATCAATTTGGTTTTGGCATTTTGACATCTTTCTTTCTAAAACTCCCGGGGTTTCCATTTATTTACAATAATTATTTTGGTGGCGGGTTACCATTTTATCAAGAGTTTCCTTCGTCATCCAATTTCGTTTTCCGTAATTAAATAATTTTGTTTACGGCCCAGGTTTCTCACACTGTTCGGGTTTTCTGTTTGCTCGGACTTCCCATAAGCTCGGATTTTCCATTAGCCAATAAATTTTTAATTAATTTCTATTTTTATTAAATAATTCTTTCTGGGGACCCCATATCAGTAATGTGATTTTAGGGAGAACGACTCCGACCGCCCTGAGACCAGGGTACCCCAAATGTTATTGCCAAATTGTCAACTGAACAATTTTTAATTTTTCAACTTTGAACCACTTGCAAATTTACAACTGTTAAATTTCCAACTGTAAATTTTCTACTGTAAATTTTCTACTGTCAATTTCCATTCTGGGCAATGACAATTTGAGAAACTGAATTGTCAACACGAAACCCGTTTGCCCTAAAATCACACTACTTGTTTAATTGACAATATTTAACTTTTTCACTTTCAAACATTCGTGCATTGGTGATTTCACAGTGATAAAATATTTATTGTGTAATTGTAAATTTTCATTTTTGCAATTCAAGTGTGAAATCTCGAGTTGTCGGGTAGAAAAAAAATGATTATATAAATTTTTGTTTTAAAAATTAAGAGTACCCTGAAAAAAATGGTTTATTCTTCAATCGAATCTACTTCTTCAAGTGATAATATTGTAATTGTTGAAGAACTAAAATGTAATGAATGCAACAAGACATTTAAAAATATTCAAGGTCTTAGATCTCATAACAAAAGTCGACAACATTTAATAAAAGTAAATGGTTTAAATAATTTAAATTCAAAACCATGTCAAAAATGTGGTGGGACATTTTTAAATTCTGGTTATGAATCTCATTATAGATCATGCAAAGGTTTAGATCGAAGAGAAAGAGAAAAATTTTTAATCAAAAATAAAGAATTCGAAGATCAAGAACAAAAAAATCCAGAATTATTCAAGGATGAAATAGAAAAATATGGAATATCTGCTGTTCGTTCAACTGTCAAAATTGAAACACCACAAGATTCAGAAGGTGGAGTTAAAGAATATATTTTATTCAACAAGGATAAAATTATTCAAGAAATAAATATTGCAATGAAAAAATTTAAACATAAAATTTCGTGTAGATTTACACATTTCATATAATAGACTTCTAATTCATGATAATCCTTTAACCATTGCAGCAATGTCACCATTTTCCATTTATTTAATAAACCTCGAGATGATACAATTAATAAAATATACAAAAGTTTAGAAAAAGAAGTTGGAATAAAATCAAATTATATTTCTGGAAGTGACATGACTTTATTTTCATTTGATTTTATTGAAATTCAATTCCATGTCAACCAAAAGTTTATATTCCAACACCTGATATTCTCAAAAGTAAATATATTTTAAATGTTGCCAACAGTGACAATAAATGTTTTCAATGGGTGATTCTTTCAGCTTTACATCATCAAAAAATTCATCCAGAACATGTTTCAAAATATAGAAAATTTGAAAATGAATACATTTGGAACATTAGCGAGAATAATGAAGAATGCTTAGAAATTACAGATAATTTTCTAGGCCAAATTTGAAAAATTAAACAATTTGAGAATAAATATTTATCACCAACCAAATCCAAATTCCAGAAATATTTATCCATTATATATTTCTGAACAAAACAATTCCAAAATTATTAGTCTTTTAATAATCAAAGGTAAAAATTTACAAAACAAGACATTTATCATTATGTTTGGATTAAAAATTTTCAATGATTAATAAAAACTCAACTTTCAAAATCTCAATACAAATATTCATGTTTGTGAAAGATGTTTCAACATTACAACAACACCAGACATGAAAATTAAACATGCAAGACTTTGTATTCAAAATAAACCAGCAAAGATTAAAATGCCAAATTTTAGAACCAACAATACATTCTTTTTTCAATGGTCAAAATTAATAAAACCACTAGCAATAATTTATGGAGATCTTGAATCGATAAATGACCCAATGAATGTTGTTGATCAAATTGAGGAAAAATTAAAACAAGAAAATTATCAAAATTACAATTATGTTTTTAATGAATTTGAAACTGAAATAAACAAGAAAAAGAATTTCATGATAAATTTTTCACATATAATAAATCTTACGCATCAAATTCCATCATAATATAGACTTTATGTAAAAAGCAATTATCCTGAAATAATTCAATCTCGAGAATATTCATTTCGAGGTGAAAATATTTTGAAAGATTTTAGAAAAACATGAATTCCATGAAATTTTAAAAATTACTGAATTTGAATTAAACATTTCAGAAGAACAAGAATTAGAATTTCAACAAGCTGATAAATGTTGGATGTGCAATGAAAAATTTCAAGATGATTCAAGTTCAAGTGACAAAAGTTCAACCAATACAGTTTCAAATTTAAACAAGATTCGAGATCATGATCATTTCATCGAGTTTAATAATTACCGTGGAGCAGCTCACAAATCTTGCAATCTCAATTGTAAAAAACCATTAAAAATTCCAATTGTATTTCATAATCTTAGTGGTTATGATATTCACATGTTTATAAAATCATTAGTTGAAAAAGCAAAAAGTAAATTTGAAATAATTGGAAAAACAAATGAAAATTACACAAGTTTAAATTATGGATGTTTTAAATTTATAGATTCACTAAGATTTTTTGGTATGAGTCTTGATCAAGTCGGAAAATCTTTAGCTGCAGATGATTTTAAAATAACAAACAAGTTTGTAATTTCAAACAAAATAGAACCAGAACATAATTTTACATGTAAACAAAAAGGAATTTACCCATATGATTATGTTGATTCATTTGAAAAATATAAAGAAATTGAACTTCCTTCAATTGAAAAATTTCATTCAATTTTAAATCAATCAAATGTTACTAATGGAGAATATGATAGAGCACAAATAATGTGGAAGATTTTTAATTGTAAAAATTTGGGTGATTATACAGATTTATATCTTAAATGAGATGTATATATTTTAGCAGATTGTTTTGAAAAATTTCGAGAAATTTCAATTTTGGAACCTTCTAGTTTTGTATCTCTTCCTTCAATAGCTTGGAATATTTTATTACATCAAACCAAAGAAAAATTAGAATTGTTAACAGACATAAACATGTTTCTATTAATAAAGAAAAACATCCATGGTGGTATTTCTTCAAATATGGGATCGAGAAAAATAACAACTAATAATATTCAACAATTTTTCAATTCTCGAGATCCGGATTGTAATGAACCATTTTTACAAATTTCAAATAATGAATTATCGAATGTTCTTGAAAAATTAAACAATCCAACTCAAATAAAATATTTTGATGCAACTGCATTATATTCAGGAATAATGACTCAATATTTACCATTTGAAAATTTTAAATGGGAAACTCCAACTGATGAACTTTTAAACAAAATATTGTCAGCTCCAAAAGATTCAAAGGTTGGATATTTTATAGAAGTAGATTTAAAATATCCAAAAGAAATTCATGAAAAGACAAAATATTTTCCATTTTCACCACACAAGAGAATAATAAAATATGAAGAATTGTCACCATGGAAAAAATCAAGAAAGTGAAAAATTAATATGTAATCAACATGATAAAAAATTCTATCTTGTTCATTATAGAATGTTACAATTTTATCTTCGACATGGAATGAAAATAAAAAGAATTCATAGTATTATTTCTTTCAAACAAAAACCTTGGATGGAACCTTATATTAATGGAATGGAAATATTACAAACAGAAATATTGCAAAAAAGAACAAACAATCTTTTCTTGATACAATTTATAAACTTTTAAATAATGCAGTTTTTGGTAAAACAATGGAAAATCAAGACAAGTATAGAACAATAAAATTATTTACAAAACATGATCTCAATTCCTATTTAAAAACAGTTTCAAAACCAACATTTAAAGGAGAACAAATATTTTCAGAAAATCTTACAACTGTTGAAATTGGAAATTATGAAAAAGTATACAACAAACCAATATATTTGGGATTTAGCATTTTGGAATTGTCAAAATTGCAAATGTACGAAGCTTATTATGATGTATTACAACCATACTATAAGGATAGAATTTCTTTACATCAAATGGATACAGATTCTTTCTTTTTAAAATTTCAATCTCATGATGTTGATCAAGAAATAAAAGATGATCCTATTTTAAGTCAACATTTTAATGATTTTGGAAAATTATTTTCCTACAAAGATGAAAGACCAAATAATGTAATAAATAAAGCAATATTTATTCGTGCAAAACAATATTCTTTGTTTACTGAAAAACAATGGGGTGATAATATAAAAAATAAAGGAATTCAAAAATGTATAACCAAATTAATGACACACGAAATGTATAAAGATTGTGTTGAAAAAGACAAGACAAGATTTGAAATTATTCATGCTATTATTCATGTATTTACCACTATGCCAACAAAAACCCGACATAGAGGCGGCAAAAGTAGAAATAAAAATGTAAATAGTGAATGATGTGACACGCCGCTAAAATTCAAAAAATATTTAATCATTAATTAATAAAGTTTAAACTAATAAATTCATTAAGTTACTAATAATTTAATTACTTTCGGTTTTTAATAAAAACAGACTGGTGCTCTATTTCTCTTCCCAATATAAATTGTGTTAACATTAGTGGATTTCAATATGCAATTCTTTGATTAACCTGACTACTACTGTCCTGAATTTTTATACAGATTTATCTCTCTCAACAAAAATAATTCAATTAACCTCAAGTCGACAATTTTAAAAATAAGATAATTAGGTAAGCCACATCTCGCTTTTACGTTCAATCTAACTCAATTTTGGGAAAAAAACTACTTATTGATTTCAATTATAGGTCGGTGTTTCCAAATATCATTTAAATTAATTAATTGTTTTAATTCATTTGATTTTTATGGACTTTTTATTGATTTTATAATACACACGTTTTCAATCATTAAAACAATCTATAATCCAAAAATAAAATCAATAATTTTATACTATAAAAATACACAAGCGAATCTGTTGAAATATATCATAAATCCTGTTTATATGTATATATATACTGAGTATAACTATTTAGTTTTCACTTTTTAAATAAAAATTTTCCAAATAACCTAAAATAAAATTTCTAATTGTATTGTTCTTGAAGAAAAATGATAAGCATAATTCAGATTGACTTCGAAACTATTTCATACTAAGGCCCCCGATTCCGGGATTCTTGTGCATATTTATCCGAAAAGCCCGGGATCGAGAATTAGGACCTGGATCGGAGGCTTTTTTCATACATATTATCCCATTTAGTTTTATAAATACTTATTTTTGCAATTAAAATTGAAAATGTGACAAACTTATTATATATTTACCATTATTGTTGGTTCTTGGAATACCATAGATAACTTTCCATCCAGCATCAAGAAAATTCTGAATCTGATGGCATTTTCTATCTGGGTTACTCAAAATAATCCCTGGCTTCAACGGCATAAAAGTGGCATCAATGTGCATTGGTCGAGGGTCATCAAACGATAATGTCCAAACGCGGATATTTTTAGATTTCACGTGGTTCCTTACCCACTGGATTCCAAGATTGTTTGTTACCTATGTGTTGAGGATACATAAATAATAAAATTAATTAATCATTGAAATAAATAAAATAATTCGGGGGAAAATGTATAAATTGCAGAGTATGACGTTCTGGAACTCTGACAAGAAATTTTGAGAACAAGAAATGAAATTTGAGAAGAGAAATACTATTTCAATAAAGTTAAACAAAGAAATACAACAATGTCATTCTTAATTAATAAGTGCAAATAGAAAAGAGGAAAACAAAAACAATTTGAAATGGATTTCGTCTCACAGAAAATAAAAAGGCTCAGGCATTTTTGCAATAATTTCCAAATACATTTTATTGGTAGTCTTTAAATGAAAACTGAAATAACTTTTAAATACATATTGGAACTTTGACTTATTATGTGTTTTTAGTATGAATTGAATAAACAATTCCAAACAATATATAAATATTTTGATACTACGGTCAACAATAATACGACTTAGTCGTAAGTTTCTACTTTAATATAGTTTTACTGCTCTAATATTTTCATACTTGGGTTACGAAATAACTGTAACGTTTATATTCTAATAAATTGAACTTTGTAATTGTAAAGTAAAAGAGATTGATATACATATATATATATATATATATATATATATATATATATATATGTATATAAAACCCTAATCCTGTGTTATTTCTTACGCTATGAATATAACAATGATACTGACTCAGAAGCCAAAGCTAATACAAAATAAGTTACTTCCGGTCTTTCATAATAATAAATTCATACATTAAATCAGTGTTTCTCAAGCTGTTTTAACCATCGCCCCCTTAAGACACAATTTGATTTGCCACCGCCCTCTAAAGATTATTTAATTGTATAATATACAAAATGTATTACATGTAAATAAATTTTAATGGTGCTTAACAATTGCTACCGGATTGCTCCAATAGCGTTATTTAACAGAAACTTGTTACAACTTGATTGCTTACGGCGTGCGGACTATCCTACGAAATCTATGTCAAGTATTTTAAGATTTTATACCATCATACAGGGTAGAAATATAAACTAATTATTCGTTATTGTGTAGTAGTTAGGTTTTAATTTTAGTGAAATTTAAAATATAAAGTAAATGAAATTACAAATCTACCATCGCTCTCTTAACCCACGTCAACGCCCCCGATTTTTTTCTGTGCCCTTTAACGCCCCCTTCTAGGTCTCAAACACCCACAAGGGGACGTTATCGCCCACTTTGAGAAAGACTGCATTAAATGCATAGTGTTCCTATATGGCAGCATAACAATACTTTGTTTATAAGTTTACTACTGAAAATAAATAAATGGGATTCGCCTGCTGTAGCCGTTTGTCTATGTACTGCTCGAGTATGCACTACTACTAAAATTAAATAGAGGGAATGGAATATTCTAATAAATACTGTCAGATTTGTACATTATTGAGCACGTGCATGAAAAAATTCTGGCATTAAGGTTTGAATAAAATTAAAATTCGTTTTAAAATTTCTTTTGACGATTAAACTTTATTTTTTAATTACTTGGCTTCTTTGAGCAAAAATATCAGTACCAGCTCTGACAAAATCCGCGGCATCGAATGTAGGCTCAGCCTCGGATGTTACAAAAGAAATCAAATCGGATTTGTTTGACTCCTAAATAATTATTATTTAAATTAAATTAAAAATATTATAAAAGTATTGATTTTTATAGTTTTCACTTATTGACATATTTCACTTCTTTTACCGTTTGTTTTTATTTACAGTGGCTGTTCTAATGGACGTCGCGAACTTAAGCGAACTGCCAGTATGGCCAAGTATATATTTTACAATAAAGGAGATTATCATCAATTGTCAATTTGATGAGTAAAAAATCAGTAAAGAGAATAGAGCTAATTCTTATTGTAAAGCCGAATCAATATTGGATATAAGCAGCTGCCATTAGGGTTACCTTACATTACAACATTAAAGGTTCAGATTCTTCATTGTACCAGAGATCGTGAATACATTGAAAACTAATTTTATTGTGTTTGGCTTTTTATTTACTACAAAGAGAACGTGGAGTCAGGAATATTTACCGACAACCTACTGAAAACCCAACAAAACCAAATAGTTATTGTCCATCAATAATAAGAAATTTTTTCCGGACCGATATAACCTAAAACTGTAAATTAAAAGCACTCATATAAAATAGCAACATTAATTTTAATTAATGTGCCCATTCAGAAAATAATAGAAAGAGAAAACTTTAAAATGCAGGCATCCGTTCTAGGCAGTTTTAACATATCTTTAGGGCTCACTTTTCCACCCGCAAAACACAAAGGATTTTGAGACCTTTTAGACGTGTTATACCAGTAGTGAGGCTCAGTTAATAAAACCAGATCAAACCTATATTAAGCTAGACTCTATCAGAAACTCCTCTTGATTCTCAGAATTGATAAAAATTTGAAATTCGTAAGAAAATATGACTTTCCGAAATTCATACGCAAATTTTTCAAAAACTTCCAGAAATATTCTCTCATTGTTTTGATTAAGTTCATAAAGGTTACTTGTAAAGTGATTATACTTTTGTATTTTGATTATTTCTTAAATTACTTCAAATAAATTGTTGTACGTCGGCTTTGGAGCTGCCACCCATGAGGCCCCACGTTTCCAGTAGTCAATTATCAGCTTCCTGTAGCTATTTATTTCGAAATATCTCGATCTCCAAGTCATTGGGGCCTCAATGATTTCATTTCCAATAGGTAAAAGTATATCTCTCGGCATCGCACAATACATTCCTTAAAAATTTTGTTAAAATTATTATTATTATTATTATTATTATTATTATTATTATTATTATTATTATTATTATTATTATTATTATTATTATTATTATTATTATTATTATTATTATTATTATTATTATTATTATTATTATTATTATTATTATTATTATTATTATTATTATTATTATTATTATTATTATTATTATTATTATTATTATTATTATTAATTTTATTACCCGTGGTTTCATGGTCTCGTATTTTGTATTTATTTTCAAAATTTTGAGTTTCCGGATTAACAACTTTAACACCTTCATTTTTCAGGGCATCACTGAAACTTTTATGTTCTTTTAAAAGTGCTGACCAAAACCTTTGACCTAATACATCTGACCAATACTTTCCAGAGTTTTCTTTGAAAAATGGCCACATAGAATTGTGAATACAAGGCTAATTTGATTGAAAAATAAAAATTTTTTAAATTCATCAAAATGTTTGAATATAAATATGTGTGTTGAGAGATATTTATGTACGCAAAATTTATAATAATAATAATAATAATAGTAACAATAATAATAATAATAATAATAATAATAATAATAATAATAATAATAATAATAATAATAATAATAATAATAATAATATTTAAGTAGAAATAAAAAATTTAGTACTTTGGTTTCTATTGTTATAGGGGGAATCACAGCATTATCAGGAATACCAACCACTATTTCTTCCAGTGGGTCCCATTCATTCCAGACTTGTACGGCTTGTCGAGTACTGATTGAGCGCCTGATGAAAATATCATTGAAAAGCCTACTTGAGACCATTTGATAGAATTTTTACTGATTAAAAAAATTTGTTTCAATGACGATTCATAATGCAAAATATTATTATTTATATAAGATACTAAATGTGTAAACTAAAGTCCATCACATTTCATTATTTAGGACAACACTAACAAAAATTGGTGGATTTTGTTAGACAGTCCTAGTGAAATGTATCAGATTGTTCTAATTATTGGTATAAATATCTTTTTTATTACAGGTTTTATTATTATTATTATTATTATTATTATTATTATTATTATTATTATTATTATTATTATTATTATTTTATTTAAAGTCGTATTTATTTAATTTTTTAATTGTGCTCCTTTTCATTTGACATGGGTTCGTTGAATGAATTCTTCAGTTTTAATAAATTCAATAATATAAAATAAAAATTTTCAATTTATTTAAAAAAATGAAAACAAATGACAAACAAAACTTTTATTAATAAAAATTAACTTTTTATTTACAAAATATAAAGTTTCCCGATTTAATTTTATTAAAAAAATTATTTTCTTGTCAGTGGGTTGATTGCAGCAGCCTTACAAGCGAGTACACAAGCCGTATGGGCAGCTGAGCAAGTTACGTCAGTTGTCGTTTCATCGTTCTCGCCTGAAAAAAAGAAGATTTGAACAGGATATTATATCAAAATTGTAATTACCTATTTTTATTTCTAAGTGTTCCATACAAGTATTGTAACCAGTCTTGCAAAGAGATTCACACAGTCCGTAACCAAGAATTCCAATCACTCCTCCTTCGGTGTTCTCCAACAGAACAGCGAGAACAAGAATTAATAAACCAGCAATCTTCATTTTATTGTTATTGAATTAATTTTATTTATATTAAATTTTTATTTTTTAAAAAATCTTGACCATGTCCAATTATATTACTTTTAATATTGACAGCATATGTGCTGTAACAATAGGAAATATTTGCTCTACGACAGCTCGTTTCTCTGTTCATTCTTGTATTTACAATGGGACTTACATTTTTTTTATTTTCTGAAATAATATTTAAATTATATTTTATACTTGATTCGTCATGTAAAACACTTTAATGAAAACAGTTTTTTTACATATTTATTTTAGTGAAATGATTTAAACAAATATTTTCCAATGAGTAAATATTCTAGAGGAATTACGAATACTGCTGGTGAACATTTAATCGTTTGAATGTTGGGGGGGGGCGTGATAATTCGGTGCTTGCTTGTGTATTTTCCTTGGTGGTATAGCCTATAGAATAGTTTATATCAAAATAATATATTAAGAAAGAAAATTGGAAAGCATTATGATATTCATAGTTCAAGAAAAACATGAATTAAAGAGATATTTTCTAAAGAAAACAGAAATAAGATTTGTAAAACATATTACTTCCGTTGCCAGCAATGTTGGTGAATTGCCATTGTGATTACAAATCAATGGAAAGGTAAGTTCTGGTGGGTTTCTGGGTTTTGATATTTGAGACTATATGGTTGTTATCCAGACAACCCCATACAAAATATTTCCTTTGCTTACCACTCGGCACCCTTTGCTAAGAAACGTTGGAACTGTGTTCGAGTGGGTAGATCGTCCGCAAAAAGTGAGCGCTATTGCTAATGCTATAATTGACCGAACGATCCATGGGTCCAACGAGCCGTCGTTAGAAGACTTGTGCTCGCTTTAAATTGTTTGGTCCCCTTGTGTCTAAGTTCCTATCGTTTATCTAGCTATTTTGACAACATTAGTTTGGAAACAAAATGGGTGGTACTTCTTATTTAAACCCTTTTACAATGTCGTTTCAAACCACTAGGATGATATAAATATAACAAGATATATATAGAAACTACAATATATAGAAACTACAATCTCCATCACGCTTTATTCGTCGATTAAATACATGGTCTATGATAATCCAGGCTTATCTGAAAATCGAGCGGCTCGGCGCTTAGCCCGCTCCTTACGTCCAGGTCGACGACTGGTTGTTGCTGTTGTGATTGGAGTAGTGGTCGTGGTAGGAGTTGACGTTAAGGTTGTCGATGGGGCAGTACTCACCTCGCGGTAGGTCAATTGAGCAGGGGCGAAGACTAGGGGGTAGGTCACCGCTGCCCCTTCTTGACAGGCGGACAACGCTACCTCCAGCCCCCTTATTTGAGTCTTCAGGCCTTGGACCAATTGCTTCTCTTCCGCCCATCCCTTTTGCGCCGCGGCAAGTTTTTGATATAGCGGTTTGACTCACTTCGGCTCTATCCACGTTGCCTTGATTTGTTGAGTTTCCCGGACTAGTTGGACGAGTTGGTCATGGAGTTTTTTGTTGGCCTGTCTCGCATGAGTTAATTCGGTTTGTAGTAATTTTACGGGGTCCATTTCTAGAATAACAAGGTTTAAATTTCTGTGATGATTTCTATAGTAACAAGTGCGATCAATACTAAACATAGTTGCGAATTGAATTTAAAACAAACAAAAAATTTTAAAGCTAGATTTCTAATAGTTTATTAAAAGAAAACAAAAAAAAATTTCCGATCATTAATGGTCACTGTTTTAGGGGATTATGCGTCTTCGAAGAATCGCTTGATTCCGTCTTCCGGGGAGTAACCCGGAATCACAAATACTGGCCTCTTGGTGTTTCGGGTTGGCCTCGGGGAAGGTGGATAGTTGCTCGCTAGACGCCCCGCCGCTAGGTCGTCTTGGACGTTGGCCAAGTATCTCGTGGCCCGCTCCACTGCGGCATCGATGTGGCGCTGGTGGTTCCGAAGATTTTCCAGGAGTTCTTGGGCCTGAGTTAAGATATCCTGGGACGGATTTGGTTCGCTGGACGTTTTTCTGAACTGTCGCATAGTGATTTCTGCCAGAGAGATATCTTCCCGCCGATTGTCTTCTGGCATATCCGGGCATCGCTCTCGATATACACGATTCCAGGCCTGTCGCCATTGCTCCACAATATAAGTAGGGGTTTCAACGAGAGCTCCAGATTGTCCTGAATAGAAAGTTTGATGAGTTTAGCACTTTAACCCAATATTTCTCTCAGTAAATTAAGATTCGATTGGTTATCCTAGGGTTTTCTCAATTATCTAAATTTTCTCGTCGTTCGGCGGGACACAAATCAAGGAGAACTAAACTAACTAATTTTTGAATGCGTTAAATCTCCACGAAAACTCGAAACCTGACGTGGGCTACTAACATGGTTGGCAATATGTGCTCGACTAGGTCACCTTCTCCCTCTTATTCATATACGAAAAATTGTTGGTCATATGGCTGGAATTATCTTTTGAGGAAAAATCGGCACATCAAGACTACTAGGGTTACACATTCTTACGTCGTGAAGGTACATTCGAGGAAGAAAATTCTTGTTCAATTTATTGGACAATTAAAATACCTGAACCGAATGTGGAGATAATAATAAAAGATCTATTAGTTCGACTGAAATAAACAAAAAAGATACCTGAAAAGATCATAATGCCAATATTTTATTTTATGAGATTAAACTTTAACATGAATTACTGAAACAAAATATCTAAGAAATCCTAATATTAATAAGTTACGTGGCTAAACTTAGAATAATTACTAGCGAACCGCTTCCCCAAAAAATGATTGTCGAGCTGTTTGTTTATGTGGTTAAAACCGGAATCTTCACTTAGTAATTATCAACTCGAACACCTGTAACACTGAAGATCAATGAGATTAACGATGGTGAATATTTTTATTAACAACAAAAAAATTGATTATTGTACTCAACATTGGAGTGAAAGGGTTTTATCGTATTGGAATTTGTCTTGTGCGGGAGACCACAATTTACTAGTAGGTATAGAATTATTCAGGTCATCGATTTTAATCCAGAGGGTTTACTTGCTGATTCTCTTGGGCTTTCATTTGGCGGGGGAAAGCTATACAGTTTTGATTCTGAATTTTTGTCTAATGCTCGGGTATAATTATAATCTCGTTAATAAGAATAATCAAAAATTTACTCGTCAGAGGGGCTTCTGCGGCATCCAGAGAATTGGGTTTTAGATTTTCTCCTGGGTCGTTTGGCGAAATCATAATTTTCAGCTAAGTTAGAATGATGTATTTCTTCTGACGTCGGTTAATATATCGGTGAGTGTGCGTGTTGTGTGCCGGATGATCGGGGTAGGTAGACATGGATGAAATGTCAATTACAGCGTGACCACGACGAGGTGGATGTTTACATTGGTTGATCGACGGAAATGTCGGCGAGTTTTGTTGAGGTAAAATTGTTTATTTCGTAGATTGTAAATTTATGAAATTCAGTTTAGGCTAATTGTACTTTAGAGTTGCGAGTTTTGTGAATTATTGGGTAAGTTTTATTAGCTAGCTTCCACCATAATGAGTTTCTTGTTTAGCGTGTAATGCGTGTGAATTCGGGGAATCAGTTCACTCTGTTATTTCGCGGGAGTTTCATATAACTGCATTTTGGATTTTCCCTATCTCTCGCTGCTGATCGCCCAGTTGGTTTATCAGAAAATTTTTGTTGATTTATTAACTCTTTCTGGTCGTCCGGTAATTTATAGTTTAAATTTAATTAGTTAATCTCGGTATGAATTTCAGGGAATTATCCTCGTTAAAAGTTTTCACAGCGGCAAATGCAGTTAGAAGATGTTTGTCGGATCTATCTGTCTCCTTTTGGATATCACTGGCTGTTGTCGCGATTTACTCAATGAAGTCTCTATTCAGATTTTATTTTACAATTTGGTATCAATATTCGTTATCAATCACGACAATGAAAAATTGGTTCTGGGTATAACGGAACTCTAGTCTAACAAAATCGGATTGCTACGCTCATCATCTGGGCTTTGTCTTATAGTCCTAACTCTCTCATTTCGGTGTGATTGTAATGGAATTTTGACGTTATCTTATGCCTATTAAGCTGATTGTGGTAAGTGAGTGTTTTTCATTTTTAATAAAATAAAGTTTAAATGTCTTTAATTTTTGTCTTTAAAATATTTAATAGTAAAGTAAATTTTCATAATGTTTATAACAGTTATGGTGAAAGTTTTTATTGCCTCTTAAAAGTTTTCGATGATTACTTCAGGGATTTTTCTATATAAGACCAATTATTCGGGTGATATGCTCGCGATGATCGCTTAATAGTTAGAATTATTCTTGGAAACCGTATCTGGGGTTAGGGTAACTATAGTCGATTTAGTTTAAATGATTTCATTCATTACACTGGCATTCGAAAAGGCGCGTCCATGCTCTGACTTAGAACCTAATTAAATTCTCTGCTTTACTAGAAGTTTGAGGTGATTTGTTTAAATTAAAAAATTTTTAGTTTAAAGTTAAGTTAATTCGTTAGTTATTTCATTTTTATAGCAGCGATTTCATATTGATTCATTCCCGTAACCCTTCCTTTTAATAAGCCTTAAACGCATTTTATACTCATATTATATTTAATGAGTGCCAACTGGACTACTCGGTGTAGTGATTTTGAGCCGTGTGTAGAATGATTTAGGTCGAATTTACAGAAAACGAGAAACGAGGAAGTAGCCAAAAGACCTATTCCTTATTTCTCCTTTCTTCTATACGGAATAGTATTGACGTTCCAATCCCTGCGTTCCGCACGCCGGGTCTTCACGGGCACAGATCATTGGCGATATTCCACGCACTTACACGAATCTGAATTATATGTTGATTTTACTGACTTGTGATATGTCTTGGCTGTGGGCCGGAAAAATTTCGACAAATAAATTAATTATGAAAAACAAATTCAATTTTAACATTATAAATATTTATTAACATATTAAAAAAAACAAGATATAAATTACTTGACCAATTCATTCCAATAAATCATAAAAATACATCTCCCCCCACGCCGACATCCAAGCAGAGCTCTATCGAGGTTGCGAGGACGGGACGTGGAGAGAGAGTTCCAAATAAAACTACTGCTCACCTAAAAATAATTCAAAGTAGATTTTTAAAATTCGCAAAAAATTCTATTTCAAAATTGGTTTGAAAAATGGTTAAATTTTATGTGAAAATGTATCGGTATTTATACCTATTTTCTGTCCCTAACCTCGCGTGTTAATTTTAATGTAGTAAAACAAAATTCGACCTTGTTATTTTCTAGTGTATTCTAATCTTTATTTTTATTATTTTTCATTTATTTTGCTAATTTTTTATTTAAAATTTTTATTGAATTATTTCTAATTCAAATTCTTTGATTTACAATTCATTTTCATGAACTTTTATTGATTTATCAAATTTCGGTCGAATTTGTTGGGTTTTCATGTTATGTTTGTATTTGTATCGTGCGGATCTTGTTGCATTTTGTTATTATTTTAATTTTAATTTATTTTTATGTTTATTATTTTATATGTAATTATCTTTTTTCTCATATTTGATAGGGTTTAATTGATGTTTTAATAGGTTTATTTTAAATTTGCATGTTATGTTTGCATGTGTGTTACCGATCCATTTAAACATTTTCCAAGGCCGTATGTGTTCTGGCCCAACAGTTCTGTTACCAGAAATTCTTGCACCCAGTTCTTCTCTCCAAATTCCTAGGTAATCTTTAGAAAGTATAGCGTCAGCTCCAGGGATGCCAGATTTTCGAAAAATCATATCGGGAAATTCCCGACAAAACCGGGAGGTCTGGCAAGCCTCTCTGGAATAAAAAACAAAAAAAATCAATTATATTTTGTGAAAAAATATAAATTCATTCATATTTATTATATGCATTTATAAATAAAATATATTAGCAAACTAACAAAAAAATAAGTCTTCAGTATTGTTAACGTAAAAAAAAACAGTAACAATTAATTTTATTTACAAATATTTATCAGCATTTGCTGCTTTTTTAAGTATTCCTTGTGCATTTTCTGTTTTTAAGAATGCCTGAAACTCATTGCACGTCATTTTGAAATTAAATGTAACACCAATCCATCTGCTCTATTTCCTTTGACGACCTTTAACTCTTGAACACAATCAAACTTCTTAATTTAACCGTCTTCTCCATTTAAATACTTTTTTTTTCTATCGATGTTTACCGCTTTTATTTATTAAACGTAGTTAGTGTAGTTCTACCGGAACAGTTTTACCTATAAGATAACACTTAGAAATCTTCTGTTTATCCTGAAACAGAAAGTTTGTTATCATTAGATGATAGATTTAAACGGTATTTCCAAAGACAATATCTGGAAAGCTTTCTAATTGTATCAATATTTTAGCCAGCTCTGTTATAAACAACAAAAGTCTCATTACTGTTGCAATTTTACATTATTTTGATATTCTATTTATTAAGAATTGTATACATATCCCTTCTCCTAATTGTTAAACAACCAATTTAATGCTATCAAGGTTCTCTGCCAATATGTTAAACTTATTCCATACATTGCAGTGCTTTGCATATAGCCTTCGTGTCGAATATTCTCTGTCTCATCCATCCTACTTAAATATGACATCCTTTACACCTTTCAAATATAAAATGAGTTACTTTTTTAAAAAAGTCCAAAGATTAAAGAGTGACAGTTATCGAGTTTTAAAGAATCAATTTTTGATTCACACTTTCGAGGGCTTCATTTACCCAGCAAAACCGGCATCAAATTTGATGCTCATCAAAAGTGACACTTATGGAGAATTTACTGTATTGCATTAAGCAGATAAAAACTCAGATTGCTCAAGCCCACCGAGAATAAATAAAATAATTTGGATTTCCAAAAGTTTATAAAAATTTTTAAATTTACAACAAAAAATCAAGAAAAATAATTTCCAATTATTTTGTTTAAATATTATCCAAAAAGTCAAAATTATCGGGCATAAGGAAGACAATCATTTCTACATTTTTCCACAGCTTTTACGCAATCTCTCGGACATTGGATTCGATTTAAGTAGTCGAGAGTGCTTCGGCAATATTCGTAGCAAATCCTAACGCTGCGTTGACAATTAATCAAACAATCAACGTACATTCCTTTATCTTTTCCGTCAACAACAATGATAAAAAATTCCAGAAACAACAAATAGTTTATCATAATTAATTCAATAATAAAATCAAAATGCAAATTTTAAATATTTTATTAACATTACGATTAAACAACAAATATAATTTTCACAAAGAATTAAACTTAGATTTTGCGGTCAAATTACAAATTCAAGAGAGAATCTAAAATAAAAATTCCATTTATTTATGTATCTCAAAACCTTTAAAACGAGAAATATTAAGTTCATTGTACCGGAAACTGCGTGCCGCCGAGAGATTTCAGAATTCACTATTTTTCTAATATGCAATTATCTTAGTCATGCTTAGTGTTTTAGTATTAGCTTTAAACAGGTATTTAACTGTCAAAACAGCCCATAAGTTATTCAATAACTCATAGTCAGTTTATTATTATTATTTTGGTTCATTTTGTCATTAACGTTAGATGTGTCTCGAAAACATTGGCTTCGTTTTAGTGTGCGTTTGTGGAAAAAGTTGCGAGATACTGATTTAGCTGAAACTTCCAAATAGTAGATAATGAATTATTTGACCATGCTTGCACAAATTAGTCAATCACAAGATTATTTAATCAAACATTTCCCGGAAATTTTCGATAGAATTTGACTCCGATAAAACAAGTTTTTCAAATTTCATCTAAAAACTAATATAAAAAGTGTAGAGTTTGATAAAAATTTGAAAATAACATTTTGTTTCTTGAAATATACATATTATAATGATGTCACTATTTCTTTTCATTTAAGTGTTTACAGACCGAAAGTACTAAAACTTCATAACCAATTATTCATCTATACAAACAACACAGATTCAATTATTGTTGGAGATAGTTTCGTTTCTCTATTGAAAAACATGAACAGGGTGAATTTGTATAAATTTCCTTTTTCCTGGCTATATTTTTGAGTTTTTGAAAAACGTGGAGGAAGTTTCTGTCACAATTGTCTTGCCATATTCTGAAATTAAAAGATAACAATTCCTAGGAATTTTATCTTTCGCTGATGAACGGACTTTTCTAATTATTTATAATCTATCTACTCTTAACAAAAGAGTCTGTCGTAGACTTTTCTTTCGCCATTAGGCGAAAATATGGTTCATTTGACATACAAATAAACTGATATCGAAATCACTTGCAAAAGGCTGTGCCGAAAATTCGTGAATACCATTAATAAATCTGATTCATAGTCAAAATGTTGTAGAAAATATAATGTCATTTATAAATGAAAAGAAATCAAAGGTGAAAATCAAAAAAAGTCCTTATTAAAGTTTAATATTTAAAAAAAATTATTTTACATTTTACATATTACATTTTAAAATAATTTTTTATTAAAATGTTTAATTAAAAAATATTTAATTCAATTAGAGTATTTAAATTATTATTTATTGGATTATTTAATTATTAAAAAATAATTTGTTTAAATAAATATAAATAATCAATAATATTGAGTTGGTTTTTGGTGACTGAAGATGACAGTTAAACTGCCGAAATATATCGTACAAAGAGTGTTTTATTGGCGTTTTCGTTTAATTAAATCGTTGCCAAATTTATTTAGTTTTTTTATTTGCATTATATCAAATTAAAATTTATAAAATTTAATTTATAAAATACTGATTTAATTATAACATATTGCGTGCCTTACATAAATTAGAAACGACCTTATTATCTAAATTTGCCATCTGTTTACATACCTTCCTCTTATAATTTGTAAAACTTTCCGAGTAAGGCAATACTATCATAAATTAGGCTCATTTATTTTATCTACATTTATATACTTTAAATATTAATTTTCTTTCCAATAATGAATGGTATCAACTTGTTAGGCCAGAACACAGACGGCCTTGAAAATGTTTAAATGAATCGGTAACATACATGCAAATATAACATGCAGATTTAAAATCGAACCTATTGTTGGACGCACAGGAGTTATTAAATTCCATCACTTCACTCCTTATACTGACGGGACTTTCATCATCAATGACTAGGGGAAAATCTCCGGATGCGCCGCACGATTTTAGTAACCATCATGTACCCGCGACCGAAATCACGTTGGTACCGTACACAATGGCCGAATGCCATTCGAGCAGGTGAGCGCCATTTCTAGCACTACTCCTCGAAGGACCTTCGTCTTTCCCGAGTTGTTTGCTGCCGTTAGAAGGGCTTACGCTTTCATTTATTGGTCTTCATTTCGTGACAACCCTCGGAGAGAAAATTACGGATGATCACCGAACCCTTGTATTAATTCACCATAGTTTATCCCTCTTATTCGCACTACACCACTCACGAATCAGTCTACTTAGTCCATCCCAACATGAAAACAAAACAACAAGGAAACATCATATTATCGATAAATCAAATTTACAGGAAAAAATATTGTTCACAATTACTAATAACACGTCGGCAGGGATGAGAC
Source organism: Schmidtea mediterranea (assembly GCA_022537955.1). Lineage (NCBI taxonomy): Eukaryota > Metazoa > Platyhelminthes > Tricladida > Dugesiidae > Schmidtea > Schmidtea mediterranea. The sequence goes on along the minus strand of CM039680.1, from coordinate 22,515,479 downwards.
ATCCACGCAAGTCTTTCAACTACACCAAGGCCATCGTCGATTTGCCCGTTAATCTTCTTCGTCGATGTCTGTCGGGAAATATTTCCTTTTCATTGGCCTGTAAGGCGGGGGACTCGAAAATTGGTTTTCTTCTCTCCGAGTCGAGGGACCCGCGATCCCTTGCGTATCGATGGTGTTAGGCACCTCGCCCGTGAGAACGGCGATATCTTCTGTTTCGAGCCCCAATTCATCGAGGATTTGGGTGACCGGGAAAGATTCCGGATCCTCGTCGGTCAGATTAATATGAATAGACCGGGCAGGCGATTGAAAGATTATGCTGGGAGCATAGAGGATGTCCGGGTCAAACTCCGGAAATTCGAACTCCTGATAAGGCGGAGGCGGACCGCTGATCGGGCAAGAGGCCTCGGCGGGTTCTAATTCGGTGTGCACCTCTTCCACTCGTCGGCGTCGTTCGCGACGTCGCCGATTTCGATTTGGTCACCGGCGTGTCCGAGTTATGACAGCATTCTCTGCGTTCCCAACAGATGGTTGAGGGACAATGGGTTCGACAGGTAGACTGGGAGTTGCAAGGATCGGGTTCCTGGGGACTGAAGGGGAAGACAAGACATCGGCAGCGGGAAGATGGTAGGCGGGTATTATGTCCAGTTGCCTGGCCCTGATACTTCCCGGGACGCAAGCCTGAAGCTCAGTGTCTGTAAACGCACGTCGGAGTGCGGTTGACTGCTCCTTGATGAGTAGTCGCTGAGCGCGGGATTCTGTGATTAGCTCATCTCGCGCTCGAGTGAGCCGCTCAATCTTCCGCCTCAGCACTTTGATGGCATCGGGCGGGGCCCAAGTGCCCTTTATCCGATCATACTTGGCCTGGAGTATATCATGCTTCTGCTTCAGCTCCTCATATTGATGGCGGACGGCCACGATCGAGGTTGGAAGTCGTGGTATCTTTGGCAACCCATTTAATCCAGAATTGTTGTGATTATTCATCCTAAAAAATGAAAAAACAAAAAAAATGAAGTGAGGTTCTCTGAGAGGTGAAGTGGTGATAAAATACGGAAACATTGGCGAGGGGCCGGATAGCGGTTTGATGGTTGAGTTCTTATTTGTTAATCCCCCCTGAATTTCATTGTAATTCAACCATTTATTCTTATCAGACGGAATTATTATCCTTCCTATTTATGCTATTACGATTCAATCGTCGGGTATTATTGGGTCAAACTGGTATTATGCTTCACGTATTCTATTATAAATTAACCAGTAATTGTTAGTAACTATACCACTATTACTTTATTGATTCCCTTACCGTTTACCTGACAAATATTATTCGACTCTACTATTATTACCTTTATGCATGTTATGATAGGTTAGCCCTTAGTTATTATTACATTAACCATTATTATGTTATTTATTTCTGTATAATTTGGTTACTAATTATTATTAGATTACACTAGGGTATCCTTGTGTATACTGCTATAAGTTGATCGCTAATTATTATTGAATTAACTATCACTAGTTTATCTAATTTATTATAAGGTAATCGATAATTATTATTTGATTAAATTATGATTAGGTTCATTTATTTTGTCACGAAATAAGCATACATTATTAGTGGATTAACCCCGATTAAATTTTGGTTATTTCGTCATAATTTACCCAATGATCATTCTTAGACTAAGGCCTTTTTTCTTCATGCATTTTATTTATAAGTTGGCCCTTAATTGCTATTATATTTACCACTATTATTATATTTATTTTATTTATTACATTTATCACTATCATTATATTTATGGTGTTTATTACAATTACCACTATTATTATATTTGTTTTATTATACCCTAACCACCAGTTGTGGTTTGGTTAAATTCTTAGTACCTTCAAGTATTTTATTTACCAGCATTGACTCTCTACGTAGTCCCTTGGGTTCTCACATAGATAATTTATACGAGCATTACAATTAATTGGTTCTTAACCTATCTCTTCCGGTTCATAACGCCACATACAAAAAACCAATGTGATTTGATATCAAGGTCTACGCTTATCTTCTATATGAAATTTAGGCGTATCGAGCGGGGTTAGTGGATTGAGTTTAATTTACATGAAATTCGAGTCTTGGTCAATCTTCGAAGCGTGGAACTCAGTTGATTTAGATGGCTGGCTCGTCTAGGCGAGTCGGGACGCCTCCGTAACGATTCCAATTTGGTTTATGTCATTACTATTCAAGATCATAACTTAAATATCTTAGATGTATTCATGCATGACTATTAACCATTTATGTAAAGCTATTGATTTTTATTTCGATACATTGAAACATTGTGATGTTTGGGGTCTTATACTGTCAACATCTTCTCTATTTGGAGCAAAAATTCAAAATCTGCTGGATGGAAATCGTGGCGTTTTTACGTGCTACCACTCCCATGGCTATACTTTCCTTATTTCACTCATTTTAACTGATTTATAAGTTTTCTTTTCACTGGGATCTTATGGTCATGATACTTATTCATTTGACTATTCTTATGCTTACCCCTGCTACCCATTTCTTATTGAGATGTCCGAAAGAAAAATGATTCGTATGATCTAGTTGCGATCATTCCTAAATTCCCCCTTTACTTTGCTGTCGCATCTTCCCTGATTTTAATTCGACTCGTTCCGGCCACATATTTCAGTAGCCGCCCCGAGTATACAACGGCGCCCTGCGTAGCGGTCCTGTGCATTATCGCCAGACCCGACTGCGGACTGCCGAGGGGTCCACGAGGCATGACCCACGAGCTCAACTAAGGGTTTTCACCCACTAGCCGGCCCGAGATCCGTCCCATGGACCATCTATTACGATACGATATATATAGAATTTTAATGGTCGGACGATAAATATAAATATAATTTAATTTGCATAAAAGTAAATGAGACATTATTGAACAAAAATTCTTTATGAAGAGAACATACAAAAGTTAGGACAAAATATACATATGAAAAAATAAAAATTCCTTACGTCTAAAGAGCTTTCTAATTTTTCGTGAGAATAAATAGTTGTTCAAAGTTTCGCATAAAAGTTTTAACAGTTTTTTAAAGTTAAAGTTATGAAATTCATCACTGTATTTATACTATTTGTATGCATGTGTGCGACCAATAGGCGATTTTCTGCCATTTTTAGGGCTTTTTAATTATTTAATTACTTTAAAATTATTTTTATTATTTTTTTGTATATTTTTCTTAATTTTTTGATATATATTTTATTCTATGTTTGGATTTTATTTTTATTATTATTTTCTGATAATATTATTTTTAGCCCTTTATTTGTTTTTTCTGGTCGCTACTTCTGCCTGTGTTTTTTCTGAACCTTATTTTGCAAGGTTTTGGCAGTTTATTTTATTTCTTTATGTTTTCTTTTTGCTTCTGTAGGCATTTTCGAATTTTTATTAATTATTTGTTTTATTTAATTTTTGTTATGTTTTTATTTTGTTTTACTTATTATGTTATTTATTGATTTTTAATATCTTGGTGCGGTGCATGTTTATGTGCAGTGATTCCTTCCACAACTTTCACTCTCATTCTCTAACTTTAATTTTTATTTTTTGTTTGAATTGTGGCTCTGAGCCCAACACTATTAAAACACCAATTAACCCTACCAAAATGTGAGAAAGAAACAATTAAATATAAAATTATAAAACACAAAAGTAAATTAAAATAATAACAAAGTGCAACAAGATCCGCACGAAATAAATATAAACATAACACGAAAACTCAACAATTTGGCCGAAATTCGATAATTTTCTGGAAAATACAAAAAATCCATGAAAACGAAATAAAAAAAATCAAAGAATTTGAATTAGAAATAATTCAATTTAAAAACTAAAAAGAAATTTGCAAAATTAAATTTCAAAATAATGAGAATTAAGAACAGAATATTCTAGAAAATAGCAATGTCAAATTTTGTTTTACTAAATCAAAAAGAACACGCAAGGTTAGGGTCGTACAATAGGTATATATACCGATTCATTTTCACATAAGAATAATCAGTTTTTCATAAACTTGAAGCGCGTTTAAATCGTCTTGAAACTAATTTAGTGGAACAAAACTATCTGATGTGAGTGAGAGAATTGTTATAAACTCTCTCCACGTCGCATCCTCGCAACCTCAATGGAGCTCTGCTTGGATGTCGGCGTGGGGAGAGGATATTATTATATGAAGTTATGCTCAAAAAGTTTATGCAATGTTGTTATATGCTCAGAAAGTTTATGCAGTGTGTTGATAAAATTATAACATATGAAATGAAGATTTTTTCGTCCATACGATATTTGTTTTTTTTTGGCCCACAGCCACTCACACACCGCAAGTTAGTAAAATATACATACAATTCAGGCTGTGTAGGAGCAGTTCATCTGCCAATAGCTTGTGCCCGTGAAGGTTCCGGCGTGAATAACGCAGGGCCCGAACCTCAATTTACAACCGTTATAGGGGAAATTGGGAGGAGGGGAAGTAGCTTTTTGACTGCTCCTCCACCACCCATTTTCCTATAAATTCGACCTAAATTTTAATTTATACATCGGCTAAAATCATAAACATCGATTAGCTCAGTGAGCACTCTTAAAATCCTAATGTAAACACAATCGACCTAAGATCAATATTCCGGGGAAGGAACTGGGAAAAGAGATCAGCAATCAGTGGAATGTCTTCTAAACGGTTCAAATAAAAATTAGAGTATAATAAACTCAGTAAAAATCAGTTAGCCTAAAAATTCCACCGTAGTTATAAAGAAATAATGAGGAATTAAATTAAAAATCAAACGATAAAATCATAGAATACGTTAGGTACTACCACACAAATATAATAACGTAGCGATTAAATTTAACAAATACGCCATCACAAAATTTTTAAGATTAGACAAAAGTTTTTGAGAACGAAACTTAAACATTCACTTCCCAATAATCAAGTCGAAAAATCATCCTAATTAATCAAGCTTTAATGATAGTAATCTAATGTAGCCTCACATACATCAAATATAAGAAAAGTCTTTAACCGAATAATAATTAATGTAATCTTGATTAAATCTATCATAACCCTTCACCTAATAAAAGATAAAGAACGATAAATTTAAAAATTGTACGCATCAAATACAAATTGTTGTCCCATAAAATAGTCCAAACAAAATCCAAAATCACGTAATAAAAATAAGCATCTATTACACTAAGAATTGGCCTAAGCTAATTCCATCTTCACCCCATGAACATCATAACCGATTGAATAGGAATGTATATTGAATCCCCAAGCGTCCTGAGTAGACCACGAATTGCTACGAATACCGTCACACAAACAACTAACAAGATATATAGAACCAAGTGACAATTAATTGCGGGATGAGGAACAGCTAGAATCCGAAATGACCAAATGAAAAAATTCAAAAATCAATTACCTGAATCATTACCCAACATGGGAAACTCACAAATCGACGAAGCAACGAATCCATGAAATGTAAATGAAATATTTTCCAATAACTAGACACATCAATTCCTGGGAACACTATGGAAGAAGAATTGAAAAGAAAAGCCGAAGTGACGCAACTAACGAGTGACTCCAGTTATTCATTAGCCATTAATTAACCATTTCCACGTGGCATATATATGGAACATTGGATCGATTACAATTTAATTGGTGAACTTCCACGTTGCATATAAATGATCAGAAGAAATTTGAATCGTTGAAAATTTTAAATCAATAAAATTCCACGCGACGTTAAATTAATCAATCATAGTTGTTATGCCATACACACATGTCCGATCACTAGTGTAAACCGGTGTGCGACTAAACTGGTATAAATAAACAACCGAAGGAGAGGAAATTTTATTTTTCACTATGAACAACGCGGCTAAATTCAACAAGCGAGGGAAAGCCGGAATACAGGAACGGGTCTCTCAACACTGCAATGATGACGAATTAACCATGGAGCGACGAACGGGCGCCCAACGAGGTAAAATTAACAGTTATAATAATTTTGAATTTAATCATTATAAATTTATATGACATCAAACACCATGACGAGCATCCAGATTATTAGGCGATGAGAAATACAAATCCCAAAAAACGAAATGATTATAGATGAAAGAGAGAGCCAGTTCCGACGAGTGGAATGTGAATATTGATGAATTAAATAAAAATTTAAATGCCGTGAATTTTCGATTTAAATCTTCCGTGCAAACATCGCCAATACACGTACACACGACGAATTAACGTGATCCGCGAAAATAATGATGGAATTTTCGAGTCGAAACTGTCAGTTAAACTAAAGTCAGACGAATCTAATAATCACGGCACATATAGATCAAACTTAATCGAATCCGAATGTACTGATCCGAGTAAGAATTTCAATTCGAAGTGACTGGTGAACATGAAACCGATGAACTAAACCCGCGATATCTCCACAGTACTTCGCCCTAACCATCGACGGCTATAATTTCAGCCAAAATAAACCCCTCGAAAATGCAGTTATCATTTGTAGACGCGATAAGTTTATACGAAATTCTGACGTAGTATACGTGCACCAGACCTTAGAATCAATGAACCCCAAGCCTAATTCGGGTTACAGTGAATTATTCCCAATAATGTTCAAGTCCTTACCTGTTCGTCACTTCCCACTATTGCCCACAACCCGTTCGAAAATACTCGTTACACAAACCCAAGAGTACAACCCGATGTTTTCGCTACCGTCGGAAAGAGTGTTAGTGTCAAGTAGAGGAATCCGCCCTAATATCACATATAAATTCTCCTTTTGTTTATGATCCAAATTAAAGATATTTCATTAATTAGACTCCTGGATAGACGAGTCCCGTATAACTATGAGATTCCCATCTCACACCGCCGCGAAATACAGACAGGCGATGTGGGATGAAGGGTATTCACTATCTCCTGTCCGAGGATCGATGACCGAAAGACGAGAGGGAACGGTAGAAGTGAAACGGACTTTTGTAGCTATCAAACGAGAGCCTGGGCGAAACCCAGCTCGCGGACTCCGAAATCAAGCCGAGGATATACTTGCTCGACTAGAAGAGCATCAGCGAAAAACAAACAGAGAAGTAGCACAAGCACGGCAGCACCTCCATCAAATAAATCGGGAAATTGCCGATGAAATAATTCCGAGCACGGATGGACACGCTCCCTCTTACGGCGTCTCCTTTGAGCTCGACGACCCGAGGATAAATCGTCCGATACATCCAATGACTGTGTCCTTACCAAAGAAAGCCCTCCCAACGGTGATGAAGCCAGAGTTAAGTGAATGGAAATCAAACAGAAGCCACCCCTACAACCGACGAGTGGATAGATCGAACTCAAACCGTCGTTATCCGTCTTCTCGTTATTTCTGAAATTTTAAAATAAATTGTATTGGAGTTTTTATTTTATTTCTTATTTTTAGTCGTATAAATACTGTTCTATTATATACTGCAACACCTATAACTCTTGTAATGTAGCTAGTTCAATGTATTAGAATCACTAATTTGAACAATAAATTGATTAAATTACTAACGAGCGATTTTATTGTAGAAATGAATGCGAATGAAATCTTGACTACGGTTCTAAAAAGCACCCGGAGGGAAAATGCTGATTTACATAAACAACTGATGTAAATGTCTCAGGAGATGCACCGTATAAAGTCAACATGGGTCGAACCGCCCAAGGCGAAAGTTTTATATCAACGGATAACTGCCGCCCAACGCGGATGGGCTGAAGAGAAACGGATAGTACAGGCCATGAAGACGCAGATCCGGGGGTTGGAAGTGGCACTGGCGGCCTGTCAAGAGAGCCAAGCCGTCACGTACCCTCTGGTCTTCGCGCCCGACCAACTGGCGTACCGTGATGCAGTCAGTACATCGAAGCCGGCGATCAAACCACCCCAACGGCGACCAGGAAAATTTGAACGAGCGAGACGGCGTCTAATGAGGTCGTCAGAGCAAAAGAAATAAAATTTGTCTTGATAATAAATGATTTAGTTAAAATGTGTGTACTTTTGTTAATATGTAGTGAGGTTCTAAGTAAACAATGGGGTCAAATCAGAGAAATAGACGATGAATTGCACTTGCAAGTGAAGGGGATCGAAAATAGAAATCGCAAACGTACTTTCCATCGGTGGTGCGTTGAACCCACTATGGGATCAGGCCTTAGCAGTTCCTACGTGGCGCTCACCTTTGGCGATCCCATAACCAGTGGTTGCAATACCAACGTGTCTTGGCAACGGGTAACCATTGGGGGAAAGACATTTATTTTCATATGGGGTCAAGGTTAGTTAACAGCGCTCTACCCAAAACCCCACAAACTAATTGATGGAGTGGCTATGGGTTCCCCTTTAGCACCAACGATGGAATCAATATTTTTGGCTAGTTTAGAAAGCAAAATTGCTTCTTTCACAATTCCAGAAACCTCTTGTTTTTTTACAGGTGAATGATATACTTCTTGTATTTAAAAATCAAAAATATTTAGAGCCGTTTTTGCATAGGTTAGACCAATATTAATGAGCACAAAATAAGCTGTAAAGTTAAATCGGTATGTCTGATTTTAAAGTATTATTGAAAAGTTTTAATAATTATTGGGAACGTGTTATATGTGAAGCATTGTTGATAAGGTTATTGTGCAAAGGGCTATGACTACAAATGTTTTGAATATCTTTAAATAGTTTGATTATGTAAAATTTTTATAAATTGATGTTTTTTTAGTTTAAAAAAATTTTTAATTTTTAATATTATTTTTATTAAAAAATGATTTACGAAAACTTCAAACTTATTTGAGGAAGAAAAATGCTTCTCTTTTGTTCCATCATCGTCGTACCATATGAGTCTTTCCAATGGTGGATGACTAGATCAATATCCGTAGGACTACGTTTATCCAATCCTTCGTACTGTAACTTTGTAACTTGGAACGAAACTCAAAGCTCTCGTCACCTCAATAGAAATGGGCCTTATGAAGTTCTTTGGACTTTCATTCATAAATGGTAAATGTTTATAATGACATTAAAATATCAAATGCCATTTCAACATTATAATTCGATTGACGTTATTTTTATCAATTCTGTGTTCATCGGATTGCTCATTGAAATGCTATGTATGATGGAAGTTACCTTGCTGCTTTCAGTGAAGTACCTCCAGTGATGAGGTGTATAATCTTTCAACGTTTCTCCAGGTCTACAGCTGACTTGGGAACTTCATTTGTCGCAAGACCAGATGGATGACTGTGTCCTGAAAAAATTGTTTCATTATAATCAAATTATTTGAACCGTGAAATTTTAAATGGAATTATTTACAGCAATCTGAATAATTAGATCTTTGGTTCAGTAATAGGTTTTGATGAGAGAATTAACCCTATAACGTTGAGCGGGACGTTTTCGTAATGTTTTATTACAACGTATCTAGTACCGAAAATATAAAGTTTTTAGAGCCGGCAACGATGTTGACGATATCGTCACTCTTTATTAGTTTAAATGCATACCGCTAGTGACTCATTATAGAGGCAACATTCTTGAACTACTACATGTTTTGATAGACTGCGGTTCACAAATTTAAAATTCAGACTTAATAGGTGAAATCAGATAGCGACATTTTGAAATATTTTGTTATTATTTTACCTAATTTTTAGTGTTTGATTACATTTCTTTCTGCTTGAATGATTTATTATTTGTAACAATTAATTTGATCGCATCAACGATAACATACTCCAGTAAACCATCAATTGTCACCACCCGTCGGTTTTCATGCCCATTGTACAAAGTAGAGATCGACATCACCAAGTTCCTTGAAAGCCACAGAGAACCGGAAGGATCAAAGGTGGCATTGTATTGTACTCATACATATTTTACTAAAGGTAAATAATTTTTCCACTGTCATTTTGTATACATTTTCTTGATTAGTTTCTCTTTTTATTTATATAAGTGACCTAAGCTGTAAAATTGAAATTTCAAAATCAACATCTATTATAAATGATTACAATTGGCCCTTTTATTAAGGAAGTATTGCATCATTAATTCAGTAGCTGTGTGTTATTGCATCATTTAGCATAAATATAAATCCAGACATTCATGTTATTTTTATTATTCAGAAAATAAAATGTTCTTTTTAATCATGGAAATTTTAGAAACATTGTTCTACTACTACGAAGGATACTATGACGGCCCAATTGTTATATATTCAACTTACGAATATAATGGGGAGGAGAGGGATGAGAACAATAACTTGATTATTTAGCGACTCATTTGCATATTTATTTTGTTGAGGTAATTTAATTGTGCATGCAAACCGAAAAGGTTGTGATAAATACAAATTGAAATAATGCTTAAAGTGGAAGAGTGGTTTGGCCACGAAAATCCAATGTAGCATTAGATGAGAACGTTTTGTGAAAGAATCAAAGCAGAGGAAAAGCATTTGATTTAGTGGTTCTAATTGTTGAGAATAACGAAATAATAAAATAGATTAATCATCGAAATAAATACAATAATTCGGGAGAAAAGGTATGAATTGGAGAGTATGTCGTTCTGGAACTCTGACAAGAAAGCTCGAGAACAAGAAATAAAAATTGAGACGAGAAATATTAAATAAATAAAGTTAAACAAAGAAATACGACAAGGTCGTTCTTAATTAACAAATACAAATAGAATAGAGAAAAACAAAAACAGTTTGAGAATGGATAAAAGAGGTCTGAAAGGATTTTTATCACCCCGTTCCTGAATTTCATCGTCGGCAGGGTAGTTATTCTAAATATTTGAGAAAAAACAGAAGAACGTAAAATCAATCTAAGGGTGATAAAAAAGACCTCTGAAACATTGATATGGATATCATGGCTAGAGCGTTGGAAGACTTTTTACCACCCCGTTACTGAATTTCATCGTCGGCAGGATAGTTATTCAAGTATTTAGAATTTCCAATAATTTTATAGTTCTCGTGACGGGAAACAGGTGAATGGATCTTTCTTTAACCAAAAATAATAAAAACTTTATTGGTTTTTTTAACACTGTTTAATGCCCATTTTGTCAATGACACACACTCTTTTATTATAGGTTAATTTTATTTTTATTACTACCAACAACAACAATACTAATAACCATGATAATGTTGATAATAATACCAATTACGATTATAATAACAATTTTTATTTTTTGGAATACATATAGTAATACTTTTAGTTATAATATTTGGAATTACCTATCTTTATTGCCATTTATTTAATTAATTATGATGTCCGGACAACCTCTGAGACTGCCCAGGGCATTATGCATTAATGCAACAATTATAACAATAGTAATAATGATGAATGTTTATTTTTGCAGCTATCTTTTATTTATAAAATAAAGGTTCCATTATATTGATTCACATTATTTTATTATTATGTTATGTGTTTCAGGTTTATTTATTTTTCCTTTATGCTCCACTTCTACTACTGATGTGGCTTTGTCGTATGATGCTCTAATTCTCATCTGCCGCCGTTCCTCTGAAATTGTCCACGATGTAAATCTTTGTGCTTCATTCCATATTTTGCATTTTTCATCTAAGATCTCGATTTTCCCGTCAATAATGTGCATCCGGTATTCGTTTTCAGCTTTTGTTTCAATCTCTTCAGCTAAATTTAGTCCGGAATTCCTCTGAACAATGAATAAGAATATCTTCATTTTTCTATCATCCGTGCGGAACCAGTTTGGAATCAATAAGTTGTTTTTGATCGAAAATCTTTTTGGCTCTCCATATTTTTTCTTTAACCAATGAAAATTGTCGTACGTCATCCTTGTGCTGTTTTCCCATCGCTCCATTTTCTCTAAAGACATTAGAAATTAATTGTTAAATTTTATATTTTTGTGTGATCGGAGACCGTTGGTAAGCACCCGAAGGGTACCGCATTCGATCCCGATATAAATAATAATATTTAATAATAAATTCTTACCATTTTAAATTATTTTAATTATACTAACTTATTTTTATTTCACTTTAGATTTATACCCCTTACTCTTATTCAAACCAATTTTATTTTCTATCCTCTTAACCCCGTTATCCAATCAGATTGCACTTGACTTTTACATACAAAGGATACCCTATAATAAAAGATTCACATCAATCAGAATATATATATGAAAGATATAATGTCAATATAAAATAGGTATGCAATAATCAATTGTATCTCACTAGACGAATGTCTCCTCGTACACAACCTACGAAGGTTTCGGTCGGTCGATACGATCGCAATGTTTATTTGTTCGAATCAGTTTTGAAAATGATATTATGTATATGACAAGAATGATAATAGTTATTGTCATGATCACAATTATGAAGAATGTTCCAGCATTACCGATTTGTAATGTGGTTTGGTTGAATACTGTTTCGGAATCATTAGCTCGAAATATAGTTGTGTTATATACAATCAAATAGGATTTATTATCGTCTGTTTGGCTTTTCCATGCTTTGGTTGAAGGGTATGCTTGGTTGATTTGTATTGGTAGATTGGATCTTTTGTTTGGTTGATTTACTGAAACTTGAACATCTTTGTTTTCGACGAATTTATTTTGCCAACTGCTAGTCTGATTTGTACGTCGATAGTATTTAATTTTCATGTGCACCATTTTAATTTTGGATGCTTATCTTGGCTGAAAGAAATTAACAGTTTGCCAGTTTTGTTTGTCGTTCAGTATAGCCTGAATTTTCCCAAAATCGTATATCATTATTTGCTGATTGATGCCTAGATTGGAGACAGCCATAATTGTTTGATTGAGGTAATGGAATACAACTCTATTGGTTTCGTTTATCAAATGAATTAACTGTTGATCGACATATACTTCGATCCATTTATTATCACTAAAAGTGCCATTTGCCTGAAGTAATTTTTCATAATAATGAATTTATTTTGTTATTTTATTAATGAATTGAAGTTTTATTTAATTTAAAATCAAAGTACTTTACAAATGGTTTTCTCAGATTGAGGGTGTCGACTGAATAGCTTTGAAAAATCACTTTGACTTGTTGGGTTTCATCTGGTTGCCAATATATGTTAATTCCATTTATAACGGGTTCCACTTCAACGTGGTTTTTTAATTTTTGAGTCAACACGTTCAATCAAATTAAACTATGCAGTTTTCTTACAGAATCCTTTCGAGGTTCATATTGTTTTATCAGCCAGGGATATTTAAAATTCATAGTTAAATCCCATGCAATCAACATATTTTGATGATAACCTAATTTTTTGGGGGGTTCAAAATAACTCACAAGATTATCAATTTCGATTTCCTCTGATTCTTTACAAAGATATAACCATACAATTTGAGTAAGAGTTGAATATGTATGAATATTTTCAAGCAACTCAATCTTCGTTTTGGCATACCTTGGCATGACTTCTGCCTCGTTTGGACAGAATAGATTAGATATTATTAATGTCACGAACAATACTTTATTCATATAATTCAATGGGCATAGTTTTTTTTAAAATTTTTGTATAATATTCGGCCCATCATTTATTTTATCTTGCTTTGATCTCAACGAATATTTCCCTTCAACCACTGATTGAATCTTTTTACAACGATTCGTATGCACCACTATTGTTTCTGCCTTTTTGTTTCTGATCGGTCGTAACTTTAAGTTGGTTTCTGTTGTATCACATACAGTATACGGTCCTTTGAATGGTCTTTGTAATTTTATTGACAGTCCTTCTGTTGGTTCGGGTTTGTTCAAATATGCTAAATCTCCCACTTTTATGCCATGTTCATGCGCTCGTTTATCATACTGGTCTTTGTAACTCTCCTGATTGCATTTGATTTTGAGTCCTGCTTGTTTCCACACTGATTGCAGTCTCTCTCGCATCACAGCTTTATAATCTGGAACTTCCATATATTGTGTGACTGGAGGTTGATATTCCAAATCAATAGGCATGTTATTTCGTCTCAGGTACATCAGATAAAACGGTGTTTCTCCAGTACTTTCGTTTACTGAATTTCTGTATGCAAATAGACATGGTTTATAAATAGGTCCCAATCCTTTTGGTTTCGATTTACATAGGACGATATCATACTAATTAAGGTACCATTAAACTTCTCAACTAGTCCGTCTGTTTGCGGGTGATACGGTGACGTACTAAGTTTTAAAATCCCAAATAATTCCGTAATTGATTTAAATAGATCGCTCTGAAAATTTGTACCTTGATCAGTTAATAATTTCTTTGGTGAGCCATATCTGAAAATAATGTTCTCAACAAATATTCTAGCAACTGTTTCTGCGTTCTGATTTTTCATTGCGTAAGCTTCCGGCCATTTTGTTAAATAATCACAGAAGACTACAATATATTTATTGTTTCATTTATTGTTTCTGGCAATGGTCCGACGATATCCATTGCTGTCATTTCCATTGGTGCTGACGGAATCGGCATTGGTTTCAAGAGAACCTTGATTTTCTTTCCCGTATTTCTATGAGTTAGGCATATTTTGCAAGTATAGACCACTGCTTTACATCTCGTTCCATTGTTTCCCAATGATATTTTAATCTCAGTCTTGAATATGTTTTTCTGGACGATAGATGTCCACCAAGCGCTCCATCGTGATATGCCATTAACAATGTTTCTCGATTTTTCGTCGGCACTACGATTAATAAGTTACCGTTTTTTACTTATTTGAGCAGTGCTTCATGAATGACATATTTATGATTCTCTTTCATCACATACATCCAATCACTCTCTTTTTGATTGTAACTGTGTGCTTCCGTAATTGATTTCCTTCTTCGTCTTTTTCTTGATTAGCTTGCAGTTCTATCATATTATATGCTGCTCTCATTACAGCGAATATTGTATTTTCGCACTTTGTTTCTTCCTCAACTGGAATACGTGACATGGTGTCAGCGTTTGCATTAGCTTTTCCTGTCCGATATTTAATTTCAAAATCGTATTCTTGTAAGGCTATAGACCATCTTATTAATTTGCTCGCCGAATCTCTATGCTTCATGAGCCACTGCAATGGATTATGATCTGTCAACACTAAAAGCTTTCTGCCAACTAAATATTGTCGAAATGTAGTTATGCCGTATACTAACGCTAACTTTTCTTTTTCTATTGTAGAGTAATTCTTTTCATGAGGTCTCAATGTTCTACTGGTTTAAGCAATCACGTGATCTTTTTCGCCTTCAACTTGTTGCCCTAAAACGGCACCCAATGCAAAATTACTGCCATCGGTCATGACGATAAAAGGCTTTTTAAAATCTGGGCATCTTAAATTGGCTGCTTTGCCAGACTCTCTTTTAATACCTCAAATGCTTCTTGTTGGGACTTTTTCCATACAGATTTACTTTGTTTCTTCAGTAGCACGTTAAGTCGTTGTGCAATATGAGAAAAATCTTTAATAAATTTTCGGTAATAGCTTGCCAATCCCAGAAATTGTCAGATTTGATCTATATTATTTGGGACTGAGTAATCTCTGATTTTTATTACATTATCTGGGTTGGGCTGCAATCCTTTACGAGAAATAATATGTCCCACATAAACGACTTCCGATTTTCCCCACTCACATTTTGAAGTTTTTATTTTTAGATTGGCTTTTCACAGTCTTTTAAATACTACTTCGACATCTATTAGATGTTCGTCGAAACACGTTGAAAATACGATAATATCGTCAATATATACCAGTGTGTGTGGCAAGTCTCGCAGAATGAAATTCACACCTCGCTGAAATGTAGCTGGTACTCCCGTTAATCCAAATGGTAATACGTTAAATTCATAGAGTCCTTTGCCATCTGAAAAAGCAGTTTTTCGTATATCTTCTTCTTTCACTTTAAATTGATTGTACCCTTTATTTAAATCAATAACTGTAAACAAATTTGCCTCTCCCATTTGATCAAACATTTCCTGCGGGACTGGTTTTTTTCTTTTCTTGTTACCTGATTTAACTTTCTATAATCCACACAAAATCGCAATTCGCCATCTTTCTTTTTAATGACGACAATCGATGATGAAAATGGTGATTTCGTCCAGTAAAGGAATTTCGTTCTCAATGATTTGAGTTAAACCCAAATCGTATTCGTGCCTTGAAAATACCTCTCGATATTTATGCAATAATTCCATAAATATTAGTCTTTGACTTTCCGTTAAATCGGTACTGTTGACTCGCGGTTCTCTATAGATCTTTATATTCCTAGTTAATTTTCGTCTTTCTTCGTTTTTCATTTTCAATACCTTTCCCAATTTTGTCTTTGGTTTTAACTGAACTGGTTTGTTATCACAATTGACTATTTTCACTGGGATTAATTGGTCCTTTACTTTTACTACTTCATCACACATTGGTGTATTGTATTTCTTTATTAATGTTTGACTCGGTTGAAATATATATTCCTCATCTGGCACACTCGCCACATTGGCATAATAAATTACCTCTGAATTAGCAGGAACTTCTAAAGTATGATTTAAAAATACTTCTCCAGTTTTGTGCACAATTTCATTTGTACTACTGTTAGTTAGATTCCTTGTAGCCAAATCTAATGATGCTCCTTCTAATAGTTCCATCACATCCATACCGATTAGTAATTTTGTTGGGCAATCTTTCAAGCACATGATGAGTTGTTTCTCTATTGCCAATAAATATTTTACATTCAAGTTTCCCCAATATTTTTAACTAATTCCCCGACAATGATGTTACTATTTCATCAGTATCTTTTATTCTCATTCTCTCTCTGAGTGTCAATACTTTGGTGGATATGATTGTATGACTAGAGCCTGGGTGTAGTTGAGCTTCCACTTTACGCTTGTTTAATTGCACAAATATACGGGGTTGTTTTCCAACTTTGGATATTGTCATAAGCACATAATTACATGGCAAACTCAGCATGTTTATCCTTTCAATCTCAACACTCGATGGCTCAACCTTTTCTGGTTCCAGCTTAATATCGCTAAGCAGTTTCATTTCTTTTAGCTACGTCCTGAATAAACTGGAGCTGTTGCTGTTATTGTATCTGAAATGTGCCATCTAGTCAGCGTGTCTATCCCACTAAGTTTTGGCATTGGTTCTAGCAAAATTCTAGATTCAGGTTCAACTCTATGAGTGCCAATTATTTTTTTATTTAAAAAAGATAATTTGTTGTCTTCACTATTACTGTTCTCATTCTTGTTTTCTGTTATTTAATCTAGTTGTGAGTCTTCACTTCTTCGGTCATTTTTGAATCGCTTTTTCACATTTCTTATTTCTTTATACTGGTGATCCGTGATAAAGAATCTAGCTAAAAATGGTACACATCTAATAATTAATTTCCATGACCACCCTGAAATTACGTATATTCTATGCGTCGACAATATAGTATTACTTTCACTGTTACTGCAATTACATATATACCAATTAATCCAGCACAAGCTTGCCTCAAAAACATAAATTTGCCCCAAATCATTTTCATTGTATTATACGTAGCTTTTTTATAATGATCGGGTGTCAGCAAATAATCATAATTTACTTTGCCTTGTCCATTAGGCAATATTGTATCTACCATTTCTGATATGACGCGTTCCTTCTTCGAAGGGAATAATAAATTTCTTTGTGCCTCATCGATCTCATCACTTGAATATAAACCGGTTTGTGAAATTTTATTCAACAACGTGAAATTTACTAGATACTTTAGCTTTATTAATTCTAATTTGTCGGGAGTCTTTACTCCTCTGTAATCTGGTAACGCAATCCATGAGTCTGGTGCTAAGCGATATAACGGAGATAATAATAGATTACATTGTAATATTTTCGGTTTTGCTTCTTGCTCCAATAATATTCTAGTAACTGGCTCCATAAATCTCAATTTATCACCTACTGTGACCCGTAGTTCGTTTGTGCACTTATCATATTTCGTAATTTTTACAATCACCTCTTTACATCTATAACTGTAGAGAACCTCCCCATTATTCTGGCAAACACTTCATTCTCCGACATTAGCATAGGTGCAACTTGATTCGCATTAGTAATAGTCATTACCAAACGATTGCGTAATATCTCTTTAGTTAGTTAACAATAATTTAATATCATCTCTCGATAAATATTTTCCATGACCTCTTGGCTAAGATGGAATAAATAATCCATTTTATTATTAAAATACAGCGTTAGCTTAATATCTACCGGATGGATTCTAGTTTTTGCATCTTCAATTGTTTTCTTTGACAGATATACACCTTTATAATTTGTTTCATATACTATTTGACCACATTTATTTATGATGTCTTTTCTAATAAATCGCATTTCATCACTAGGTGAAGTTGACATTAACACTACAGGTGTCTTTCTTGTCCTAGACGGAGTCATTCTCACTTTTCCGTTGTCTCTGGTATTTAAATTCAATCGATCGGTCCTTTCTCTGAATTTTTCACCAACTAATTCTTTAAAAATCATTGTTTTCAAATACGCCAAATTACATACATTTGTTTTTACGTCATACACTAGAATTGACTCCAACTATCTGACAGCTAGACTGCTTCATATTACAAAATGGATGCGTTTGCAATTTCCCTGTGTCATCATCAAACATACCTTAGAATTCTCTCAATTCCGTTAAATACTCTTCCACTGCGACTATTTTATCAATAATTCTACCATTCAATTTATGCGGTTCACCTTCGCAATCACCATCTGCCTTTAAAGCTCCTTTAACTGCAATTGTTTCTCTAATCATATGATTTAACTTTGCTTTTAATTTAATTTCAGAACTGATTTTCAATTCACCTGCTTGGAATGCCGTTATACAATTTTCCGGAATTACCTCAACCGGTCTCGGAATGGCCTGCATTTTTAATAATGACACATGGCTCCATTTCCAACAATAAAATATAAATGTTGTACTTTTTACCAGATATTCCCGAACATTTGCTCGTCTCAGATCCGATTCATTATACACATGATATTTAACGCCATTAAATTTTAAATTAATCGGATACGCCTCCGAACAATCAGCCATGCCTACTACCGAATAAATTTTTCCCATTTCAGTTTGCAAACAGTCATATGCTACCACCGAAGCGGTTTGGATGAACACCCCACATAGAATAATAAACATCAACATTACCCATGGAAATATCATTGTTTTTCTCATTTCAGTATTAACTTTTCTATTCAGCCTTCTCTGCTGAGGACTATACATCTCTTCATTCTCTCTTTCCATTTTACATGACGATAATATATTTTCCCAGTCTCCATTATCTTTAATCCAGTTTCCAAAACTTTTATTCAATATCTGAGCTGCTTTATTTATCAAATTTTCTATTTCATTTGGTTTCATATAAACATGCGTTCCCACTTCCAAAACGATAAATGTCAACCCGTTTACTACCAATTCTCTGTTTATTCCACATTTAATTAACTTTTCAATCACTTTCATATCACAAAAATCATCTGATTCACCATATTTTTGTACTACTTCTAAAAGTTGACTTCTCAAAATTTCACTAATTTCCTTTAAATAATCTTTTATTTCTGCTTCAAATTCGAACGTTGGATACAATATTTTCATTAACCCCTTTAAATTTCTCCTCGTCATGTCAATCTCATTTTCTCTTATTACTTATTTTACCCAATTTACTTTAATTTCGTTTAAACTTTTGCCTTTGTCTACTTCACTTTCATTTACTCTATCACCCTCTCTCATTGTTAATTCGTCTACAACCTCGAGTTTTTCTTTTTCTACTTCATTTTCAACTTCACTTTTACTTATTTCCAATTTATTTCTAACTTCATCAACAATCCTTGATTCATCGTTTTCGTTAACTACACTTAATTCCTTTATTTTAACGACCTCATTAACTTCTAATTCGTCTAACATTTTTACCGCTCTTATCTCATCAATTTCTGTTTCCTTGTGTTCCTCAGTTTTTAATTACCCTTTTCTCTTGGTCCCTCTCGTCTTCCATATACCGACTATTTATACTTGTGCTAAATTTCTTTGACGCGATTATATGATTCATGAAGTTCACTCTTGTACTTAGATATCCGTCCTCATCTAGTTCATGTGGCATACATCGGCCATCAAATAAATATTCGTCATCACCCAGTTCCTCTCCTTTATATTTTAATATTATAATTCCATCACTACCCATAACTTCAACAGCTCGTTTCCTCAATTTCAAAACTTTTTCACACCAATGTTCCTGAGTATATTCTATTTCTCTATAACCTTCAAATTCTAGTGCAATTTCCATCGAGTCAATTTCTACTCTTGCCTCTATGATCTCGTGGCCCATTTTTCATAACATCTTTTTCAACTTTTCACTACATCTGGTTTTATCATATAAGTATGGTTGTATACAATCAACAATTTTTATTGTATTTTATACTTTGAATTCAGAATTATTAATTACATCTACTTCTTCATTAATCTTATCTTCATCACCTATTATTAACACATCTGTAAAATCATTTATAATTCTTCCTGCATTGTCTTCCATATCTTCTGACACGCTAGTTATAATCAACATTTTTAACTCATTTTTAACACCTGGAAGTAATCCACAATCAACTAAAAATTCATCGTCTTTTAAATATCTTCTTTTAAATTCTAACTCAATCATTGTCCCTTTTATTTCTTGTTGCAATTCTTGTTTTAAATCTTTTACTCTGCCATATGCTGCACAACGTACACATTTTTAAAATTCATTGTCTTTATCTGAAATATCAATAAAAATAAAATCTAACCATTCTTTTGCTTGAAGTTCTCTACCAAATTTTACCATCAAAACTTCGATCTCGTCCTTCACCGGCGGATCCAATTTATACCAATCGAAGCAGAATTTAATCACTGTTTTAAGTTTTATAATACTCAACGACATCTCGCATAGCTTTTGCATTCCTTGCATCAATTTTGGAGCGTTAATATCTCTGTTTTTCAACAACTTTTCTATCCTCATGATCAACATTGCAGCTTTTTCATTTTCTAAATTATCCTTTATTGAATTATTGTCGCTTTCCGTTCCTGGAAATTCTATAGCTGTTTCGGATATCATATGGCCTTCAAGCTCGTCGTCAAACTCAAATCTAGACATTAGCAAATTTAACTTTCGACTCATATTTCTCAGCTCATTTTCCATCTTCTCTTCATAATCGTCATCTTGTACATAGGTCATATTACTCATTGATGAAGCATCCCCTTGAAATCTAATAGACTTTTTTAGAATTGGTTTTTGAAATCTTTCAGCATTTTTTGGGCACGATCTTGCCATATGTCCATAACTTTTACACGAATAGCATTGCACTTGACCGTTTAGGTTTACTTTATTTCTTTGTGGCGATGGAGATGTTGATGGAGATGTAGATTTTGATTGACAATTTCTCGAAATATGCCTTCTTCTTTCACAATTGAAACATTGCCGATTGTCAGTTCCTCGTTGTATATTGTAGCTCGGCTTTCGGTAGTTCCATTCATAATCGCCTTTCGCCCAATCTGGCCTCACCCATTTTGGACTTTCTGGGTGCTATCTTTGTACCAACACTGATTGGCATAATGTCTCATCTTTCGACAAATATCGCATTGAATTGTCTTTCCATTTTTTGAACTCTGAGCATTAGCTATTGATATATTGAAGTTAAATTTATTTCTAAAGTTGGTCGATGGACTGATAGTTCTTTGAAATTGGTCATTTTTTACTGGCGTTAATGATTTGTCTTGTCTTTCAGAAATCATTGCAAAAGATTGCGCTTTCTTTTCGGTGCTCTTTAGATTTAATTCGATTCGCATTGCCTTTTTCACTAATTCATCGAAATTATTGAAATCTACGTAGCATAGAGCTTTTCGGATTTCCTTGTCAACGCCAATTAGAAATTGGTCCTGTAGCAACTCTCTGATTTGTTTTACAGTATCGGGTTGTTCCTGTTTGACTTCAAACGCTTTATCTGCAAGTGTTGTTAAGTAATGAGCAAATTTACTTACCGATTCGTCTGATCTTTGAACTCTGTTGTAAATTTTTTGTCTCATTATGCGCTTTATATAGACACCGATTAATTTATTTGCAAGTTCATCTTTTAATTTGACCAGTCATTTCCAATGTTCCTTTTGTCCAACTGCTGCCATGCCTCTCGTGCTGTCCCTTTGAGATAGAGTAGCAATCGCTGTACCATCACCGCTTGAGTCTATCTGTAGGCCGGTGCATACATGTAATATTCGCCCATGAAGTCAGCAAATTCTACAGGATCTCCTCCGTACTGGTTTACTGGTAACTTTTGACAACTTGCATAATCATTTGTATCTCTGACGGTAGCTGCTGATTTTGAAACTATTGGTGCTGTAGTTGTCGACGTAGTTGAATTATTGCTGCTCATAGTAATCTCTTTTCGTTGCCTGCTTCGTAAATTGTACGGTTCTCGTTTATTTTCCAATTTAGAATGTCTGATATTAACACTTTTCAAAGTTTCGATTTCTCTTTCTAAATATACTACAGTTTTCACAGAGCTTTGGTTGTTCTTTAGATGCTTCTCACCGACGATTCAGATCACATCAGGCTCACCAAATTGTTGGGATATTAAATATTCAACGATGAATAGGTCTCTTTATCCGACTCCTCGTGTTCAATAATCAATAAAACAAAATTCCAACAAAGAAATCTTTATTGACAAATATTCACCACGATACACAATAATTTATTTATCGTATACACCTTAAGTGTATCACGATGTAAATTCAACTGCAATCTGATTAACTTTATCGATTTACGACTATTCGCTCTTTTCCCCCAACTCGTTATTTTCGGGCTCCAACCAACTGGCAACGTATTTTGTTGTCAGTTGCTTTTATAGTTTTTGGATTCCCATAAATCTGGATTACTATTGAAAAACAATTTTCCATTTCGGACAATTTATTGCCCGTTTCACTTATGCGGAACCACATTAAGCTGACGTTCAACTCGGCGGCCCTTGATTAATGGGTTTTTCGGTAAATAATTTAATTAATTAATTAATTTGTTTTTGGGCTCCGACCCTTCAATATACCTTATCTCATTCTAATAATATTTTATTCGTCTTCACAATCAGATTTGCCACCGCTTACCACTTTTAACCCCCGAAAAATATTGATTTTTACTTTTTTCAAAATTTTAATTAATTTTAATTGATTTTGATAATTTTAAAATTTTATTATTTTTATTCATGTTTTGTTATAACCCCAACAAATGTAATGAAGGAACTCGGTTAATGACTGAACCCCTATGGTAAAAACAATGAATAATGAAACAATGGACAATCCGCAGCACGTCTCCTAAGTTCGTTGTGATTTGAATATAGAGATTGTTCAGAGACTAAACGTTGGTGGGATGAAAAGTCAAATCAACTTTGATGATTCCTTAAGATATTTTCCGGCTCTCTTGGAAACTTGAGAGATGTTCCGCTAGTAACAATACTCGATATTCGCCTAGATGGAAATGATAATTCTAAACCAGGAAAAGAACAAATAAATGGAGTTGATGCAGCAGCTTTAAAACATGATATTGCGTATAGACAAGAAGATATTTGTTCAAAACTTAATAAAACTGCTCTAGCAAATATTTCGAAAGTTGTTTCGGCGAAAAGAATATCAATATCTCGAGCAATACATCCATAAATCTTCTTTTCGATTTGACGGAAGGAACTTATCAAAATGGGAAGCAAGATGATTGTATTTATAGTCTACATTAAGGAATTGTTCCTCATGGGTATAGGATCATTCAGATAGTTTCTTTACCCATTTACGTTCCTGTAATAAAAACAAAAACTATTTCAAATATAGGTTTTAGAATCGTTGATCAGGATGATAATAGTCTTAATTTCAACAAAGAAACTATTTCCTTTTGCTTACATCTCCGACAGGTATGAGATTTACTTTTTATTATTGTTGTTTTTGAAGGGAAATTTACTTTTTCGGGAATAGAAGCAATAGCAAAACTTAAGGCGATTATGGGGCAAATATTAAATGAGGAATCTAAAAAAATATTATATTGATAAATGATTATTATTTAAACACTAAAAAATATAATAATTTAGAATTTTCTAGGAAAGGGTTGGTTTATGATTTTTTTATATATCCAAAACACAATTTATCAAAAGCGTATTTTGCTTGGGGAAAAATTAAAAATACACACTAATCCCTGGTGTTGTGATATTTTCCCCAGGACATATGTCTCGATGATTCACAAATGAATGACGACAGAAATGAATGATTCGTTAAAATGAATGACGACAATGAAATGTTTTAAAAAACAATAATACCGAAAGCAAGACACAAGATTACTTACCCATCACTCCAATAACACACTCTGAAATGAATGAACCTAATATTTTACCTAGCACCTCTAATAATAGTTCTAACGGTATAAACAGACTTGTAGAGGATAATAACCCTAACAGAATAAATGAATTTCTTCTCGAGAAAAAGAAGTTAGAAGAAAGACTTTTACATTATCTGAAAATAAAACATCGATGGACAAGAGGGGATTCAGGAATAAAAATAAAGTGTATTACAATCACAGGTCATTTAGCCGTTTTAATGACTGTATTTTCTGGTCTTAGAGCATTAGGGATCGCATCTACCGTTTCGATCATTATAGCATAAGTCTTTGGAGAATTTAATGCTCTTTATCTCTTTTTATCGGAAAGCTTTTCTAACGGAATGACTTCCCGAATGAAGAAAGTCTATAGGGAAGTCAGGAACATGTTTTGGCAATTAATAAATTATATTTATACCAACAAAAAGCCCTTGATGATGGAATATTGACGAGGAATGAAATAAATGAATCGATTAAAATCAATTAATAAATAAATAATAACATCGATATAGCAAAAAATAATAACAACTCACACGAAATACTTCTAAAAAGAGAGGTATGTTGAGAAGCAAGCTGAGAAACAATTAAAGAAAGAATTAATAAAAAAATTAAAATAGGAATACAAGATGAAAATGAATGATCTTACGTGACTGAATTTAGCGGAGTTCATAGGGTTGAATGAGAGTTGTTGGGATGGCTATATGATGAATTAGAGTTAAGGAATAAAGGATTGTTGGATGAAAAAATAGAAATAATAAAGAAAGAAAAGAGGTTGACTGAAATCGATTGCCTAATTTACTTACTTAACAATTAAAGCGAATAAACCCTGAAAATGTCAGTCAAAGGCGTTTAGAAACATTCTGTGAGTATTGCAACTATTATTATAAGAACGCTTACTATATTGGTCATTTAATAACTAAAATAAACAAACAAAATGTGATTAAAGAAATAAAGTACCCCCCGCCACCACGAGAAGTCAATAGTATAGCGGAATTCACGTAAACTTATCCAGGAATCTCTCAAGAAGCGGCTTTCAAAAACTCGACTCCTGTGAAATTTGTTAGGAATAAGAAGAGATTGAAGAAAATAAGGGATTTGAATGTTAATGGATTCCACAGTATTCTTTCCAATTACTTCAAACATTTCCAAAAAGCTCCTATTAAATTTTCAATTGGGGTTTCAGCATTGTACATGAAGCCAAAGCCAAGACCTTCTGGTTTTAATGTTTTGAATACTCATGAAGAAGATTGAGAGGAGGAGGTGGAGAGGAAGAACTTAGAAAGGAATCAGAGAAATATAACAAACGAAAGAAAAATGAAAAATATGATGATGGATTACCTGGAGACTTGAAAAGGGAATTGAAGAAGAGATTAAAAAATATAAGAAAAAGGAAAAGAAGAAGAAGAAGAAAAAGGAGAAGAAACAAACGAAAAAACAAGCTCAGCAGAGATTAGAACGTAAAATCGAACAAGTAATGAGGAAGAACAAGAGCCTCCATTTAAGAAATAAGAACCAACAATTATTACAGAATCAACATTGGAAGCGGGGGAATCAAAGGAAGCAGAGATGTTTTATTTAAAAGACGATTGCCTGCATATTATCAGAAAAGAGCGGATATGTTGAGAAACCAAGAACATGATAATGACAATGATTTCGATACTATTCCAAGGTGTTATACTGCTCCGGTTTCTTGTATTCTCAACTAAGAATGGATCTGGAAAGAAATATCAAAATGAAAGTTTGAGAACAATGTTCTCCAACCCTCTATAGCATTATGCCAGTTATAAAGAAGCAGTAGTAAAACTTTTAGCTGAAAATAATAATATTTAGGACTTGCTCAACTCAATTAAAGTTATGTTTAATTTGTGCCGCGACTATAAGATCGAGAGTTAATTATAAAACCAGCAGAATACACCAATGTCTGTGTAAAATTCAAGGTTCAGTATGTTTATTATCAACAATCAGCTAAAACAATATTAGTATACTGTAAGGTTCAATCAATTGTTCATCATAGAACATAGTCCTAGGCAGTAACCAATAGCCAAGCCTAAGCCTGTAGAAAATCAGTTTTTATGGCAGTACATTGTCAATTCACAATCCAGTTACTCAGTTAGTGTTCACGTTAATCACTTCGATGCATTGTCTTCAGCTTGGCATCAGTTGCTGATGACTTAGTTGGTGCTGAAAATTTATTTCTGTGGTCCTCGACGACTTGAAGCAGATATTGCTTCTGTTCTTCATCACGTCTCAAACTTGAGTTGAACTCTTGGATCAGTGCAACCCCACGTTTGGCCAGGTCGTTGACAACTCTGACAGATTGGACAAGCTGCTGGCTTTGTTGATACTCTGTTTGGCATTCCCAGTCACTGGAATCAACCTGCAGGAAATTCTAGGATATGCCAAGAATCGTAAAGAAATTGGTTGTGCTTTTTGTCACAAAATTGTGAAGTTACTTTGTGGGTGGGTGCTGGAATGGCTGAATTCGTTTCAGAGGCTCATCCGAGCCTTCGACTTCTTGAAGTGCGACTACCATTAAGCGCTTCTCCTCTGTAGTGACAGCATCATCGAAGAAGGCAAATGCAATAAGGGTTTCAGAGAGGTACCAAAGGTGACGCTGAAATGCTGTAGTGGCAGCCTTGGCGATTTCGGTATTCGGGTACTCTGATAATGCGCAAAGCAGTGCAAGATCATGTCGTGGTGCACAGTGCGATACTGGACTTTCAAACCAGTATTTCACATACACTCTAGTGACAAACAAACTGACCTCCTGCAGGTGATGCCAGATTTGCTGGCTATATGAGGGACCTCGAGATTTCCGACAGCTTGTACCTGGCTGTAGTGACTCATACTGTTTGCGAAAGAGCCACATTTTTATAGAATAAATGACCCTTGCCATCCAACGTACCGTATGAATGGCACAGGGGTACCGAAACCGTACTCCACGGCGAGGTGTGCCACCAAAAAAGATGATCAAAAGCTCAAGCAATTCACAGTAGTCATCACGAGGTTGAAATTTCTCCAGCTGACCAAGTGCAGACGTTATGACATCATCCTTCCAAGTAGCGATCGTATCTGACAAGTTCACATCTTCAACTGCAGTACAAAATGAGTCTTGATCGATACGTGGCCAAAAGTCTTTAAAGTGGCCAAACAACTCAATGTTAGGAGACTTCGAGATCTCATGAACACTGAAAACCTTTTCAAGAACAATTTCTGAGATGTAATGACGACATGCCAAATTGAATAGCTGCCTATCCATCTCTGCTTCCAGCCAGATACAAACGCCACCCTTTGTTCCAGTGTTTTAAGTAGTTGTATCAAAGCACATACCCTTGATTCTGTCTCACAAGCCTCAGTCGTCATTACTTTGAGTGACTGATTGTGCCATTGTAGCTGCTGTGCCATCATGGAGTTTCGGGACAGACAACAGTTTTACAACATATTGTCCGGAAACTAATTTGGGAAGTCGATCAACTTTACCTCGTTCTGGACCAGTAAGGTCATCCATAATCTTGCCATCCCAATGTACAATAAGGGGCACTGCAGGATCAAAAGTTGTCTTGACTTCCGAGCTGAAAAGCTAGCGATGTTTCATGTGAGCTCGTCTGATAGCACTGGAACTAATAATGAGTTCTTCCGCGTCTTGCTTCAGCTGTCCTATAGATGCCACAAGCAACGACTCAACATCTGTATAGACCTAGATCATACAAGAAATACGAGTGCGAATTGAATCTGAAGGAAATTAATTTCCCTATTGATTTGACTGGAATAAAGAAATTCTGTAGACAAAATCCAGACCTTAAAATAAATGTGTTTGAGATTAATGAGAATAAGAGATTAAGTATTATATATAAATCTCATTTAGATTGGAAGGGATGTAATTTATTATTGTATAAAGACCATTACGTACTGTGTAAGAACGTGACTGTATTTCTAGGGAACAGTACATCCCAAGATATTTATCCGTGTCTCAACTACTTTGCGTCGTTCAGAGTTGAGAATACAATGGAGACTCACCAGGAATTATGTATTCAACCTAAAGAAGCGATTGCAACATTTCACCGTGATGAGTACAAGGAATTCACGAATTTTCATCATAAGAACAAGTTTCAGTTTGTATGTGATGCAGACTTTGAATCTTGGAATAAACATGGAAAGAAAATAAAGGACCAGAAAACAAAGGGAAGGAAATCGAGCAAAAGGGATTTTGTTGTGGAATATGCATATCCTCATTTAATGAAATCCCATCATCTCGAGTACTTTGGTGAACATGCGGCTTTACATTTTGAGGAAACCATCAATAATTTATCAGAGGAGTTTAAAAATCTTATAAAGACTCAATATTCTATAGATATCTCAAAAGAACAGCGGGAGGAATATAATAAATCTACTTGTTGTTATTATTGCTAAAGGAAATTCACTGAAGAAGATTATAAGGTGATAGACCATGATCATTACATATTCGAGAATAATTATCGAGGTGCGGCACATAACTCATGTAATTTAAAAGAAAAGAAAATAAATTTCATCCCAATATATTTTCATAATGGGAGTGGGTATGATAATCATCTCATCTTCTTAGCTTTAGCTCCTAATGTAACTAAAATCATTCCTAGCACAGATGAAAGATATATTTCCTTCAGTGTTAGAACAATGAGGTTCTTTGACTTGTATCGACTGATGCCATCGTCTTTAGATTACCTCGCATCTCTTTTAAAACCTGAAGAGTGTGAGATTCCAGATGTTTAAGATCTTCTATGAGGATTGTGCTGCTGTACACTTTAAAAAGACGAATATCAAGTTGCATAAATTCAATTTCATAGGATTTGTAATTCTCGAATTCTCGAAGTTGGTTATGTGTAATTTTATATACGATGTCTTATGAAAAGCGTACGGTGGGAACTTCAAGATTGATTTCGGAGACACTGATTCTATAATCCTGGAATTAGTGAACAACGAAAAAATCGAGAAAATCCGAGAATATATGACACAAAACGTGAAAATTTCATGGATGAAATGGGAAAGGGGAAGAAAATCATGGTTTTTGCGGATTAAAATCCAAAGTAAATATCTTAAATATAAAGGATTTAAAATCTGAGAAACACTTCGAACATTCAAGAGTGAGAGGAGATTCTAAGCCTTTAATCAAAGACTTAGGATATCAAGAAGCAAGAGACTGTATCCTAGGGAAAGAACAGCAACCCGTAGTAGGTGGCGTTAAAATCAGAGTTTCATAAAATGTTATTAAAAGAATATTCAAGGAAGGGTTTCTTTCTGCTTGAATGATTTATTATTTGTAACAATTAATTTGATCGCATCAACGATAATATACTCCAGCAAACCGTCAATTGTCACCACCCGTCGGTTTTTATGCAAATTGCAAAAAGAAGAGGTCAACATCACCAAGTTCCTGGCAAGCCACAGGCAACCAGAGGATCAAAGGCGAAGTTACATTGTATTGCACTCATTCACAAATATATTTTAATAAAGGTAAAAAATTTTTCCAATGTAATTTTATATGCGTTTTCTTGATTAGTTTCTCTTTTTATTTATATAAGGGGGCATAGCACCTTCTACCTATTTTAAAAATTTTTATTCTCTTTCTACCCAAATAAAAATTTTTATTCACTTTTAACCCAAATAAAAATTTTTCCATATATTTTTGGTATTTTTGAAGGCAACCTTTTTCCTTCTTTTTTCCCATTTCCCACTATCTTAATAATATCCTCAAGATAAAGAAATTACATTCCCAAACTGTTTTTGTTGTTCCATTTCTATTTGTATTTGTTAATTAAGAACGACCTCGTCGTATTTCTTTGTTTAACTTCATTAATTTAGTATTTCTCTTCTTAATTTTTATTTCTTGTTCTCGAGCTTTCTTGTCAGAGTTCCAGAAAGATTTTAATTGAGTAGAAAGTGAATAAAAGATTTTATTTTGGTTGAAAGTGAATAAAAATTTTTATTTGAATAGGTGTAAAAATAATTTTAAAATGGGTATTTAGTAAATATTTCCTTCTATAAGTGACCTAAGCTGTAAAATTGAAATTTCAAAATCAACATCTATTATAAATGATTAGAATTGACCTTTTTATTAAGGAAGTATTGCATCATTAATTCAGTAGCTGCGTGTTATTGCATCATTTAGCATAAATATAAATTCAGACATTCGTGTTATTTTTATTATTCAGAAAATAAAATGTTCTTTTTAATCATGGAAATTTTAGAAACATTGTTCTACTACTACGAAGGATACTATGACGGCCCAATTGTTATATATTCAACTTACGAATATAATGGGGAGGAGAGGGATGAGAACAATAACTTGATTATTTAGCGACTCATTTGCATATTTATTTTGTTGAGGTAATTTAATTGTGCATGCAAACTGAAAAGGTTGTGATAAATACAAATTGAAATAATGCTTAAAGTGGAAGAGTGGTTTGGCCACGAAAATCCAATGTAGCATGTACTAGCGTCAGATGAGAACGTTTTGTGAAAGAATCAAAGCAGAGGAAAAGCATTTGATTTAGTGGTTCTAATCGTTGAGGATAACGAAATAATAAAATAGATTAATCGTCGAAATAAATACAATAATTCGGGAGAAAAGGTATGAATTGGAGAGTATGTAGTTCTGGAACTCTGACAAGAAAGCTCGAGAACAAGAAATAAAAATTGAGACGAGAAATACTAAATAAATAAAGTTAAACAAAAAAATACGACAAGGTCGTTCTTAATTAACAAATATAAATGAAAAAACAAAAACCAGTTTGGGAATGTAATTTCTTTATCTTGAAGATAATATTAAGATAGTGGGAAATGGGAAAAAAGTTGCTTATTGCGACAGGCTTTAAAAATGCCAAAAATATATGAAAATGCCGAATTATCTAATAAAGAAATTGAAATTATCTTAAGTGTCAACAAGTTACCACCTATAAAAGCCAAATAAACAAATAGGAAATCAGAATAAATATCAGAATAAATTAGAGACAGGGAAAATAAAGCTTAAGTGAAGTTAATTGTGATAAAACTGAACTAAGTGAAAAACAAAGAAAATGTACTGAGCCTTTGGATAAAACTGTTTTGTGTAGAGATAATACTATAGTGAAGAGGAAGCAACCAAAGTTAAAGTAACTCGTCTAGTGATACGATTATATCGATGAGTTTGATTAAAGAAGCAGTTGGTAAGTTTTCGATTAGGATATTACTCAAAATGTGACGCAAAACGTCCTGATTCTTCAATTTTGAGTGTTGAACCTTTTGCGTAATTGAGCAAAAGTGAAAATATATAAACAAAAATTAAATATTTGTTATTTATAGAGCATTTTGTAATTTTATTTTAAACAATTAAAATTTAGTAAAATTAGGTAAATATTAAATGTTGCAGGCACTACAAATAATTTCAGAAATTCCTTTGCATTTATAAATAAATGTTTTTAAATAAGATAAACAAAGATAAATTACTTTTATAATTCAAAATATTTTTAAAATATTGCTTTAGAAGTATATTTTAAAATGAAATAATTAATTTTATTATTTTCCCTCACAAAAATGCAGAGGTGTGTGATCCAATAATTAAAAAAATAAATAAGGAATATTTAAATTATTAAAATATTTGATCGTTGTGATGTGATTATTATTTGTTATAACATCCTTTTATATTTTCATTTCTTATTAAATATCTAAAAACTATTTTATTTTATTGGCGATCAATTCTCAATAGTGGATTTACGGAGATCAAAATTAATTAAATAATTATAAAAATATAATAATCTTCAGATTTGATACTCCAAATTTCGACAATCAGTAGAATTGATTTAGTTGCTTTTGTTTTCCAACTTAAAAATACTCGGAACTCGATACTAATAATTTTAATAAGGTTTTTTAATTTTCCGGTTTCGTTTTAATTTATCTCGAATATCACTAATAAAATCTAATCGATTTGATTTAGACACTCCAAGACCTTTTATAAGCGACACTCCATAAACATTTGGTTTAAAATCTTTATTTTCATTCATAAATGGCGGTGGTACAATATTTTCAATAATAAAATAAAGACATTCTGATAGATATTTCGTTTCAAATTTAATAAAGCAAAGACAATTTTGCTTGGCAGCACTGTCAACATATTTATATGAAACTTATTCACAAACCGGAACTTTTCTCTTGAATTGCTTAATAGTTTGAAAGACAATTTTAAAAAAAGATCCACCAATATCTCACTTCTGTTTTTCAGAATTTTGAATCAGCCTTCCTTTTATTTTTCACCCACTTGTTTTACTGACTTTAATAATTATTTGACTTATTATTTAGATATCCTCAACATATTATATATATATATATATATATATATATATATATATATATGTGCAAGTACCTACAGCGTTTTTACCTTAAAGTAGAAAATAGTGATAATGGAAACTATGTACAAAAATAAAATTTTCATCGAACAAATTTTAAAACTCAATACAAAAAACTCTGTTATTATTATTATTATTATTATTATTATTATTATTATTATTATTATTATTATTATTATTATTATTATTATTATTATTATTATTATTAATAATAATAATAACAGATTATTATTATTATTCGATACATTAAGTGATATCCAGTACATTTCCCAATAGTATACTAGTATACTGATGAGAGTCATTAGCTCGAAGGTGATGTTATCATTATCAATGATTTATATCAGGAAGTAAATAAAGAAAAAGATTTTAATAATTCTAAATTTCTAATAACTCAAAATTTGTTTCATCAAGGAAGAAGTCATTTTTTTATTTTAACGCCCTTTTAAAGGCTCTAAATAATAATATATGACTATTATATATAATCATATATTTTTTAATAAATGTCATTTTGTTTTATTGTATAAAATTTTTATTTTAAGAATTTACAAAATAATAAGTTACTAATTAATGTAATGAAAATTAACTAAATTTATTTAAAAAAAAGTATATTAATATTAATTTTTATTATATAAATATTATTTTATCTTATAATAATCAATTATTTATATACTTACATTTAAAATCAATTTTTCTTCCATAATTTATTTTATTTCTTTCATCCTTTCCATCATTTTTCTTATTTCTTTTATGTTTTCCAGTATTAATTTTGCTACTTTTATTGAAAGCACTCATTATCTAAAAATAAATATAAAAGATAAGTAAAAACACAAAACTTACTGTAATTGGGTGATTTGAAAGGTTTTTAATGTTTATAAATACATATTCGAAATAGGGTTGCAATTATTGATCAATAAAAATTCATTTAATATATAGCCAATAAAACTTTTTTAATTGTTGATGATACACTAACATTTTACTGATTATCACGTAATAAAATAAAAGGGCCCATTATAAAAGTTCATCATCTAATCACCAAAAATATATGTAAGGGTTCTTTGACATAATTTCAATAATTTTAGTAATTAAACACAAAAACTACATAAATATTAAATTATATAAAATAAGAAAAAACAAAAAAAAAATTGAAATCAATAAAACATAATTTACATGATAGTGTTTTGTAAAATTTAATCTATAAACCAATCAAATAATAAGATATTGAATAATTCTACTTTTATATAGCGTTGAATAGAGAGCTCCTTAACTGAGGGTTTGTTTTAAATATTATTTAAATTAAAACTCCTTTTCGAATAATAAATTTTATTTTAAAACAAATGTAGTATGTTTCTTCATTGATTTTAACCAAGCTAAACAATGCTGCCACATGTTTTTTTCATCGCGTTTTGATAACGAATTTTATTGTTTTAATT
Organism: Schmidtea mediterranea; assembly: GCA_022537955.1. Taxonomy (NCBI): domain Eukaryota; kingdom Metazoa; phylum Platyhelminthes; order Tricladida; family Dugesiidae; genus Schmidtea; species Schmidtea mediterranea. Next base: position 22,481,467 of record CM039680.1, on the reverse strand, counting down.
GTCATTAAAAGTGATTGAAGTTTTGATAATAATAAAGGAGGGTAATAGAAACACATGGGATTAAATGCGTATATTTTTCAGGTTGCACATAGACTGCGATTCAATGTTCTCCATTGAGTCTAAAAGATTGAGTATTTATAATAAATGCCTTATTCATATCAATATATGGTATTTTTAATAATTACTTTTCCTAATTTGGTTTTTAGTTTAAACAAGTAATGCAATTAGATGTAATTTTAATCTCTTTTTCACAAACTCCATAGACTATTATATAAATTGATTCAGTAAGTGGTGCTCCGAATTAAATATCAAGTCTTAGATTTCTTTGTTGTCGTAATTAACTTTGATTAAGATCAATATCAGGAGCAAATACAAAAGTAAAGAATGGATATTTATTTTTGAAGTCAGACATTGATTCCACAATTGATATTTTTATTAAGATACTTCATGTTTATATCACTAGATTGCATATAATTTGTATTATAATTATAATTTTCAAAATACTGACTATATTTTTTACAATAGACATTCCTTTCAATAAAGTTATCGATTTAACATTAGTATGATTATAAATTGAATAAGATGATGATAGGGATCCTTGAAATACTACAAGAATAAAATTTGGTAATCGTCTATCACTAAAGATTTGATATTTATAAAAAGCAGAAGAATCCATAGGTAATGGAAATAAAACAACTTCCTTACTTTTCAATGGATAAATTACATTTGTTGAAACAAGTCCAATTTTGTGACGTGCTAAAACAGATGGTTAAACTCAAACTCTTACAAATAATTTTGCATCTAAAAATTCTATTTCAGGCACCAACTTTTCAATTTAATATGGACACTAACACTGTGTAATAGATATTTGATTGATCCATAAAGTCAAATTGTAATGGTAAACATAATGAGAATGGTTTGGATTTTGCAATCCAAGCTTTTATTATATTGCAATCTTCACTATATCACATGGTTTCTAAACGTTTATGTTTGTGTCACTATTATAATTTATTATGGTTTCAATTAATGTCATATGACCAAATGTATCATATAATCATTCAACTTTGATAGAATTAATCACTAATTCAGCTACTTTGAAAAGAATTTAAAAAAGGAAATTGCTTACTTTTACATCTGAATCATTAGAAATATTTTCTCCTACATTATTTACAATTTTCAATTGAAGATAAAATCATTCATATCCATAAATGTAAATTTGAATCGAAGATGTAACAGAATCAATAATTGAATTAAATGCATAAATATCTTCAAATCCATTATGTTCAATTACAGATTGAGGTGATGGCACATCAAAAAGAAAAGTTCAGATTTTGCACTAATAATTTTCCAAATTAGTACCATATACTTTCATTCTTTTGTTTAAAGGTTTCTTCAAACTATTTCTGCGTTTATTCATTCCAACTTTTTGATCTATGTCTTATTTATAAAACATATCAGATACTTTATTAATCACAGTAGGTAAATATTGAATTACATCATGTAATGTTTCTCTAATTTCATATAAAACATTTGATTTTAAAGCACGTATAAATTTGGAATTGTTATTTATTACATCATTGACAGTTATCATACAAAAATTTCCTATACGCCTAAAAATTGGTAAAGCAAATCGACCTATTGTTTTCAACCAACAAAATACGGTAAATCTCTACCAGATTGACTAATACTATAAAAGTTTACAATATCATGATTATTCATTTATTTTCGAAAATGTAATGTTAAATGTGTTTTGAATGATAATTAATTTTGAAAATTTAATTAATTTCCCACTATCGTCACAAATATTATTTTCAATGTTGTTCATAGAAGAAGATGAAATCAGAACTCCTGATTCATAAGGTACATTAGATTATTCATTTCTAGCTCTCACTGTTCATATTGATTAATCCATAGAGATCTTTACCAGTAAATGTCTAATTTTTTATTCCCGAAGTCTTTATTAATTGTTGATCAAAAATGATATTTGAAATACAAGTTTTATTTTTATTAATTCTTCATTTCTAAAATTTCTTTAAACAAAGAAGGATTAATAGACATAAAGTATCCATGTAGCTCTGATAATGTTGTTCAAAATAATGTGTGAATTTTGTCTTGATATCATAATTAAAAATTATTTCTATTTTTTCAACGACATTATTTTCAATAAATTTAGGTAATTTGATTCTACAGTGATCCGATTGGCTAGTGATGGATATGGTTTGTAATCCAAAATTAGACGCATGTTCGTAATCGCGAAATGATATTTAATTTGTTAATAACATATTTTAAAATATTTTAAATTATCCAAAAATGAAACGATTAAAATAAGCATTTATGTTTATTTGATCACTTTGTTGTGTGATTATAACAATTCTAAAAACGTTTTTTTATATTATAACTTGTTTTATTTATCCAAGAATAATCGTTGAGCAAGGAAAGATTGAAATGAACTCTGGAATGATCGGGTGTTGTTAAAAAAATTAATTTCTGGAGATTGATGAAAACTGCATTATTTCATTTTATATGAAATAATTATAATAAATTTGTATTTAAATTAAATATTTATAAATATCATTTAACCAAAGTAAACAGATTTTTGCTATTATATTTAATTTTCGCGAAAAGCTCTGAAATTTGGTTTTCCAAATTTTCTAAATTTAGAATTTAGGCTGTCAATAAAAGGTGGTGCCAAATAATACGAAGTATTAGCAATAAATATACACGGGAGTGTACAAGGGGTTATTGTAATTTCATATATTGTTCCGTCATTTGGTCTTTTACTATCAATTTTGTATGTAATATACAATGTAATATATTTGTTAAGGTACAACTCACATCAAAAGTCATAATGTTAATTGTACAAAAATCGATTGGTGCAACCTACGCATTTTAAGAGTCATAAAAGAGACTCTTTTGAGGATATAATTAAGATTATTATTATTATACTTATGATTATTATAATTATCATCATCCTTATTATTATTATTATTTTTATTATTATTATTATTATTATTATTATTATTATTATTATTATTATTATTATTATTATTATTATTATTATTATTATTATTATTATTATTATTATTATTATTACCATTATTATTACCGTTATTTCCAAAACCAGAAATTTGGTTTTCCGAGAATTCTAAATTTATAACTAGTTTCTATTGGTTGAAAAATCTGTCAAATATTTATAAATGCTTTCATTTTTATTATATTTTATTCTTAATTTAATATGAAGGCTTTATTTATATTTCTTATAATTCCAATAATTTCTTGTCATTTTCATGGAAAGAATGAAGGACATTCACCTGGAAGCTGTCAGTCATTTTGCAACTCTCAATACGTTTCTTGTATGAAAAGTCATGGACTAATTGCGGGTATTCTAAATATTAATTTATTATTATAAATGTTTTATGAAATTTTAGGAACGAGATATAAAAGGGGGGAGGCTGCAGTGGAGGCCCTCAAATGCTCAAACAGTCAGTCACAATGCATGTCCAATTGTAATGATGAATTTTAATTGTTTGACAATTACTGATTTTTATATTGTAATATTTTTAATAATTAAAAGGAGGACGAAAATTTATTGTATTATTTTATTTTTTGAATAAATCTGTTATTTTATGAATGTATATTTATATGATGATAAATTTCAATTTTACTTTTTAGCGAAAATTCGCTTTAAGATAATAAATATAATCAATAATTAAGCTGTCATTGATTATTAAATCTAGTCAATTATTTTGAAATAATTGATTAAATTTTTTTAATTATTCAATTAATTAATTAATTAATTTATTTGATTTTTAAATTGAAAATTGCCTATTTAATCAATTAATAAAATAAGAAAAAATGGTAAGTTAAACAAAAATTTATATTTGGACTTGAAGACAGATTCTAACAAATGTAAGCAAAATAAAATTTTAACTACAAATCTTGTTTGAAATTTTTTTATTTATTCTGAATGTGATATGCATTTAAACATTAAAAACAATAAGTAGGTCACCAAACAAACACATACATTTTAAAAGTTAATTATTGTATATATAAATTATTCACATTCTTTTTTTAATTAAAGGGTTTAATTGTATTTTCTTGTCACGAGGTTTCTGTGTATGCACAATTTTAAATTCTCCGCATTATGGTGCTATATCGATTTTCTTTTGGTAGTGTAAAAATATTTAAAAGCGTCATGTGTGCTCTACATTATGGTGGTACCTAAAGCTGCGAAATACGAACAATGATGGGTCAAAACTTTAAAGGTTCAAAGATTTTGACTGTGTCTAAACATAATTTAAAAGATATGCATCATCATGGAGAACATGATGGACCATATTTTCGAAGGTTTCACAACATTCGAAGATCATCAAGATTAAAAACTTAAATATCTTAAACTTTTTAATTTTTTAAAAATAACTTTAAATTTAAAAACTTAATTGGTTATTTGTACTGCATTGTAATATCATAATTTATATACGCATTGAAAGAGGACGCAAATGCCTATCAAATGAAACATCATTCATTTACAATCATCTCAATTACAAAAGATATTCAAAATTCAATATTTTAAAAATTATAAAAAATTTTAAATTTTCAAAATCTTGCCAAATGTGATATACATATCACTCATTAAAATTATTTATGAGATTTAGAGCCAAAATTCTCTACAAAATGGGACGTGGAAATAATTTTTCAATTTTTAAATCTTAATAAAGTTATTTTACCATTTTTTGATATTATTGGTATATTTGTTGGAATGAGGAAGCAAATATTGAGCTAATGTATTTTCATAGAAGTTCTGACAAATATTCTAAATTAGGATTTTAAATGATTTAAAAAACTTTTCTGAAAATATTTTTATAACAAAATTAAATTATTGTATTTTGTTGATCATAAAAAGCCCAGTAATTTTTAATAAATAATTAAATATATTTTTCAACTATTTAATTAAAAGAAAATGGTAATAAAACACATATTTTATCGTTTTCTCTTTTGTAATTTAATATCTTTTTATAGTTTTATAGTTATTTTTATAGTTACATAATTTATATTAAAATATTCTAAGCTTACCCGCATAATAACATAACAATCACCCAAGACCGTCCCAACACGTTTTTTAACGGAGACTCGGCTTGGTTCTAACATGATCCTCAACACATTCACTAATAACATACCCCAATAATAGAACATTACAATAGTCATTTACATCAACTTTATATCCCTGAATAATGATATCAACAGGGTCGACCCTAGACTTTTATCTGCTACAGGCAAGATTTTTTTGGCCGCCACTAACACGAGTAGAATTATGTAAAATAACAAAAAACACAAAATTTCTAATTATTCATTTGTAAATATAACACAAAAAAGCAAATTTGTAATAAAAAAATTACCTCACACAGTAATCATAATTAAATAAAAAAATAAGGAAAATAATAGTCCTCAAGTTCTCTTTGATTTTCCGAGATTATTGTTTTTATTATTTTTCACACGTTATTTTTGCATGCAAGTATTAAAATTAGGAGGGACGCATTCGGTCGCCCTCATAAAACGGAAGCTACAGGAGGCCGCCTGTTCTGTGTGTACGTAAAGCCGGCCCTGGATATCAATATACCAATCATGGAACTATATTTCCAAAGTCAAATAAAAAAAAGTTTTTTCGTTTAAAATGTATTCATTAGTCTTAGTTATTAATGCATATTCGTTGCAATGGCTTTGTTAATCACACGCTTGTATTTATTAATAATTAAAACCATGCATGTAAAATATTCGATAAAAATACTGAAAAAATATGTTGAAATTAATTTTATAATATAACTGAAGACGTTCAGAAAACTGAAATAATTATGACTTAACTAATTTTATGTTTATCAAATCTTTTATAATATTGTATTTTATAAATAATATAATAAAGCCTGTGATATTAAAATCCAATCTTATAGAAAATAATTTTGGTTAAAATGAATCTTGAAATATACTGAAACTTGATACTAAATAAATAGAAAATTATCGTTATTATTATAATACCAAAATTCTTTAATTTAAAACTATTAAATCGAAATGTTTAACTCGAAATTCACAGTTTCAGATCAATAATTCATTTGTAAATATATCAATGTCTATATCCATTAGTGGCACTGCATGTCATATTTTTATACAGATCCTAGAGCAATCCAGGTGGCGTGACAACAGTAATATTTTACAATAATACTAGCTAGTGAAAAATCGAAAACTTTCATTTTAAAGTGTTTACTTATGATTTCAAAATCCCTTGCAAGCTTATTGCTCTTGAAGGTTTGATGATCAAATTTACTTGAATTTGATTTTTAATTTTTGAAAAAGCAAATATTATTATTATTAATTTTAAGTTTTATTATCAACTGGAAACAGATAAAGTTAAGCAGAATAAATTTAATTAATAATTTTATTTCTTATCATTTTTTGTTCACGTTTGATCTGTTTATAAAATTATTTTATTTATATTTATATCTCACTATAGATCAAATATTTTTTGCAAAATAAATCTACATTCATATGAAAAATAAAAATGTCAACAAATATCATTAAATAATATTAAATATGATAATATCCGATAATTATCATATAATGAAATGATTACGTCTTTAAATTCTTAAAATAGAGAATATTAATTATAAGATACAAACTAGTGAAGGAAATATATGTTTTACACGGAAGTAGCCAGGATTTACTTTAGTTCCTTATTTCCATGGATACTTACGTCTCGTTATATTTATTTTACAATTTCTTTATTTAATACAACTAATCTATTACAGTTTTGTGTTCAGTAAGGGATTCCAGATAATTCTAGAATTTGTTTTCATCTGTTATTAAGATTCAAACAAATTATTTAAACATCAAAAATGTCTATAAATATATCAGAATTACAGAAAAGATTCCAAGCGCAATCAATCTCAATTCTCATTGGCTTAATTCTACTGCTGCTATGGTTATCGCAATAGTTATTTTAAATGGTAGTTATATTAAATTATTTTTTAATAAATGTTTGAAAATAATTATTATTAATTATAATAAATATAATCACAATAAATATTTGATATTCTTGGAATTATGGAAATGTTTCCGAAAATAATAATTTGTTAGCATGCAGCCAATCAAAATTATTTCATAATAAAAATTCCAAATTTTTTTTGGAAATTTTAGAACATTTCTAATTTTAGATTTGGAATTTCAAATCAGGTAATTATTATTTAAACGTTTGTTTGAGCATTTATTTCATTGTCAAATCATGATACGAATCGCAATTGTGTTTATAATTCTTGCAAGTTCTTTTAATCAAATTAACTGTGGAATATTAGGCATTCTCGGTTACGGAGCATGCCAATCTGTGTGTAATGCAGGATATGTTGCGTGTTTAGGGGCCTTGGGACTAACAGCGGGTAAAACATTGAAAATTTTATGTCATGTTTCTATTTCATATTTTACAGGAGCGCTTACCGCTGGAGCTGGAGCACTTCCGGCAGTTGCGGCTTGCTCAGCTGCTCAAGGAGCTTGCATGGCAGCTTGTGCTGTAGCTGCTCTAAATCCTGTCATCTAGATTATTGTGAAGAAAATATTCGGTGAAATATTATTGTCTCAAAGCAGAATCTTTCAATCATTTCTCCATCTCTGACATTTACCTGTTTTCATTATTTCTATATTAGTCAGTTTGCAAATCCTTTGCAAATGGATGCTATTTTGTAAATAAATCTTTTTTACTTGTTTTTGTTACAATTTCGTAATAATGTTTTCTGTACCTTATTATGGAAATGTAACTGTTCTTTGTGGAGTATATGCATAACTGTAATATTTATTATACTTTGCATATACTCTTTTATATAGCGCTCGAGTTAGGAATATTTATTGTTTACGATTTACACTTGCTAATTACTGCTAAACAATTTTATAGGAAATAATATTTTAAAAAAATTTATGATTTTTAAAAATATATAATAATAAAAATATGTTAATTAATAAAATAATCACTATTAGATGTTGTGAAAGCATTTTCGTTTAATTCAAAATTTGTATTCATTCAAAGTTCAACATTTATTCAAATCAAAATTATATCTTCCATATTTCCGAGTATTTAAATAAATCTAACAACGGTATTTAAATTTTATTTTATTTAATAATTTATTTATTTAAATTTTATTTTATTTAATATTTTAACAATTAATATTTAATAATTAATATAATAATTTGTAATCAGATATTTAAAATATTTTTATCTAATTTATCAAAAGTTAATTTAAATCTTATTTTTAATTTTAATCATTTTAAAACTTAATTTTATGTCCGTTGATAATTATACTTAAATATCCTCACATCCTCCGTCTTTAAGAAATCGTTTCATCTTTTCTACGTTTCTTAGAATCAATCTTCCATTGGCATATCGTAACGAATATCGTCTATCATGTCTCTTTTGAATCACTTCGTATGGTCTTTCGTATCTGTCTTTATCTTTTGATCTTGCTTCTACTTTTACTAGTACCGAATCTCATACTTTAAACTCTCTTCTAGTTATAATTTTCTCATGTTGTTTTCCATGGCTTGATCTACCGATTTATTGATGTACCATTGTTCGCTGTATATTTTCCTTCCAAATACCACCTCAACTGGACTTTTCCTTATTGTTTTTTGAAACATTGCGTTCAGTGTGAATTCAATTTTTGACAATATATCTGACCAACTAGTCCGAGTGCCTCCTTTTAGTGATGCGTTTACATAATCTCTTAATGTCCTGAATTGCCTTTCAACACTTATATTTGTATTATGGTGATATGGACTGGAAAAACATATTGTCATTCCCATTGATTCTGTGAAATCCTTTATAACTTTTGACTCAAATACTTTCCTACAATCTACATGAATCTCTTTTGGTGCTCCGAACTTTAAAATCCATTTGTTGTTTATCATTTCTTTTATCGTGTTCTCATCCTGTTTATTCACTGCTTACAATGAAATGTACCTGCTATATTGATCAATTATTGCAATAATATACTTTTTCTTTCTAAACTTCTCTTGGAATGGTCCGCATATGTCCATGTACTCTTTCTCTCATGGTTCATCTGCAGTGAGTTTAATTGTCTCTTACTTCGTTATTGTTTCTTTCACCGATTCTTTTATATCCTTCACATCATAATGGTCAGCTATATATTTTGTTATTTTTTTCAGATCCTGCATGTGATAGTAATACGTACATCTTTTTTACATTTCTCGTTTCTTGTTCTTCGGCACCCATAGTTTTCCTTCTATTGTCATTACCATCTCTTCTTTCAACATATATTTCCAACACAACCCTTGTGCTATTTCATTTTTGATTTGTCTAATTTCCTTGTTGCCATTTACAACTTAGTATTTTCTACATCATGTTTAAACACCCTATTTTCATTTATTCAGTCTTTGCATTCTCGTGACTCGGTAGGCATTGTGTACAAGTCCCAAAAGTACTTCTCGATAGTGCATCTGCATTTGCGTGATTCACTGCCTTTCTATACTTAATTTTGATGTCAAAATACTGAGATAATTGATCCACCTTTGAAATTGCTTAGTTATTGACTTTTTCGTAGATAACATAAACGTAATTGTTTTGTGGTCCGTTCTCAACGTAAATATTTTTCCGTAAAAGTAATGATTAAAATGTTGGCAAAAATAGTAAATTGCGAGCAGCTCCTTTCTCGTAATGCATTACCCTTTCTCGTGACTACTTATTGCGTGTTACTCGTATGCTATTACCTTTTCGTAACCATTATTATCTCTTTGTAATAGTACAGCCCCAATTGTATCAAAACTAGCGTCTGTAACTAGTATGCAATCTCTTGTAAAATCTGGATATCCCTAAACAGGTAATTTGGTCAATGCTTTCTTCATATTTTCAAAAGCCCTTTCACAGTTTTCTGTCCGACGGATCAATGTCTATCATTTTAAAACTTAATTTTATGTCCGTTGATAATTATGCGTAAATATCCTCACAATCACTATTTTCACAAAAATTTATGCATGCATTTAAGAAAATAGCGGTAAAATATTTTGACAATACTTTTTTATCTCATGCCAAATTTTAAAAGTTTATGTAAAAAGTAATTACTTAAATATTAATTTCTCCATTACAGTTTTAAAATAGATGAACTGAAACGCGTAAATGTCTGAAAAAATGGCATTGGAGACTTTTGTAAGTTTTTAATTTTTTTAAAGTTTTAATTATATGCTTTTTGAACAAACACAAATATATATTTCTATAATATTTTATTGTCTCTTTAAAAGCTGTTTCTTCTATATCATGTTCGACACTCCACTAGATCATTTTGTTATTATTTCTAGATCCATTAGAACAAATAATGACATAAATTACAAGTTCTTTCATTATAAAATGTTTGTTATCTTATTTCTTATTTAAATATAATCTTCATAGCAAATGTCAATTTATTTTATTATTATTATTATTATTATTATTATTATTATTATTATTATTATTATTATTATTATTATTATTATTATTATTATTATTATTATTATTATTATTATTATTATTATTATTATTATTATTATTATTATTATTATTATTTTATTTAAAGTCGTATTTATTAAATTTTTTAATTGTACTCCTTTTCATTTGACATGGGTTCGTTGAATGAATTCTTAAGTTTTAATAATTTCAATAATATAAAATAAAAATAAAAATTTATTTAAAAAAATTGAAACAAATCACAAACAAAACTTTTATTAATAAAAATAAACGTTTTTTTTACAAAATATAATGTTTCCAGATTCAATTTTATTAAAAAAAATTATTTTCTTGTCAGTGGGTTGATTGCAGTAATTGATAGAAATTCCTGTATATCCCTATAATTCCAGTAACAGTTGCATCAGCAAAATGGAGTTTTTCCACACTGAAATTTATTCAGGAAAATACTAAAAAGATAGTTTATAACTGAGGCATTTAAGAGATTTAAAATTGTTTTCATTTGTAATTGTGAAAGTATAAAAGTTAATATTAATATACGGTTGCCATACGTTCCGGTACACCGGGTCATGTCCCGGTTTCGAGGTCCATGTCCCGGTCCAATATTTATTTGTCCCGGTCGATTTAAAATTTAAGAATAAATATATATATTTTTAAACATGAAAGTCAAAAATAACGAAATGTTCCCGAGCGAAGCTGGGTACCGGTCAGCTAGTATCTAATATTGATACGCGAACGCGGCAAAACCGACATTCAAAGCAACACCTCCGCCCTCTCCTATGCCCCTATACCAGTTATCAGAAAAAGAAAGGCCATTTTTTACATGATATTAATTTAAGTCTATTATTTATAAAAAAATTCTAACGCCCATGACATATTTCGAGAGCGCACTTAACGAGATTTTTTGGTTGGGGGATGAAGCTTAACTAGAGTTGAGGGGAGATTGTCCCGGTCTGTAGTCCGAAAATTATGGCAACCCTATACTAAAGGTTTTGATGTATATATACAATAATAATTATAACAACATCTAGTTTCAATATTTAATAATTTACGTCTAGAAATACATAAATATTGAAATCATAATAGGACCCAAGATCTCAAAGTTTCAATTTCAAGTTGCTGCTATTTTTAAAGTTATTTCAAAACCTTTTCAAAAATATTATTAAACGAATTAAATAAAAATTATATGATAAAAATTTCAACTTATTTTAAAAATAATTAATAAATAATTAATTACGCTTAAAATATTTTTAAAAATATTTAAATTTCAAATATATTTTAAAAAAAGGATTTAATTAAATGCAATCTCAAAAATGTCTGTTTGACAAATGCTAGTAAATTAATGTTGAAATTATTTGAGTAAATTTATACATTTAATCATTTAAAGATTTCTTGGAAATTATTTTTTAAAAAAATATTTATTACAAATCTTTACAAAATCATTTTATGCAACAGAAAAAATATTTCTGATATATAATCATAATTAAAATAATTGAAATATTATTAAAAACTCCCAAATTATTTATTAATAGAAATAGTGATAAGAATAATAATTTTAACAAAAATACTGTATAATATTTCAGTTTATGTTAAAAACAAAAAATGTATAAAAGAGACCGAACCGGTACAAAAAAGCAGCAATGTAGAAATATTTCACCCTCAAATTCCATTAACATAAATAGAAAAGAAAATCTATTCAATGGTCCATATTTAGATTTGCTAGTGACATTTGAGTAAACATTCTGCTTCTTTTAATAAACAATGCCATGTGTTTTTGAAAAAAGAATATTTCTTTATTGGGTATCCCTCAAATTCTTCAATCATTTCAAAGAATTTCCCATGACCGAATTCACAGGAAAGAAGCGCATAATTGCAAGACGAGACGCAGTTCCCATAGGTATATCCCTCTGTGAATCCTTGGAGCTGACTATAAATAATTATCATTATAATTATTTTATATATAATGTTCATAATTTATATGAAATATTAAACTTCAACAGAAAATTTGAGCTTTATATATTATTTGCACCAGATTGTGTCGACTGAAAATATTTTACATTTTGAATTTTGGAAAACCAAATTTCTAAAATTTGGTAGAATTTTGGAAAACCAAATTTCTAAAATTTGGTAGAATTTTTATTTATATGACTTATTATAAAAATCGGAATTAATTAAAAAATATATTAATTAATATATTAATGGCAAATTATTTAAACTTCTAAATCAACAGAACATAATAATTATATTCGATATAATTGTTTCATTATTTAATTACCTTATATTAATTGCAAAGATCATTATTATTGCGTAGTTGAGGGGGGCGTTGAATCTCTCATTGATCAAAGGTCAATCAGGCCTCCTCAAAACATCTATCTCACTCTCTCACCAGATTTGCCAGCTTTCACAAATTATGAGTGTCGGGGACACATTATGAGCTTTTGGTAATTCAAAAATTAAATTTTTAATTATATTTACATTTTTAAAAGCGTTTTAAATATTTTTAAAATTTAAATGTTAATAATATTTCTAATTAAATGAAATTTATGAAATAATTTCAAAATAAATATTTATTAAATTTATCTAAAATTTTTATAAATCTCCACTAATAATTTTGTAAAAAAATTGCCTACCCGTTCAGTGACTTCCATTAATCGTTTTTTTATCAATATGTGAATACGTAAAAATTTTACTTTATTTAATAAATTCCAAATTAAAACTATTTTGAAATTTGGAAAATGAAGATAGATATAATGGAAATTGTAGAGAATGTAGATGGAAACCATCGAAATACTCAATTTTTCTATGAAATATTAAATTCTAATTTCATATTTAAAATTACATATTTTTTTCCTTTTTTTTCTTATTTTTCAATCGACGAACGGTTAGTTGAACCAATGCATTTCTGGATTAGGCGGAATGACAGATTAGGATATATTGAACTTTAGGCATAAAGGCTACAAAGGTTATTGCAATTTCAGATATTCTTACGTAATTTGGTCTTTTACTATCAATTTTGTATGTAATATATAATGTAATATATACCTTAAGGTACAACTCACATATTAAAAGTCTTAACGATAACTATTTACAAAATTAGAATTATGCTACGTAAATATTTTAAGAGTATATACAAATGACTCATAAGCATATAAATACAGATATTATTATTATATTTTCAGGTTCCCAAAATCTGAACTTGGTATCTTATATAAAAAATAAGATAACACTGGTCAACAAATTTTATTTTATATAACAAGTACAAAGCTGATTACCGGATAAAAAATTACAATTTCACAATATATTTGAGCTTGTGTAATCGAATGCTTTTTCTGAGCTCGATGTACAGTATGCTCTTATTTAAATAGTCGATATCAACTATGAAATTCTTCTTAGGCTAGGTATTTTTGGAATGATATCACTGAGAATTCTCTCAGTTTATATACTAAACTTTTTCTTTTTGATGATACTTTCGCACCCAATTAATGACCACTCGAGTGAATTATCATTATTATTATTGTTTTATTATTATTATTAATATTAATGACAATGGCCATTTGTTGGGCACTGAAGTGCAATATGTTTCGACGCTTGGCGTCTACAAAATCTGCTGTCTTTTTATAAATTATTATGGCGCCTTGTGTCAATAATAATTTTTAAATTAGCCCACGGAGAACATTAATATAATTTTTAAATATTAATTAATTAATTTAATTTAAGACATTTGGCCGGGAGGTGATTTGTGGGATATCCAATTATAGGGTTGTTGAATCATAACTATTACATCAACAATAATAAAAATAAAATAACACAACCTAATGAATTAATATATCAAAAAAATTATTAATATAAAATTATTAAATAAAATTGTTTTCCCATTATCATCAAGTTGTTGTCATTATAATCAAATCAAGTTGTCCATAATATAATAATCTAGCAGAATCCTATTTATTGTTTATATTTATTTTCCAATTATATATTTATCCTGTATTAATTGCACCATAAAGTCAAATATTTTAATTTAATAAAGGGTAATATTTTTCCATATTTCAAAACTTACTTATAAATATTATATTTATTATAATTATTTATTATTATTATTATTATTATTATTATTATTATTATTATTATTATTATTATTATAGTTATTATTATTATTATTATTATTATTATTATTATTATAATTATAATTATTATTATTATTATTATTATTATTATTATTATTATTATTATTATTTTATTTAAAGTCGTATTTATTAAATTTTTTAATTGTACTCATTTGACATGGGTTCGTTGAATGAATTCTTCAGTTTTAATAAATTCAATAATATAAAATAAAAATTTTCAATTTGTTTAAAAATTGAAAACAAATCACAAACAAAACTTTTATTAATTAAAATAAACGTTTTATTTACAAAATATAAAGTTTCCAGATTTAATTTTATTAAAAAAAATTATTTTCTTGTCAGTGGGTTGATTGCAGTAATTGATAGAAATTCCTGTATATCCCTATAATTCCAGTAACAGTTGCATCAGCAAAATGGAGTTTTTCCACACTGAAATTTATTCAGGAAAATACTAAAAAGATAGTTTATAACTGAGGCATTTATGAGATTTAAAATTGTTTTCATTTGTAATTGTGAAAGTATAAAAGTTAATATTAATATAGGGTTGCCATACGTCCCGATACACCGGGTCATGTCCCGGTTTCGAGGTCCATGTCCCGGTCCAATATTTATTTGTCCCGGTCGATTTAAAATTTAAGAATAAATATATATATTTTTAAACATGAAAGTCAAAAATAACGAAATGTTCCCGAGCGAAGCTGGGTACCGGTCAGCTAGTATCTAATATTGATACGCGAACGCGGCAAAACCGACATTCAAAGCAACACCTCCGCCCTCTCCTATGCCCCTACACCAGTTATCAGAAAAAGAAAGGCCATTTTTTAAATGATATTAATTTGAGTCTATTATTTATAAAAATATTCTAACGCCCATGACAGATTTCGAGAGCACACTTGACGAGATTTTGTTTGGGGTGGGTGAATCGTAACTAGAATTGAGGGGAGATTGTCCCGGTCTGTAGTCCGAAAATTATGGCAACCCTATACTAAAGGTTTTAATGTATATATACAATAATAATTATAACAACATTTATTTTCAATATTTAATAATTTACGTCTAGAAATACATAAATATTGATATCATAAGAGGACCCAAGAACTCAAAGTTTCGATTTCAAGTTGCTGCTATTTTTAAAGTTATTACTAAACCTTTTCAAAAATATTATTAAACGAATTAAATAAAAATTATATGATAAAAATTTCAACTTATTTTAAAAATAATTAATAAATAATTAATTACGCTTAAAATATTTTTAAAAATATTTAAATTTCAAATATATTTTAAAAAAAGGATTTAATTAAATGCAATCTCAAAAATGTCTGTTTGACAAATGCTAGTAAATTAATGTTGAAATTATTTGAGTAAATTTATACATTTAATCTTTTAAAGATTTCTTGGAATATTATTTTATAAAATATATATTTATTACAAATCTTTACAAAATCATTTTATGCAACAGAAAAATATTTCTGATATATAATCATAATTAAAATAATTGAAATATTATTAAAAACTCCAAAATGATTTATTAATAGAAATAGTGATAAAAATAATAATTATAACAAAATTTCTGTATGATGATATTTCAGTTGCATTTATCATTTCAATGATAAAACAAAATAACAAAAAAAATAAATAACAAAAATTATGCAAGAAAAAAATGTCCAAAAGAGACTGAACTGCTACAAAAAAGCAGCCATAAAAAATATACAAAAAATCTGTTCAATGGTCCATATTTAGATTTGCTAATGACAATTGAGTAAACATTCTGCTTCTTTTAATAAACAATGCCATGTGTTTGTGAAAAAAGAATATTTCTTTATTGGGTATCCCTCAAATCCTTCAATCATTTCAAAGAATTTCCCATGACCAAATTCACAGGAAAAAAGCGCATTATTGCAAGACGAGACGCAGTTCCCATCGGTATATCCCTCTGTGAATCCTTGGAGCTGACTATAAATAATTATCATTATAATTATTTTATATATAATGTTCATAATTAATATGAAATATTAAACTTCAACAGAAAATTTGAGCTTTATATATTATTTGCACCAGATTGTGTCGACTGAAAATATTTTACATTTTGAATTTTGGAAAACCAAATTTCTAAAATTTGGTAGAATTTTGGAAAACCAAATTTCTAAAATTTGGTAGAATTTTTATTTATATGACTTATTATAAAAATCGGAATTAATTAAAAAATATATTAATTAATATATTAATGGCAAATTATTTAAACTTCTAAATCAACAGAACATAATAATTATATTCGATATAATTGTTTCATTATTTAATTACCTTATATTAATTGCAAAGATCATTATTATTGCGTAGTTGAGGGGGGCGTTGAATCTCTCATTGATCAAAGGTCAATCAGGCCTCCTCAAAACATCTATCTCACTCTCTCACCAGATTTGCCAGCTTTCACAAATTATGAGTGTCGGGGACACATTATGAGCTTTTGTTAATTCAAAAATTAAATTTTTAATTATATTTACATTTTTAAAAGCGTTTTAAATATTTTTAAAATTTAAATGTTAATAATATTTCTAATTAAATGAAATTTATGAAATAATTTCAAAATAAATATTTATTAAATTTATCTAAAATTTTTATAAATCTCCACTAATAATTTTGTAAAAAAATTGCCTACCCGTTCAGTGACTTCCATTAATCGTTTTTTTATCAATATGTGAATACGTAAAAATTTTACTTTATTTAATAAATTCCAAATTAAAACTATTTTGAAATTTGGAAAATGAAGATAGATATAATGGAAATTGTAGAGAATGTAGATGGAAACCATCGAAATACTCAATTTTTCTATGAAATATTAAATTCTAATTTCATATTTAAAATTACATATTTTTTTCCTTTTTTTTCTTATTTTTCAATCGACGAACGGTTAGTTGAACCAATGCATTTCTGGATTAGGCGGAATGACAGATTAGGATATATTGAACTTTAGGCATAAAGGCTACAAAGGTTATTGCAATTTCAGATATTCTTACGTAATTTGGTCTTTTACTATCAATTTTGTATGTAATATATAATGTAATATATACCTTAAGGTACAACTCACATATTAAAAGTCTTAACGATAACTATTTACAAAATTAGAATTATGCTACGTAAATATTTTAAGAGTATATACAAATGACTCATAAGCATATAAATACAGATATTATTATTATATTTTCAGGTTCCCAAAATCTGAACTTGGTATCTTATATAAAAAATAAGATAACACTGGTCAACAAATTTTATTTTATATAACAAGTACAAAGCTGATTACCGGATAAAAAATTACAATTTCACAATATATTTGAGCTTGTGTAATCGAATGCTTTTTCTGAGCTCGATGTACAGTAT